>JBANSL010000011.1:84830774-85310774 GCA_037127255.1 Persicaria tinctoria | reverse complement strand
TTTTGAGCCCATATTAATCGCATTAGATTCAAGTCAATACCAGGTGGGTAGCAGTTGAGGAAATTTTGTCAGTTGCCCATGTTAGCAACCACTCAGTTAAACTGAAAAATGTTTCTCGCTTAATCAACTGAAGAAACCAGATGTGGAATTTCAATTTCATTCCCATTCATGTATGAACAAGTACAAGCTGAAGCTTCTCTTTGAATATAAGAGAAACAAAATTACTTTCCTAGTACTCATAAAATATTAAATATGTACGTAGAAGTATTCTAAGTGATTGAAAAATGGAGAAAGTGGACTGAATAATAGAAAAGTGCCTTAAAGAGGAAAAGGGATATGGAAATTTAGGAAAGTAACTAGAATTTTTGGGAAAATGAAGATAATTACTGAAATTAGTGAAATGGGGTTATGGAATAGGAATTGACTAGAAAATGCAGGAAAATGAAATAAAGCTAATAAATTTAGGAAGTTGGGTTTGTTTCAGTCCATCTAGCTATTAACAATGCCTTATAGATCTCACTGTTTGATTTTCATGTTACCACAAACCACTTGTAGCCTAGAACAATGAGTAATCTTGTTAGTTTTTACCTTCCTTATCAGGTCCATAATCCTTCTGATAAGCTGAAACCAAAGACATCTGCAAGATCTGGGGATCATTTGGCTGCATCAAAGAATGGACAACCATCTATGCAAGTTGGTACTCAATTAGGTCGTGGTGCAAGTATTAAGACCGATGGTCCAAAAACATCTCATACTGGAAAGCTGCTTGTGCTTAAACCAGGACGTGAGAATGGTGTCTCACTGCCTTTGAGGGATACTTCAAGCTCATCAGGTAGTATCATCAGCAATGTTGTAAATGGACAACGTTCCGGTGCTCCTGTTGCATCTAAACTCTCTGGCAATCCTAAGCTCTCTGCCTCTACCAAGGCTTCTACCTCTGTTCTGAAAACTGGCTCCATTGTTGACAATAAACTAACCTCGGCCAAAGCTCAGAGCCGTAGTGATTTTTTTAATCTGATGAGGAAGAAATCTGTGACCAACTCATCTGCACATGCAGTGTCTATCGATATTGTTTCATCCATTAGGGAGAAATCAGATGAGTTCGACAATGGTGCCAGCGCTTCTTTTAGTCCTGCCAAGGAAGATGACGATTTGAAATGCAACGGTGATGCTTGTACACTCTCTGAGGGGTTTTCTGAGACTTTAGACTTTAGCAATGGATCTGCAACTTTTACAGATGAAGAAGAAGCTGCATTTCTCCGCTCTCTTGGTTGGGAAGAAAATGGTGGTGGAGAAGAAGAGGGCCTTACAGAGGAGGAGATAACTGCTTTCTGCCAGGAGGTAATTTACACCGAGAGTTGCCGGTTTTAGTATCTTGCTCTAAAAATGCTAACAATTGACAATGCAACCATGATTTCTGGACTTTGAGGAAACTATGGGACAGGATCTATGTGTAGGGTCTGGAGTAGCTTCTATGATGTTCAGGCATGCCTTATAGATTTTATAAAATTTTCATATATTTATTTAATGAAATCATTTGTTATTTGCAGTATATGAAATTAAGACCAGCCTCCAAACTGTGCCAAGGCTTGCAGTTGAAGATGATGGCAGAAGCTGAGCCTCCGTCAACTTGTTCTAGTGGACCTTCCTTGGAGTTCAGCAAATCTGATTCTTCAGCCTAGCTCATGAATTTTGGTCATTTTACACTGGCTTGCAGAAGTAAAAGATTCAGAAGGATGGAATTCTGTTTCGTCTGTCTTTTTGGTGGGAAGTCGATTTGTTGACAGGACATGAAGAAAGGGATCAGAATGGATTAAGTTGAATCTCTGCATATACGGGTTTGCTAAATATTGCAATAAGTTTATGGCGGTGCCCTCATTGTTCCTATCTGAAGTTGATACCTGCTGTCTTTTCCTCAAGGGTGGGACAGGGTTTACCTTGTTTTAGCTGTAGGAGATCCTGGCTGGGTAAAATTTGCATCTTCTTGTAGGGATTTTTTTCACCTTGTGGCTTTCGCCATTTCCTCCTTCCCATGGAGAATGGTTAGAAAACAGAGAGATGGTGATTTTCTGGTCATTTTACAGCGAAAAGTAAAAAAAAAATATGCAAAGGTTTTTGTTTATGAAAGGTTCAATTCGTTTTTCTTTTCCTTTCCTTCCCTCTTTTTATGCGTGTGTATGATAGGCCTATGCAGCTACGCTCATTACTCGTTAGCCATTGCTTGAAGTGGTAAATAACTAAATATATAGAAACGTAATCATAATTACAAAAGAGAAAGACGAGTCTTGTCGCAGAATTGGGGAGGCCCCGAACACACCCAACAATCCTACGTCCACTAATCACACTACCCCTCTACTCCACCGAGGAATCCTCTACCATAATCCGGTGAATTTTGATGAGTATAACAGATACTATGGAGTATTCTCTTTTGCTGCTTGCGAGTTTGTGCAATTCTCTGCTGGTGGAAAAAATTCAAGTTTACAGATAGATTGATTTGAAATACAGAGTATATTTTGTAAATACTAGCTGATATACGGAGGATAACGAGAGGGGTTTTTGTGCCATCAATTTAAATGGCAAACAAGAGAACGACACGTTTCAAGGTCAAAAGACTTGAAGGTGCCTCGTTTGACAACATGGTGGCCACAAATTTCAGAAGCATGAGAAAAACCCCTTGTTTCTCATACTATGATTCATCACTCATCCATACTAGTCCAGCCAATTATTCAAACAACAATACTTTAAAATTCAATCATCAGAATTGGGGTACGAAGTTCACTTCGATCAGTCAGCGAAAATGCACATGTTACAAGCATTTACCCATGATAATTACACAAGAAATGACAAGTATCAAAAGTTGAGTTCATCCTTCAGTACCATGCATTGCCACCTTGATCTGAATGCGACGTCCAGTAGATAAGGCCGCTGTATTAAAAGAAAAACAAAAAGGACTCAGAGATCATAGAGGTTAAAGTTTGGCAAAAATAAATCCTTTGATGTGACTAAATGGTTAAAACCAATAAACAATAAAACAGGATAGGAAATTGCGAGTTCATTTGTTCAGCTTCAGCCACAGAAAAACAAACAAGCGGGGCAAAGTTAAAAAATACATTGAATGTCCAATGACCAAGATCAGTTAAATAACAGATATGCAAGCATGCCAACTAGAGCCCCTAACATAACTGAACATATGAACATGGATCAACAATTCTTGTTTTGGCTGAACAGATTACTGTTGCTAACAGCAGCTTGCAAACTAGCCAATATAGGAGCTTACCCATTAATATATCCCCTGCTTGGTTGAGGTAACACAGACGGATAGACATGGGCTCATGCTTAAAATTAACCATTTCTTGTTCACAGGAAGGACAACTAAATAAATGGCCACAAGAAATGCATGGTTGAAGCATACCTAAATAAAACTTAAGCAAGTGCTAAGAGGTACATGGTTGAGGATCGGGCAACAAAATATGGATGACAGGCAAGGAAAATATAAATGAAAGACCAGAGTAGTGGAATCATTTTTTTTTTTGGGGGGGGGGGGGGGGGGGGGGGGGAGAAATTATTTGTTTTAGTATTCTTTTATGGCTAGATAAATCATCATAAAAATGTGGGTTAGTGAGAAAAGAACTATGGATGAAGTGAGACAGCCGGACTCAGGAGGTTATTCAGGGTCTTTATCCTTCTAAAAAGTTAGAATGGAAAGGGGAGACAAATGGAGAATACCTATGGTTACATTAAAAGACATTAAACTACTTCTGTAGCACAAAAGGTCTTAATGAATCCAAAGGGGAAATTTGCATCAAGATAAAAGATTTTCGGTACAGTGTGTCTGTGTCAATACATGACCTGAATCTTCAGTAAGGCTAAACAAAAATACAGTAAAGAACTGTAGTTAAAAACAACAAACCTGATTAACACAAACACACATTGCAAGACACCTGCAGTGCCTGTCCAAGCTGAAGGACCAGATGTCTCAAGTGCATCTTTAATCAATAGCCCTACCGAAGCCGCAAGAGACACGAAAGATACAACATAAGCAAGAAAAAGCCAAAGTTTCAACCTGCAACAGTTACAATCAGCATTATGAGCAGTGCCATAGCATTCGGTAGTGCTGGAACAATAAACATGAGCTTGACTGTTCTCCATTTTGGGTTTGCGGCATTTGTGTTCACAATTATATGTTAGTTCGGTAACTAAGGATTTTATTTCGATCCAGGGTTCTTAGTAACTTTCTTCCAAGCTCCAACATCACAAGCATTTTTATCTACCAGTCCTATGCGTGTACTAGAATAAATGTCATTGTTAGCAGAGGTTTCTTTCCAGATTAGCTATGATGGTTAGCAGTTTTATGCCCATCAGAGTTGCTCAAGAAGACCAAATAGCCAGGTTTTTGTTTTTGGGTAAAATTTCTGCAACAAAGATATGACGAACACTTAAAAAAAATTGCAGCAATTCAGACAACAGCTAGAATAGGCTAGAATGAAAATCAAACATTGAGACCAGATATGATAATCACAGAACATTATACGAAAAATTGAGCCAAAGAAGTGAAGCACTATCCCTGAAACAGGCCTCAATCAATTCAACTAACTGGGAGTATGGGACTCCAGAAATTTTTTTTTTTTTTTTAAATCAAGTCAGTTTATACATGCTTGATCCGCCTAGAGACAATTCCTTCAATATCCGAGTTTCTGAACCCGGAAAATCTGGAACTATCAAAACCCTAATACATCTCAAGTTAAATTGATGCTTTAAATTGCGCTTACAGAGCTTCCTGTGGAACAGATAAGTGTCAGATTTTATCAACCACCGTAAAAAACCTAACACAGATTGACAGATCACAGATCAAACAGCTTTTTTTCCCCTTTGGCGATAACAGCAGCAAGACGGAACAAACAAAAAAACGGAGGAGTGAATCAGCGAACAAATCAACTGACCTCCACTCTCCGTCGTCGTAGGGAGAGTAGTCGATATCCTCTTTCCTCACGCAATTGAACATCAAAGCCGCAAGAGAAGCAAATATGCCTAGGAGAGCATCCCAAATCAAAATCATCTTATATAGAAGAAGATGCAGAAAAAGATGAGAAATTCAAATAACTGGATGGAGAAAGAGAGCGAGAGAAGCACCTGGGAGATAGTGAAGGAAGGAGACCGTAACAGAACTACAAACGACGGCGTCAACCCAGAACCACCAGCCGGCGCCGAAAACGGCACCGGCAAAGCCGGGACCGAAGATCGCCCACAGTTCCACCACATCCATTGTTAAAGCTGAATTCAGTTTCCTGATCTTTTTCCTCTTATCTCTGTGTTTATCACGGCGCTGCCTTTCCTCCCTCCCGAATACCTCTCTTTTCTGCGGAACAAACACAGCCGGAGTAAATTCAGTTTCGTAATCTTTCAAGTTTCAACTATTCACGAAAAAATAGCGTCGATTTTTTTTAACCCCCGATAGTGCCTTTTTTACTTATTTATTAGGTAAGAATTCAGATAGGCCGATAACATCCTTTCGTGTCTGGATTATTGAAAATCTCTCGCTCCTTGGCAAAGCGGCTAAGATGTGCAACATTATCATTCACTTTATTGTCATCGAGGGGCATATGAGGGAACGAAACCTGAGCCGTTCGACCTCCTAAGGGCAACGTGAATTATCCCGGAGGTGTTTGATTATTATTAAAGAGTCTTCTCCAATCTAAAAGCCCGGTAAGTAAATATTAGGGGGTGTTACTTTATTAAAAAAAAAATAGGTGGGCCCTACTTAGTATTATAGAGTAAAGCATCACCTTGTCATTATGTTGAATAATATTATAAAAATCCATATTAGTAGGGATTTCAAAATAGTATAAAAATTCCTATTTCTAGTTATGTAGCTGACTGTCTGACCATCTTATTTACTTCTCTAAAATAATGTCTGAATTCGATGCTCTCAATATTAGGCTTCAATTTTTCAATCAACTCTATGTGCAGAATAATTTCCCATTTGATTTTGCTGCGGTCATTAATTATCTTTACTACCTCTAAATGGTCTCCTTCAATTATTACTCTTCGTAAGCTTCTTGACAATGGTAGTTGCATACCTGCGTAGTTGTTTGGAGAATATATCCATTATAAGTCTCCTATTCAAAAATATCGATATCCCTTCCATCACAATCCCTAATAACCCCCCTCCCATTTGGCATGACCATTGGGTCGAACTGAGTATCTATATCTATATCTATATCTATATCTATATATCTATATAAACTCTTAATTTAGAAGAGTTTATGTTGAGGTGTCAACATTAGAGAGATTTTAGGGGTCTTGACTAATTATACTTTTCTTTTTTCTCTTTAATCCACTTTTTTAATTCTCTTTTTTCTTCGTTTTCTTTTAATTCTTTTTTTTTCCCTTTAATCTTACTAACTATCTATATCTATATAAACTCTTAATTTAGGGTGTGTTTGTTACGAGGTGGGAGGGGATGCCGGGGGTGGGGATGGGTTTTCGGGGGGCGCATCAGCGTGTTTGGCAAGGGGTGCGAGAGAATGGAGGAGGGTGGAAAACGGGGTGAGAGATCCACCTAGGGCGTGTTTGGCAACAAGGTGAGAGTAGGTGGATGGGGATAGATTTTTTGGAGTGGACGGGATGGGGATGGAATCTCGGGGTGAACAGGGTGGTGTTTTGAATCCCTTTTCATCTCATTTCGTATTTGGTTGAGTTTCAAAGTTTTGGTGGATGAAGGCACTCAAAAAGACCCAATTGCCCCCACTAAACCACATAAAATGACGATTATACCCCTCCCCAATTGCCCTCACCCCCAACCCATCTTCTCCTTTGTCGCAGCGTGAGGCGTGAGAACTGGCCTAGACGCCGCCGCAGCTGCCGCAAGCGCCACCCCAGGTTTACCATGCCACCTCCGAAAAGAGACGAAACTGGCGACCTACTATTAGAGAAAGCAGAGAATTCATCGGACTTGTACCTCTGAAGCAAATTATACCTCGATCGGCCAGAGCTGCAATTATTATCACATTTGTTTACACTCGAGGGAAGTCAAGATCATATCTCCAATTAATCATCTTCTTCAAGATCGCCAATTAGCATCTCCAATTAATCACTGCAATTAATAAATAGTTTCTCACACAATTCCAATGAATTGATTCCAGTATTAATTTTTGAATGTCAACTTGTTCTTCGTTACTTGGCCCTCGTATGTCATTAAAAACGTCCCCTTCGGTCCCTTCCCGAACAATCGCTCTCGCAAATATCCTTCTCAACATCAACAATGATAGAAATTTGATCCAGTGTGGAATATATTCAGTCTCTCAGGAATTCGGAGTGACATCCATGGCGATTGTATCAGCTTGGCCCAACAATCCCAATTCGAACCCTAATTCCAATTTCGATCTCTCTCCCCCGATCTCCACCCTCTCCCTTCTTCCATGTCTTCCCAATCCGAGCACAGGCGTCACTTCAATTTGTTTTTTTTTCCCTGTATCCGCCAAACTCTTCGTTGAGGATGTCGTTGATGGTACGACGAAGTGTGGGGTCAAGATCGTCATCGGAGTCGGAAGTAGTTGTGGCGGCGGCAGTGGAGTGGCGGTGGAGAATGGAATCGAGATCGAACTCCATTGAATGATCGGAGAGGGAGAGGGATGGATTTCTGATCATCATTAGAGAGCACAACGATGGAGATTCGGGATCCGAGGGAAGTCAAGGAAACCATTTGAGGGGCAATTCGGGGCGTTTCCCATCCCCACCCCCTCCCACCTCCCTTCAACGGGGTGGAGGAATCTCCTCATCCACCCCGTCCCACCCCCTAATTCGCACCCCATCCACCTAGTTCCACCCCCTTGCCAAACACCTCGGCTCGGAAATCGAAAACGCACCCCCACCCCATCGCACCCCTCCCACCCACTCCCACCCCGTTGCCAAACACGGCCCTAATACAAGGGGGATGGACGGGATGGGAAGGTGGGGGTGCCCAAATTTGCCCCTAATTCACCGTCTCCTCTCTCTCTACGTTGATGGAGATGCTTCTCCTCTAGCCGCTTATCCCCAATCCCCACCGTCGACCGAATCCCGTTGTTGGCTCCTCGCCTCCTCCTCCACCGATATGTCGCCCTGTGTGGTTTTGCCCTCCTCAATAAGTTGAATAACAATTTATCCGCCATGAGGGGCCTCGACCATGCCAACCTTCACCGCTATAGCTCTCGATCGGTTTCTGGAACAAGGCTCTTCCGCTGCCGATTCGAATCTGGATCTCCGACATTCCGCAACAGCGACAACCAATGGCGCCGATTCTTAAGGTTATAGGCCGGTTTGTGTTCCTAATCGACATCCGTCTATTCCGCTGCCTCCGTCGCGCCATAAGCCGGTGAGGCGGGAACCTTCCTCTTTGGATTCTGTGCCGGCGGCGGATAAGAAGGCTCAGTGGCCGCATCTTTCTCCGGCGTTATATACGACGCCTGAATCCACTAGATGCTGGACCTGCTGGTGCCGTCTGGGCTGGGGCCGGTGTTGGTCGCTTACCATGGGTGGCTGCTCCACCGGATCATCAACCAACACACCAACACCGAAATTCCACCCGGTCCACCCCGAAATTCCATCCTCATCCCTTTCATCCCCAAAATTCCATCCCCATCCACCTACCTCCATCCCGTTGCCAAACACGGCAAAGAGTTTATGTTGATGTGTCAACATTAAAGAGATTTTAGGAGTTTTGACCAATTATATTTTTTTTTCTCTTTAATCCTTTTTTTTAATTCTCCTTTTTTCTTCTTTTTCTTTTAATTCTTTTTTTTCTTTAATCTTACTAACTTTTATATAAACTCTTAATTTAGAAGAGTTTATGCTGAGGTGTCAACATTAGAGAGATTTTAAGGGTTTTGACCAATTATAATTTTCTTTTTTCTTTTTAATCTTTTTTTTTTAATTCTCCTTTTTTCTTCTTTTTTCTTTTAATTCTTTTTTTTTCTTTAATCTTACTAACCATCTATCTATATCTATATAAAATCTTAATTTAGAAGAGTTTATGTTGTGGTGTCAACATTAGAGAGATTTTAGGGGTTTTGACCACTTATAATTTTCTTTTTTCTCTTTAATCATTTTTTTTAATTCTCCTTTTTTCTTCTTTATCTTTTAATTCTCTTTTTTTACCCTTTAATCTTACTAACTATTGGGCTTAATTCAAAACATTGAATTCAATCTAATATAACTATTGGGCTTAACTCAAATTAATTTCCTAAATATCTATATCTATATACTATACTATATTAATTTATGTCACATGTCCTCTCCATGTTCAAAGTTATTTGTGAAAATATTATTTACATAATATCATTTTATTGTGGTAACTATATTTTCTAATATTTTTTTTTGAAAAATATTCTAATATTAATTAGCCAATATTATTTGATGTTACATTTTTTAACCAATGTGATTAATTCAAAATTTTTATCTTTCACTATTTATTATTTATTTTTCTCTTTATCTCTTTAATCCAAGTGTATTTTTTTCGATTATTTTCAACACATTTACTAATAAATGGATTTAATTAAAAATATTGAATTAAATCTAATGTCTATGATTTATTTATATCTAAATATTATTTATAAAAAAATCGCGCCATTGCGCGGGGATCATACTAGTAAACTCTTAATTTAGAAGAGTTTATGTTGAAGTGTCAACATTAGAGAGATTTTAAAGGTTTTGACCAATTATAGTTTTCTTTTTTTCTCTTTAATCTTTTTTTTTAATTCTCCTTTTTTCTTCTTTTTCTTTTAATTCTTTTTTTCTTTAATCTTACTAACTATTGGGCTTAATTCAAAACATTGAATTCAATCTAATGTAACTATATATATATATCTATATCTATATCTATACAAACTCTTAATTTAGAATAGTTTATGCTGAGGTGTCAACATTAGAGAGATTTTAGGGGTTTTGACCAATTATCATTTTATTTTTTCTCTTTAATCATTTTTTTTAATTATTCTTTTTCTTTTAATTCTCTTTTTTTTTCTTTAATCTTACTAACTATCTATATCTATATAAACTCTTAATTTAGAAGAGTTTATGCTGAGGTGTCAACAGAGGAAGGTTGGGGAACATCGAGACCAACGATGCCAAGACTCGACCAGGGAGGAGATAGACAACGCTGTTAGGAGAGAAGGAGAATTGTGAGGATGAGAAGATGAAGTCGGCGGTGAGGGTGGCGGAGGGGGACGCGAGATAGAGAGGAAGGAGACAATCTAACAACGGAGGTGGATACGAAGAATAGCCACACCGGAGGAACATCAAGAGCATGAAGAATAGCCACACCGGAGGAAAATTATGTTGACCGCCCTTGACGGCGGTAACAAGGGAAGCCACACCAAGACCCTAGGCGCCTGAGGGAGGCGGACAAGTGGGCACCTCAAACCTGGAACGCAAGCCACGAGGGAGGCGGTGGAGAAGGCGAACCACCCACACCGTGACAGAACCACCAATTCATCCGGGAGAAGCAGCGACAACCGACCGAACCAGGAAGGACAGATACGGAAAAGCACACAAGAGAAAAGCCCCGAATATATTAATACAAATTTTTGTGCACTATGCGAGATATCGATAAGTGAATAAATAAACTTGGATAAAAGTAAGAGGGTACCAAAATTGAAATTTATTAGATTACAAATAAATTAACTAAATTTTGAGATTTATGTAAGATAAATCATCAATTATTACATATAATAAAGGAGAAGTTGTTTGTGATATAAGTTGACTTCTCCTTAATTGTAGTATTTTTAACCAATTGCATTTTTCTATTAATTAATACAAATTTCACTTAATCAATATATAAATATTTGCTTAAGATAGATTTTTTAACCAATTGGAGTAATATATATACTCAAGATAAGATTTTGCTATTTTTTATATCAAATTTCACTTAATCAATAAAGAAATATTTGCTTAAGAAAATTTTACCCATTATAGTTAGATATCGATATATTTTTAGATGATTAATGTATCAACTTAAGATAATATTTTATCCAATTTGGTTAGATATCGATATATCTTGACAAAATTTTACCCTTATTTTTTAATTATGGATATATTATATTATATCTATTTTACAGGTAGTCAATGAAACACATTAGTAGAAATTAATAAATTAAATAAGTGTTAATGCAAAATTTATGTAAATTTTCTAAAAATAAAACAATACTCCGGGTTATATATAGTACAGTGATAGTTAGAGTCAATGTAATTTTTTACTCTTGAAATAGAAGATGACAACCTATGTATTATTAAAGCACTTAAATGCATTTGGAAATGTCATTGAGAAATCGAAATGATCATTTATGATTCTCTAATGGACCTTTGTCGATTTCAAACAGTCTAAATTCGTCACATATTTAGAGAAATTAATAGTGTAGTGGATAGATTGGTCTTCCTGGGTCACACAACTAATACTATCAAACTCTACCGCAGATTTAAAACTTCAGGTTCTTATCTGAAAGGATGCTTTAGGCTAGACTACCAACTGTACGTAGTATGCCCTAATCGCTTTTCATTTTAAAAAAATGCAGTTTTTCCTCGGTTTACCCTATCGCAGTTTGCATATTTGCACTTACGAAAGATTCCTAATTGTTTAAGGGGCATACTATTTGCACGATGGTATTATCTTCATTTACACTGTCATCAAACGTGAACTCGCATTCCGCGATCGGGTTTTTTATGTATAAAAAAAAATTAATTCGCAACTGCGCACTGAGAGTTTGCAGTTTTTTTTTTAAAATAAAATAAAATCTGAAATAAGATTATGTAGAAATGATATTACGTGGTTGCAGCCAGGCCAAAGAAAATGTAGAAAAAAGGGCGAAATTGCTGGATGTAGTCATGCTGAAGTGCGCAGAACGATTCCGAAGTGAGATTATAAAGGCTAGAAAGGGGAAGCGTGCCTGAGATACCCACCTACAGATCTGTGACAGCAGCAAGTGAGGTCGACAAAGACGTCCCATCCGCGCATCCAGCATCTGCGATTGCAAACCTGGTTTTTTGGATCGCGCATTCATACTACGCGATTGCGAAGTTAATTTCGTACAAACTGCAAGATTTTGACCGTGCATGAAGCAAATCCGTTCTTAAATTTTCGTTTTTGTTAAATCCAGCTGGCTGTGCACCCAAAATGACACCAAAGTTAACCTATAATCAGAGGACACGTGACCCGCAAGCCACCGTACCCCTGTGGCCCTGTATGCTCACCGCACTATAGTCCAATTCCGTATTAAAAATGATTTTCTCTCTCTTCCCCGCTTTGTCTGCCTCCGAAAAACGCGAATCTCTCTCTCTCTCTCTGGTAATCGAAAACGAAATTGCACGAGAGAAAACGGATCGGAAAACAACCAGATTCTGACAAAAAAAAACCCTAGCCCTAATTCCTTTCTCTCACCTGTATCGTATCTCTCCCCTCTTTCTATCTTCTTCATTTAGTTTGCCTTTGCCCCAATCCGGCTGTCGAGGAGGTAAATTAGGGTTAGGGTTTCGGCGAAGAAGAGTAGTTATGGGATGCGGGAGTGGTGGTGGGGTTTCGGCAGAAGGCCGCTGGAGGTTTTGATGTCCGGGAACGGCCGATGTCAGCGGCGGCGGAAGATGATGGGCAGGGGAGCCGACGGTGGTTGCGGCACGGAGGAGAAGCTGGGCCCGCTTTCTAAAGTTCCGACGTCCAAGGCTCCGGTTCCGGTTTTGTCCCCGCCGAGGGATTCTCTATCTTTGAGTGTGGATTTTTATTCTCAGGCTTCGAAGGCTCTGTCCGAGCGTTCTCCGTTTGATACTCCGGAGGCTTTGGCCACCACTGTGCCGACACTTCCTAGTGCGCTGGGCAGTGGTCTGTTGGCAAGGCAATCCGAAGGCAGGAAAAGGCATAAAAAGGCACATGCGGAGTCCAAGTCTTCTAAACAGGGCTCGACTGAGCGGCCAAAGACCTCAAGCGTATGGATTGAGTATGAGGAGTATTTTAGAGAGCTAACAATGTCAGATATTGACATGTTACATAAATGGTCTACTTCATTTGAGTTGTTAGTTAGTGATTCGTCTCTTCTTATTCCAGTTCTAGGAAATGTCGTTAGAAACCAGTTAGATAGTGGCAGTGTTAGTGATGCTCCAGCCAATGTACCGTTGCAGGAAACTTGTGTGAATGAGACAGCTTTGCATGAGGAGGCTGTCATTGTTAAAGAAGAGGAACAAACAATGGAGATAGATGATAAAGACGGTGTTATCTTGCCCCCAATTGCACTTGAATCTTCTTCGCCCCAACAATTGGGCAGTCTCAGTAGTTTAGAGTGGGTTTTAGGTTCCAGAGATAAGATTCTGCTCACCACCGAGCGACCAACCAAGAAACGGAAACTGCTAGGGGAGAATGCTGGATTACAGAGGCTTGCAGTAATTAAAAGTTGTCATGGGCAATCAAGAATGTGCCATTTTTGTAGCTTGGGTGACAAAGGGGATCAATTGAATCAATTAGTTGTATGCAGTTCCTGTGATATGTGTGTTCACCAGAAATGTTACGGGATACAGGGGAATGTAGAGGGATCTTGGGTCTGTTCTTGGTGTAAGTGGAAAAGTGATGTCGTAGGAGAAGTTTTTAGTGAAAAAGGACCCTGTGTGCTGTGTCCCAAGTTATGTGGTGCCTTGAAACCTGTTCAACGTGCTGGAGCTGGAAATGGCTTATCTACGGAGTTTGCTCACCTATTTTGCAGTTTGTGGATGCCTGAGGTTTATGTAGATGATATGAGAATGATGGAGCCAATTCTAAATGTTGACAGAATAAAAGAAACAAGAAAGAAGCTCATATGTTACTTGTGCAAGGTCAAGCAGGGTACGTGTGTTCGGTGCACTGATGGTATGTTCCTAGTTTATTTGTGGCGAGAAGTTGTTGTTTCCATTAAACTACTGTAATTTGTCTTTATATTATATTTTTTTGGGATTGATTCTGTTTTGTGTATGTACGGAGAAATGCATTCCTTAAATAGGATGTATGATTATCTACATATATGCTTTCTGGGGTACGGACACCATGTAAGTCTCCATGGAGAAAAAATGCGGATATGAAAGGCTATGTGGCACTTATCACACAAGCAACTTACATAAATATTAGCTACGGCAGTTATCATCATTAGAAAGGCTTTCTTTTGGAGATGAGTTCTGTAACATGACTGAAAAGTTTTTTGGGGGGCTAAGACTGACTTGGTGGTTTATATAGCAGCTTTTTGATAGTTGGCATACAACTTGTGCTATGATTTACACTGATATAGTTAGAATTGCTCTTTTTTTAATTTGAAGGTTTTCAATGGAATTGGTTGCATCTTTGATGGAAGAAATTTTATTGGATTGTGTATAGTTTGTTGCTCACTCACATTTATGTCTCCATCCATATGGGCATACAGATTCATTTACACAGCTCCTTGGAGTTACGACACAACCATGCATTGTAACACAAGCTATATATTCACGGCCAATGCTTGTCACATCCCTCCGCCCAACACACACACGGATTCTAATTGAAGTTCATTACTGTAGTAGTTTCCATTATTCGGTTGGAGCTGATTTTTTTTCTTCCTATTGTTAATTCAGGGGCTTGTCGAACATCTTTTCATCCAATTTGTGCAAGGGAGGCTGGACACCGGCTGGAGGTTTGGGGGAAGCTCGGATGTGATGACGTGAGCCTTTGCTATTCAAAATTTAAGCATCAAATTGCTGCAATAGTGTTTCAGTTCATTATTGTGCTTAGTTTCTCATCTCTATGATTGATCTTTGGTGGCTGAGTTATAATGCATCTACTTTTTGTAGGTTGAGCTGAGGGCCTTCTGCTCAAAGCATTCACAAGGCTGCGATGATTCCCAAGGGGAATCAATTTCAGGCATCGTTTCTAGTTCACCTCCTTCTGAGCTCTGTCAGCTGCCATTGCTTGATAAACCCCCCCTGGACGATGGTGGTGGTAAAAGGAGCGATCATATTGCTGATTGCTTGGAAGAACTAGAAAACTCTAACAAATCCACTGATACTGAACTTCAAAAGGAGATCGAGGTTGGTAATCTAAGTGCTAAATGTGGAGAGCTACACACTAATTTACCCGAGTTCACTGAGAAAGAGAGTCAACAGAGGAGCATCTGTGAAGTGGTCAATCCTCCAGAATTCTTAGATCTTTCTTTGGGTTTGAAGAAGGTGCTTGTCACTGTGATAACTGTATTAAACAATTTCCTTTCACATACATATATATATATATGTGTGTGTGTGTGTGTGTGTGTGTACTCTATAACATCTGTTGCTTTTGCAGTTGATTGATTCTGAAAAAGTTTCTTTGGAAGATTTAGCATCAGAGATTGGTGTCCCTGCTGATTCATTGGCTGCACATATTTCTGTAATGCTCAAAATAGTTCATAATTCTGTGAGTTATTGAAGCATTTGGTTGAGTAAGTTCTGATCTATTTATTTATGACAATTGTTCAAAATTTTCGAGCAGGATAATCTTTTTCCACCCGAGTTGCACTGCAAGCTAGTCAAGTGGCTTAGTGATCATGCAATCACTGAAGTTTCCCTGAAGAAACTGACTGTTAGAGCTGCAGTTCCTTCCATGGTTGACAGGGGAGGTGAAGATGCAGTTTGTCCTGTTACACATAAAGAATCTGACACATTTGATGTTCCTGTGAAATCTTCTCCGATGAGGAGGACAGTAAGTGGTGTCAGGGGTGTGAAGGATGGCAATATTTTATCTAACTGCAAGGACCCCAACCTTGATAGCAGGGGAATAACTGATGAGGTTACGGCACAACTGCCAGCTATGGAGGACCCTAATGATTCAAGGGAAGAAATTGTTTCCAATGGACTGGAAAAGGTGGTCATTTTATGTTTCTAATTTGGCGATATTCGAAAAAGATATTACTTATCTTATTGGGCTTGCGTTAGTTACAAACGACTTGTGATTTTACATTAGTCTTCGTAATTGTTATGGTTACCCAACAGATCTGGTTAAATCTTGTTTTGCAGGTTGTGGTTGAGCATATTGGACTTCAGGTTTCATCGGCGCCAACTTCTTTGATATCTGAAAGTATGGTATTTGTGCTTTGTTGGTTTGGTGTATTAGTGTATATGTTGCATTATTGTGTATTCTGTGTAGACTTACTCGCCCTTTGTGCTATGTTATTTCTGACGATATTTTTTTGTCAGGTAATCCTGCTGGATATTTGAAGTATGGTGCTTCAGTAGATGTGGCTGAGGCAATTCTTGTTCATTCTGCAACCAATGCAGATTGCCCCTATGGCACGTAAGCCATCATGCACTATTTTTTTATTTTATATTTTATGTGCCCAATACACTTATGCCTTTCTTCTTTAATGTTCTGTATACTGGGCGACAGCCTTATTATCATTTTCTGGATATATGGATGAATTAGGTGTCTTGCTCTTAGTGTACTTCTATACAATGCTTACTGTTCTGTTTATTTTTGCAGAAATATAGGATCTGAATCTAGTTCTTATATCCACCCTTTTGTTAGGAAGAAGATTATGGAAATACAAAGTGGTGTTGGGAAGAAATCCTGTAAAGAGCATGATGGTAATTCTCTTCCATTTTCCATCAATCACGAATCAACATCAACATTGGAATGAGTTTTGAATCTATAATATTTTTTTAAGCTTGTGACTTTGCAGGGCCAGTGGAACGGAACTCCTCGCCCTTTAAGGAATCTTTGACGAATGGAGTTTGTTCCAAATGGGATAATCAGGAGGTTTCCTATGTTGATTCCCTTGATGCAGGAAAGGGTGTGGCATCAGATGATCTGATTAAAGCCAAGGAGAAGGGGATTTTGGATTTACATCCGGGAGATGATGTTGAAGGGGAGCTTATTTATTTCCAGAACTGGCTATTTCGTCCTGCTGCAAAAAGGAAGCGTCTGAGTGGTATGCTTTTGATGCTGACTGTCTTAACATGGATAGATTGGGTTCCTTGTTATCAGATTCTCAGTTATTAAATATTAGTGGGCATATATCATTGAATCTTTACTTACTGATTGCTTTTGATGTATATTAGTGCTTACATGATCTTCTTTGCAGATAATTTAATTTGCAAGATTGTAAAAAATCTGCCGCAGGAGCTGCAAATGGTACGAAAGCAAAGATGGGATTCTGTGCTTGTTCATCAGTATCTTCATGAACTCAGAGAGGCAAAGAAGCAAGGTAGGAAGGAGAGAAAATACAAGGAAGCCCAAGAAATGCTTGCTGCTGCAACTGCTGCTGCTGCCGCATCTTCTAGAACTTCTTTGCGAAAGGATGGTGTTGACGAAGCTTCTCAACAAGAGGTTCTCGATATTCTTTGTGCTGATACATTTTTTGTTGCCTTTCTTAGTACTCGTGAGTGAGAGTGGACTTAACTTGCTCCGTTTTTTCCCCTTGCTCAGGATAAATTGAATGTGCAGATTCCCAGGGGACGTGTTGGTCCACCTTCATTAGCTACTCCTCGTCTCAAAGAGACAACTTCATCCTTGGCATTGTCTAGAAATATATCTGATAAACATTTGGATATCTTACACTTAAATGCACCTGTTTCCAAAGAGCATCCAAGGTTTTGTGACATTTGTGGACGGTCGGAGACAATTTTGAACCCAGTCTTAGTTTGTTCCAATTGCAAGGTATGTTGTTGTCAAACTTTTCTATTTTTTCTTCTGAAGACATTAAAAGACATTAACTTTCTTCTTTTTATTCTCACTGTTGTCATGTTCTATCAGGTGGCAGTTCATTTAGCTTGCTACCGCAATGTGAAGGAATCCACTGGTCCATGGTACTGTGAACTTTGTGAAGATTCACTAGCAAAAGGCAGTATAGTCCAACAAGCAAATTTTCCAGATAAGCCTCTCCCTATTACAGAGTGTAGTCTTTGTGGCACTGCAAATGGTGCATTCAGGAAAATGAGTAATGGTCAGTGGGTACATGCTTTATGTGCTGAGGTAGGATTTCCTGCTTTTCTTTTTGCTAGTCATCTCTATTCTCTACTATACATTACAACTGCTGTTAAACTTGACCAGTGTTTTCGATATTTGTAGTGGGTATTTGATTTGACATTTAGAAGAGGGCAAGCTAATCTCATCGGAGGAATGGTGTGTGGAAATGCATTTAATTGTTTTTTAGTTGGTGTAACAACAATTTGGCATTGTTGTTTGATGTTTCTTCCAAATATAAGCTGATGAATTAATGGACTACCGACTACAGGAAAGCATTGTTAGGGGAAACGATATCTGCTCTGTCTGCCATCGAAGATTTGGTGTCTGTGTTAAGGTTAGTAGTTATAAACTTTGTTTTTATGTTTCCTGTTCTTTAGAAGCTGATTTGCATTTGATTCTGTTGTTTTTCAATGTCTACAGTGCAATTTCGGTGCGTGCCAAAGCACATTTCATCCTTCTTGTGCTAGATCTGCTGGCTGCTACATGAGTGTTCGAAGTGTTGGCAGTAAGCAGCAACAGCGCAAAGCATACTGTGATAAGCACAGTATTGAGCAACGCGCAAAGGTAAATAAGAATCAATTAAAACCAGTAAAAGTTGCGTGTGATGGTTTGAAACATCCCTCTTTGTCAACATTATTTCTTATTTACAGGCTGAGGGTCAAAAGCATGCAATCGAAGAGCTAAAAAGCCTAAAGCAAGTTAGGGTGAGTTGAATCTTACAACAAGTGTTTCCTTATTTAGCTTTGTTGCGTATGTTAAGAGTTGGTTCTTGTGTTTACTCAAACTTCTTGCAAGTGATATGCTTCTTTCTTTCCATTTACAATTTTATTGTTGGTTGTCATTAGAAGATATTTGAGTATCGTTGAAAATGAAGTATCTGCTTTGAGTTAAGATGGTTTACAGTTTTGATCCTTTGATGTGATGTGTATTTCTCAGTCCATTTTTATACATGTGAAGGTTTCAGCAAGCTATAAAGGATTGTTTAGTTTTAGGTTTGTGTGAGTATTTGTTTGTACTTCTTCCCCCTGGATATATAATATTTGTTATTAAATACGTTTGTAGTCCTGTTTGTACATCTATTGTTCTTAGGCATATACACAAACGTTTGCAGTCCTGTTTGTCCATCCATGTATTCTAGGGACGGGCATGGGATGGGACGAGATAAGGGTAATCCCGCGTCCCTTGTATTTTTTACAAAACGATCGATTTTTTTTTTTAAAATTCCGCCGGGTATCTCTCACGAGAGGGGATCGGGACAGAACGGTATGGGATATGTCCCTCGTAAAAATAAAATAAAAAACAATCCAATTAACTAAAAAAATAGCAAGTAGAAAGGTGCAAATTAAAGTCTTACATAATCCCATTACAAAATACAGTAGCTAGGCAGTTGCAAGTTCCTCCTAGAGCTGCCAACAGGAAGTCTTTCTTTTTGCAAACGCCAACAGAAAGTCAGTAGTGCCATTGGTACTGCCTGCGTCATTTTAATGAAAATTCTTATTTCTTATATGTTTTTATTAATTTTAATTATATATACATGTGGGACGGACCGGGATTTACGGAATGCGAACTCTCTGTCCCATGTAATTTTTGCGGGAGGGGATTGATTTTTTTTTTTCTAAATCCCACCGGGATCGGGACGGGATGCGGGATGGAACAGGATTTGTGCTCACCCCTAATATATTCCATTTATTTTAATGTTATCTTTAGGTTGATATAACAGTTAACAAACATTGTAAAGAATTAATTAATAGAACTGGTGTTGATGCCAAATTTATTTAAGTTTTTTTTTGAAAGAATACATATATACGTGGACTTCTTCTCCTTTGATTGTTTTCTTTAAGTTGATAAAATAATTGACACATATTAGGAGTTAATTAGTTGAATGAGTGTTAAGGTTGAAAAAAAATCTTACCTTAAAATTGAATAAAGTTGAAAAATATCGTGATTGTATATGAATATTTGAAACTTATTGTGTAATTTCCTGGAGAATCCTAAACATTTTCAAGAAATTTATTACATTGATCGATATTCCTGCATTTGGCCATTTGATGTAGTTATGAGGTTGGTTAGTATACTATGTGTAGGCTTGAGATGTTGTACGCTTGGTTTTGAGAATACTATGTGGCCATTTGGCCATTTGATGTAGTTTTACAAGTGTTCACGCCTCAAACCCACATACTTTCATTACCGGTTAGAATACTGTGTGGGTTTGAGACGTGGACACTTGTAATCAGCCCCCCTAGTCGCAAACTATTAAGAATTCTCAGGAAATTACCAGGATTAGGCTATGGATATGCATCCACATTCAACACCTTGATAATGCTCTGGCTGATTCTGTTTTATTGTTGATTCAATACCTTCCTTGTTTGTGCTGATGTTTTTAATTCCTTAAAGTTCTTCCTTGAAGCCCAAATGCCCAATTTTAATATATGTTTTCTGTATTTGTGGAAAATTATTATTTTTTGATTTTGAATGTTTTATCTAAATCTGCTTCAGGTTGAATTGGAGAAGTTGCGTCTTATATGCGAGAGGATTGTCAAACGTGAAAAGTTGAAGGTTAGTAACTGAAAAGAAACACACATCTTCTCCACAGAGTTTTCTTTCCTTGTTTATAGATTGTTAAGTGATTAGGGCTGAAAAATCTCTTGATATTCACCTTTGGCTTTGGAGGTTGTAGGACTCTTGTATTGCATATGCTATTTTAATTATTGGGATAACTATTGAATTAGATTTCAATAAGTCTCTGGCTCGTACTTCATTATTTTTATCTGTAGCAGTGAATTTTTTTTTGTGATCAATTTGGACAAGACATGACGAGTATTTTCAATAATAATAACAAAAACTCTACTCAGTCTACTACCTTCTGTAAAACCATTTTGAGCTTAGAGGAATGAATGGTTTAGGAAAGATGTGCTTGGCTGGGAAAGTTGTTGATCCTGATTGATTCTGTCAGGCTGAAATGGTGTTAAAAGGATTTTTTGTTAGGAATCTACAGGAACAAGTGGTAGGCTAAGGCTGTTGTATTGTCTTCTTATCCTCCTTTCAGTGTGGATATCTCCTAGTAGTTTCCTTTAGCAGCTCACTGGTGTGGGCTGTTCCCACTTAAGCTTCCATCCGCCCCTTGTTAGAGCTCCCTTTAAAATTTTACAATTTATTCCTTAATAGTCTGACCCCTGATGGGTTATACATGATACAGTTGGCCCATTGTTACATTCTCGGTGGAGCCATTAGCTCCCCATTATCTAACAAGTATGATATATTATCTGGATTTCAAGTAACGTATGCTTTGAGTGATATTGTCAAGCAAACAAGCTCAATTTTTTTTACAACTTGCTTTGATTCAAAGACCTTTATACTTTTCAGTACTGACACTTCTTCTAAATGCAGCGGGAAACAGTTCTTTGCTCCCATGATCTTCTTGCTTCAAAGAAGGATACATTGGCCTTCTCACCGCTTTTTCAAAACCCCTACTTCCCTCCTGAAGCCAGTTCTGAATCAGCTACTACCTCCCTCAAGGGCCAAACAGATTGCTCTAGATCATGCAGTACAATTCAAAAATCAGACGATGCTACTGTGGATAGCACTGTGTCTGGGAAACGTCGTATCAAGATTCTGGTCTCTACTGACACTGACCAGAGAACGGATGACAGTTCAACGTCTCAGCAGCTCCCTACGCCTAAACCTACAGATAGGATGTCATTTTCTGGGAAGCATTTACCCCTTAGGGCATCATTAACCCGCCGTAATATTCAGGAAACTGGGGGCAAGAAGTTGAAGTCCAGAAAGGTTACTTTTTAACAGTCGTCCATTTTCTTTATACAAAATGTATATCAGCAATGAAACTGTTCCGGTAGGGAAATTGGGTGGATGGATTAGAGAAACACATTTGACTCTTCTGTCCTCTGTGCAGAATACAGAAACTTTTGAGAAGGAGTTAATTATGACTTCCGATCAAGCATCCGTGAAGAATCAACGATTACCAAAGGGATACATATATGTTCCTATTGACCGGCTATCCACTGAGGAGCAGACTGGTGAGGATTCTCTTGGACGTGAAAAATGATGTAAGCTTTGTCTCATGTCTACTTGTAGGTTTTGCCCATGCTTTCTTAGACGCCATGTTAGTGTATATATTAATTAATCTGATGCTTTTTGAAGGTCTTGAGGCTTCCAGGGTAGCTGACATCATTTTCAGGCCACGGACTGCATTTTCTCAGTAGATGGTAATTCAGGTTTGCACACAAATTTTGACCACATTTGTTGTATTCCCATTATGAGAGCAACTGTACAGGGGGTGCTGCGTGGGGGTGGTTTGGCCCTTGGCAGTATTCACCGCTTTGTTAGCTGTTGGTTAGGGTGGCAATATAGATTTTTTTGGGGGGGTTTTATTTTTGCCATTTGGTTGTACTACCTGTACCAGTGTACAAGTTTAGTTTGGGATTTACCATGCTGTTCATCCTCTGTAAAGTTAGTGTAAATAGTCTTTATATAGTGTCATTGTCAATTGCTGATGCGATTGCTGGTTATACATGAAATCAATACAGGAGTTGGATTCTCATTCGTTAGATGATTCATCTGTGTGTAAAAGGGATTGTGTTGATAGGCTTTTAAAAGTAATTTGCAGCTTACGTCTTGGCTTTTGGGCATGGCAGTTTCCATTGTCAGAAGAAATTGGTCTGCTGTTTGAGAGAAGATGGCAGTTTTTGTATTGGCTTTTGGCTGTGTCGTCATGTTACTAATTTATTTATGTATCATGATTTGTGTGTTTGAATTGAAGACGTCCACCAACTAAGAGAAGAAAAGGGGGTGAATGGAAATAGGGGTGATGTTGTCAGTTGTGTTGGGGAGCAGGCTACATACAAGAGACGAGTATCGGAAGCATCTCAAGCCAGCACCTCGACTCACCACAGTTGACACCCACACCCACCGGCCACCATCAGTTGAAATGAAACATTGCTGATATGAGCGTTATTAGGATGAATGGCCGACTCACCTTTGCCCTTTGGAGATGAGTACAGGAATTGGCTTTGTCCCGATATTGGCTTAGTAATTACTCCCTCCTTTTTCTTTTCATTTTCAAAATTTGATATTCGTACACAAATTTAATACGGAGTACAAAGCTAGTTGTTTAATGAGTGTTGTAACAAATAGACTCCGTTTTTAGTACAAGTTACATGTGTTACATCATGTGCGTATTGACAAGAATAGGGCAGATTGAATGCATTTTGTCATGACAACGCAAACTATAGTCATGACATGATCATTTTAATTTCTCATGGACAACTCAAGGCACCCTTTTGAAGGCATCTCTGACAATTAGCAAGTCACCCCCATTCCCCAATGTAAATGTGTCATATGCCTAGTCTTTTGCACGAACAGTCCCCTTAATCATTGCTAGGGCCTCTAAGTTGCGTATGTATACTAATCCGTTCATAAACTATAGTCATAGGAGAGCCAATGTTAATCTCTTAATATATAGCTAATCGTATTGTGCCCATTCGGCAGTGATGAACCGTTGAATATTTTAATGTTCATAAAGCTAAATGAGACTATATATAGTTAGAAAAATAAATCGCATTTGATAAATTTATTTCCTACGAGACACAAACATAGTTATATTGAAGATATTGATTTAGCTTTGGAGTGATTTTATAGAGAAAACAGCCTCTTTATAAGCTTTAATGAGTTCATCCACATTCGGTACTAGGGACTTCAAGTCCGCCTCACTTTCTTCAGCTTGGATGTCGTCCTGCTTATCCTTGTTTTCCTCTTCCTCTCCCAACTGCAGAGTTAAAAAACGCAATAAATAATGAAATAGTAATCGTAAAGAAGAGAACAAAGAAACGATCTTTGTGCCTTAGAACAATTGTAAGTGCTTATCCTTGTTTTCCTCTTCCTCTCCCAACTGCAGAGTTAAAAAACGCAATAAATAATGAAATAGTAATAGTAAAGAAGAGAACAAAGAAACAATCGTTGTGCCTTAGAACAATTGTAAGGGTTTCAAATTCCCCTGCTACATTTCAAAGCTTAAAATCACAGATACACATTAACATGGGTAATGGGTTACATAGCTGAAAACCTAAATCAGTGATTTTGTGCATGATGGATGGGAATGTGAACACCATACTAATTGCTGAAGCACATGTGCTGTCAGGTCTGATTCAAGTGAGCTATTCAGTTTAAGGTTTTCTATCTCTTGAGTAATAATTTATCCAAAACACAACACATACAGATTACAGACTACAAGGATTTATAAAGTAACTA
The DNA here is from genome assembly GCA_037127255.1 of Persicaria tinctoria. Taxonomy (NCBI): domain Eukaryota; kingdom Viridiplantae; phylum Streptophyta; class Magnoliopsida; order Caryophyllales; family Polygonaceae; genus Persicaria; species Persicaria tinctoria. The sequence goes on along the minus strand of JBANSL010000011.1, from coordinate 85,286,560 downwards.
TACGAATCTGAGTGAAATCTATGCTTTAGAAAAAAGCTGTTGACGCATTTTCCCATCCTGCTAATCTGAAATATGAATTGGAAAACATACAAGTAAAGATGAAAAGAAAATTCAAGGGGAAAAAACAAGCAAAAAGGATAATTACAGGTTCAGCAGAGTCAGGAACAGAGGCACGGAGCTCGGAATGGGAACGGATCGAAGAAGAGAAAGAGAAGAGGGAAGAACAAGTAATGGGACTGGAATTGGAGGCAAGGGTTTTAGGGGAGCTGTAAGCGATTGGGAAAGCTAGGGTTTTGAGGTTGAGGATTTGGGAATTGTGGAATTTGCAATAAGACAGAGGAGAAATCCTATTAATGTTCCAATTCGTATTCCTATTCAAAGGGATCGAAGTTGAACAAGAAGATAGAGAAGAAGAAAAAGGCATTGTTGTTGTGTACTTGCGAGGTTCGTTGAGAAATGAATTACACTGTACAAAGCAAAACGCTGATATTTCTTCATTTGTTGGGCTTTGCCTATGAATTTGGTGCGGTGCTGTGCTGTGCTGGGCTGGGCTACCCTTTGTAGTTTGTTGCCCCTTAAGCTTTATGATTTCGGGGCTTTGCCTATTATACGCAGCGTTTTGTCGAAAATAAAATGCGTGTTCAGTTGGCCGAAATGCCTGTTTGATCATGTGGAATCAGGATTCAGGAGGATAATGTGGATTGTGAAAGCGTCCTAATCCTATGTTAGTCAGTCAGTCCATGCGAGAGGATTTCGATTCTAAAACCCCTATAGGCTAATATCTATGTGGTTAGAAGAACAGCAGGAGAAAGCCAAGGGAATCAATCCAGGAGTTAAACAATGGCTAGTGGCTACCGTCCAGTCAGACACACCCGCCCATGAACATTAAGTACTTGTATGGTATTTTATTTTCTAGTGATGATGAGTACATCAACGCTGCTATGTAAGCGCTTTTCTTTTCAAGTCTTTCGGATGATGTTGTTTTCTATGAACTAGTATTACATTTATCATTTCTGATGTTTATTTTCGGTGAAATTTGTTCAGTCAGATCGATGTGTTTGGTAACAGGAAAGATGTGGTGGTTCATGTGCCATTCAAGCTAAGGAAGGCCTTCAAGAAAATTCACGTTCGCCTTGTCAGAGAGCTTGAGACGAAGTTCAGTGGAAAGGTAACAATCAAGAGAACTGTTTGTTGAAGATATTAAGGTTGAACAATGATTTTCAGATTGATATGAGTCCCATTTAACAAGCTTGATTAAACTAATTGCATTTATTTGAATGACGAGAATCAAATAGTTGTATATTTGATGTTCACTAGTTGTGTTTCCTTGATACCGAAGAAGGAAACATCAATTCCAATTATAAGCTAAGAGATGAGTATTTGGTTTTAGTAGATCTTCCTAGATGCAATTCATGTGGTGTTACGAAACCGGTGTCGCAGCTACTGGTGAATCAATAGGTGGTTCATTTCTTGGTAGGACTTCCTGATTCGTATAATGGGGTTAGGATGAACACATTGATGATGAAGCATGTTCCTGGTATTGCCGAGGTCTACACAATAAAATCAATTAAACAGTCCTGTGAATATAAATGTTGATGCTGCAGCATTTGCGTCTAATTTTTAGAGGGGCTCGTTCAATCAATCCAGTTCTCATAACACTAAAGGTGGTCATGTTTCTGAAAAAGGGAAGCCGAATTACTATTGTGAATATTGCAAGGTTCATGGACACTCAATTAGTCGTTGCGGCTATCCTCCAAAAAGGGGATAAAGGAACGAAATTTGCAGGCAATACAACTATGGTGGAGGATGATCAAGATGCTGCACCTACATTTACAAAAGGGCAGTATGATCAGATCTTGGCTTTTCTGAGTAACCATCAAGGTTCTACTATGGATTCGACTGTGTTGGTAGGTAATAAGTTTTGCTTTCTTGTACACGGTAATGTGCAAACATGTGATGCGGGACCATCTTCTACACCCCCGGACACGCCAATCATCTTAGGAGACGAACCAATGACTCGAGCCCGAGCTAAGAAGCTTCAACGCGACTCCTTCATCTTTGTGAGTCACACCTTGTTCTCGAGCACGGTTCAACTCCCCGAGCCTACATTGAAGACCTACATGTGCATTGGGATCAAGATTCTCGAACCACCTTAGACACATGTATAGGCCGAAATTACCATGACTTTATTTCCTAATTTAGTAACTTTTCTACTTAAACTATTTTAGGAAACTTTTAGGGTTAATTAATTAATTTCTTTAAATTGTTAATTTAATTATTATTTTGGGAGAATCGGCCAAACTAGGTTACATATAGCCGACTTCTCTCCTTGTAGAACTTCACGTCTTCCATAATTCAGAATTACAGTTTTTGTGTGAAACACATCTGTGAGAAAGTCAATCGATTCATAGCGTTGCTCATCGATTGCAAATTGGTTCTTGATCTTGATTGGTTTGCTTTGAGTTCATCAACCTCGCGAGAGCTTGGTGATCCTGGTAATCACAAGTCCCCTCCTTGTGCCTCCAAGTTGTCCGCTTGGTTGTGTAAGGTTGTAGAGGCGGGCTTTGTAGTCGTTGATATTTGGTTCCTACCCTCTTAGGAGGCATGTGGTCTTTATCTCGTTCTACCTTAGTTCGAATCATCCTTCTATCGGTCTTTTCCTTCATTCTGTCAAGTCTTATTATTGCTTAATTTTCGAGTCTTGCCTTCTTTGTTTCTTTTGTCGATATCGAGTCATTGCGTTGGTGTTCTTGAGTCTTTTGCTTCCGTTCTTGTCTTTGAGTCTTGATTGTTAAAGATCGGGCCATCCTACGGCTAACCCCGTATCAACATGGGTCATTGATAGTGGAGTCAACTAGACATTCTCATCCAATGCGTTATCAACTCATGTCTCCTCCTCGGATCCACCATTACCTGAAATAATCAATAAAAGCGTGTAGATTCCGACTCCAACAACATAGAGAACAAATATGCAAATCATACTTAAACCATGCATGATATGCATCATAGCTAAGCTAAATGCAACCTATTATGACCCTCTAAATGCATGCTATCATGGAGCTACCCACCATATATGTCCTTCTCTGTCATTGTTTGTCTCACAAGCCTTTTTCACATCCAAGTTATATAACCATTCCAAATGGAGATAAACAAGGATTTGTAATGTTGGGACCATTGAATTATAGAACAAAATAGCGTTGCATGATGTTCTTCATGTTCCTGATTTTGCTTACAATTTATTATCAATTAGGAATTTTTTCACAGATTGAATGCTTTCATGTTGGCTTTACCCATTCTCATTGCTTTATTCAGGCCCTTCAATGAACAAGCCACAAGTCACTGATAAGGTGTCCAAAGGCTTGTATCTCACTAAGATGTGGTTGATATTGCTGATACAACTACTGGATTGTTGAAATCTGTTGCTCAATCTAAGTCTGATGTTGTTCAAGCTCGTGTTGCTTCTTCTGAGTTGTGGCATTGTAGGCTCGACCATATTCCCTTTGAACAATTGTCTCACTTTTCTTTCTTTAGAAATGTTACCAAGACAAATAAACACCTTGTATGTCAAACTTGTCCAAAGGCTAGACAATATAGAAATAGCTTTCCTGTAGTTCAATCAAATCCTTAACGTGTTTCGAGCTTATATATGTGGACATTTGGGAGCCCTATAAGGTTCTATAGAATGGATATCGTTTTTTCTCACTATAGTTGATGATTTCTCAAGGACCACATGGACTCATCTTGTGCCTCATAAAAGCAATGTGTTTCCTATAGTGCAATCTTTTATTCTATTAATTGAGAAGCAGTTCACCTCTTCAGTCAAGACCATCAAAAGTGAAGATGGTATGGAGTTTTGTAGTCAAAATGCAAAGGAATTTTACAAGGATAAAGGTATAATGCATCAATCAACTTGTGTTGACACCTCCAACGGAATGGAGTGGTTGAATGAAAGCACAAACACTTGTAGAAGACTACAAGAGCACTTCTATTTCAATCTAATCTACCAATTCAGTATTGGGGTGAGTGTTTATTAGCTACCACCTATCTTATCAATAGATTTCCTTTGTCTTATGTGAAACTTAAAACTCCTTATGAGCTTCTATATAGACATGAGCTTGAGTATGAGCATCTATGTTCACTTGGATGTTTATGCTTTGTCAGTAATCTTTAGAGTAACAGAACAAAGTTTGATTCAAGGAGTTCTCCTTGTGTTTTTATTGGTTATCCACATGGCCAAAAAGGTTTCAAAGTTCTCAACACTATTAGAATTCTGTCATTTAACATCGGGTGGTTAACATCAGTTAGAAAAACACATGATGCCAAATAGTTTTTTAACATCGGTTTTAAAAATAATTCGCAAAGCGCCGAATTATATTGTTGAAATAATTTGAAAACCCGCCTAAATAAACCCCTCTTTGAAAACAAACCTTCAGTTTTCTCTTTCTCCCTCACTTAGGGGGTGTTTGGCAACAAGTTTGAATAGGTTTTGGAGATGAAATAAAAATGGCACCTCTTTTTCTCCGTGTTTGGCAGTGTCTCCGGGTAGAAGTGTGGGAGTTGAAGGTGGAGTTTATTTGGCTTGAAAATGGAAGCTGGGGGAGGTAACTTCGGGAGGTGGAAGATTTTTTTTTCCAGGGGGTTTGTTCCAATTTGCCCCCACACTCGCTTACTCTAGACCACCGACGACACCTTGCATGACCTTCTTCATCTCGACCACCGCCACTTCCTTGGTCTTCACCAACCCCTCCCTCCACCTTCTTCTTGGCGTCCCCATCGTTGTCGCGTGCCACGTTTTTTGTCGCACTCATGGTTGTTAAATAACTGTGGGTAATATACGATGTGGGAGGGGGGGGGGGCACACACGCCCAAGCGCATCACGCGCACCAACCAAGCCGAGTGGGGTTCCATCCTAAAACCAATTGGTGTTAGGTGGGGTAGCCCACCGGCTTATATGCAAGGCTTGGATTCACTTTCTCATCAATGTGGGACAAATCCCAAATCATATTCTCCACACACACCCCTCAAGTGCAACTGCCTGGCCACACATTATTTGCCAGTTACACTTGACGAATCAATGCCTTAAGGTCGACCAACCAATTAGACCAGGAATACAAACCACACCGCACCTAGCCGGACATCGGCTCTAATATCATATTAAATAACGGTGGGTCATATACGACGTGGGAGGGGGGTCACGCACGCCTACGCGCACCAACCAAGCCGAACACACAAGCCGAGTGGGGTTCCATCCTAAAACCAATTGGTGTTAGGTGGGGTAGCCCGTCGGCTTATATGCAAGGTTTGGATTCACTTTCTAATCAACGTGGGACAAATCCCAAATCATATTCTCCACACACACCCCTCAAGTGCAACTGTCTGGCCACGCATTATTTTCCAGTTGCACTTGACGACTTAAGTCTTAAGGTCGGCCAGCCAATTAGACTAGGAATTCAAACCACACTGCACCTAGCCGAACCTCGGCTCTGATACCATGTTAAATAACGGTGGGTAATATACGACGTGGGGGAGGGGGGCACACACACCCAAGCGCATCACGCACACCAACCAAGCCGAGCACACAAGCCGAGTGAGGTTCCATTCTAAAACCACTTGGTGTTAGGTGGGGTAGCCCACCGATTTATATGCAAGGCTTGAATTCACTTTCTAACAAATGTGGGACAAATCCCAAATCATATTCTCCACACTGGTGGCCGGTCTATGCCACAGGTTCAGGGTCCCACTGGTCGGCCCACGAAGTCTCGTAGCTATTCTTCCCGCTCATCATATATCTACGATCGATTGGAGGGTTTTTGGTTAGCTGTGAGCCTTTCTCTCTCTCCCCTCCAAATTCAAAGGCGAACAACAACAAGAATCCCAAAAATTCCTTCTTTCTCTTCATCTCCATCTCCCTTCTCCCTTTCCTCTTCTACCTCTTCTCCCTCTACCGCTCTATCCACCTCTCCTCCAAATTCACCCCTCCCAACTCCCATGCCTACAACCTGATCCTCCACATTGACTCCTCTCGATCTCAGATTTGCATCTTTCAAACCCTAGAATCAACCTCTAATTGAAATTGCTCAAATTGCTAATTGAAAATTGTTTGTTAACAAGAAGAGATTGAGGAAGATAACTGAGTAGTTTATTGGCAGAGCAGATCAAACCCAGACGAACGAGGAGGACGAAAGTGAAAGAGGGTCGGTAGGAAGGCTAATATATTAAGGGTATTTTAGACATTTTATCTCAAATACAACTTCCAAACCTTATAACCGCCAAACATCTTAAAAGGTTATTTTTTTAAAAAAATCTCCACCCCCACACCTCCATCTATCTATATATCTATATATCTATATACATATACTAAAACCGATGCATTGTTGCCCACGTGACGGCGCGTGAGTGCATCTCGCAGAGCTTTCTCCCGTAAAAAAAAGAAATCTAATAAAAATAATTAGATAGTTCTCATCTATATAATTAAAAATTATCTAATCTATATAATTAAAAATGATTAAATAATTATTTTATTTTACCATTAACTCATATAATTGGATAGAATCTTATAAAAGAGTAAATATTATATAAGGAAAAAACTATATCAATATAACACGTACAATCTATCTGTGCATAAATATTTTAAGTAAACTAACGTAATAAATATATAATACATATAGTATTTAATAAAAAAAGAATATTAAAATATTTTTAAAAATCAACTATCTATTTAATTACATAAGATTTAATTAACGCTATATTAGGAAAAAAACCTTCTACTTATGAATATGGATTTTATTTATATTTCGAGAGAATACAAATAAAATATAATTAGACGATATATCATTTGTTGAACTAATTTTATTTATATTTATATTAATTTTTGGTGGAAAGCATAATTTGTATTTAGATTATTATTTTTATTTACTAGAATTTATCTAGATTATTTGTAATATTGCATTAACGTATTATTCGTGCACGGGACGAGACCTACACTAGTAATATACGGAGTATAAAATAAACTCCACCTCCTAAAAAATATCTATATACATTTACTAAAACCGATGCATTGTTGCCTACGTGGCGGCGCGTGAGTGCATCTGCATACGTGGCAGCGCGCGAGTGCATCTCGCAGAGCTTTCTCCCGTAAAAAAAGAAATCTAATAAAAATAATTAGATAGTTCTAATCTATATAATTAAAAATTATCTAATATATATAATTAAAAATGATTAGATAATTATTTTATTTTACCATTAACTCATATAATTGGATAGAATCTTATAAAAGAGTAAATATTATATAAGGAAAAAACTATATCAATATAACACAATCTATCTATGCATAAATATTTTAGTAAACTAACGTAATAAATATATACTACATATAGTATTTAATAAAAAAAGAATATTAAAATATTTTTAATAATCAACTATCTATTTAATTACATGAGATTTAATTAACAATATATTAGGGAAAAAAACCTTCTACCTTATAAATATGGATTTTATTTATATTTCGAGATAATACAAATAAAAGATAATTAGATGATATATCATTTGTTGAACTAATTTTATTTATATTTATATTAATTTTTGGTGGAAAACATAATTTATATTTAAACTATTATTTTTATTTATTGTAATTTATCTAGATTATTTGTAATATTGCATTAACGTATTATCCGTGCACGGGACGAGACTTACACTAGTAATATACGGAGTATAAAATAAACTCCACCTCCTAAAAAATCGGTTTTGCTATCCGCACGGTTTGTTCTCGTCATACGCACGGTGCGTGACCTGATCTCCGGATTAGGCATCTCATTTGCTGACACGGGAAGCTGGAGCAGGTAAAGTGGTTGTCGACACCGGAAGCTAGAGTCGGTAAAGTGGTTCCCCATCATTTCGGTTCACTGTGCAAGGGGAGAGGACGGAGATTCTCCGTATGAGATTTCCTGTCTCAACGGCGTCACCTTTTCAGGCGGCCAGTTTGAGATTCCTAGGTGACAAGACTTACTGGATCCGGAAGTCGGGACTGGTAAAATCGTTGCTGTAATGCGTGAAATCTGCATCATCATCTCGCTGTTGAAGGAGATCGATTTCATTGATCAACTCCCTTCGATCCGTAGCCTGCAAAGCAAGAACAAACGAGGTCGGGGCGGGGCTCGTCTCCCCTGAAGGATCCTCCGACGCTCAAGTCAGTCATTCTTCCTCTCAATATGAATTCATCACCTCATATTTATACTAGTCGAGTCTTAAATAAAAGAAACGGTTGCGATATTAAATAGGAGAAACGGTTACCGTATTTAATTCGGTCAACGCTCTTAATGCACGAAACCGTTATCGTAATCAATAGGCGAAACGGCAGCATCAATGCCGTATTGAATACTCGAATTTATTGGTAAAAGACCAGAACGTCCTTTGTGCTATGATGACGAGATTTTTCCTATCTCAATTGCTCCTCGAGTTTCTTCTTCATGTCTCGATGATGAAGGAAGCCGAAAAAAGTACATGTCGAAATTTGTCGAGTGAACGACGATTTTGCCGTAGATGGCAGTCGCTTAACCCGTAGTTGGCTATTGGACGGAAGTGGCTAGGTCGGCCATAATTGGCTATTTCTGGTGGCCGTAAGTGGCGATTTTCCAGTGGTCGTAAATGGCAATTTTCTTGGCCTTAAGTGGCGATTCAGATTGACCTTAAGTGGCGATTTTTTTGGCCTTAAGTGGCGATTTTGTTGGCCTTAAGTGGCGATTCAGATTGGCCGTAAGTGGCGATTTCATTGGCCTTAAGTGGCGATTCAGATTGGCTATAAATGGCGATTTCGTTGGCCTTAAGTGGCGATTCGGATTGGCCATAAGTGGCGATTTCATTGGCCTTAAGTGGCGATTCGGATTGGCCATAAGTGACGATTTCGTTGGCCTTAAGTGGCGATTCGAATTGGCCGTAAGTGGCAATTCGGATTGGCCATAAGTGACGATTTCGTTGGCCTTAAGTGGCGATTCGGATTGGCCATAAGTGGCGATTTCATTGGCCTTAAGTGGCGATTCGGATTGGCCATAAGTGGCGATTCTTCTGCCTTAACTGGCTTTTGCTTGGCCATAAGTGGCGAGTCTTCTGCCTTAACTAGCATTTGATTGGCCATAAGTGGCAAGTCTTCTGCCTTAGAAGGCGTTTGCTTGGCCATGAGTGGCGAGTCTTCTGCCTTAGAAGGCGTTTGCTTGGCCATGAGTGGCGAGTCTTCTGCCTTAGAAGGCGTTTGCTTGGCCATGAGTGGCGAGTCTTCTGCCTTAGAAGGCGTTTGCTTGGCCATGAGTGGCGAGTCTTCTGCCTTAGAAGGCGTTTGCTTGGCCATAAGTGACGAGCCTTCTGCCTTAGCTGGCATTTGCTTGGCCATAAGTGGCGAATCTTCACTTTTTTGAATAATTGTTGTAGCTTTGAAGACGTCGTTTCATGACATCTACATTCGTTGGACCTGATAAAAAACATTGCAGTTCTACATAACTCAAAGCAATTAAGTCGTTAGAAGATTCGTATTGTAATGTGTAGTGCCCCTAACATGCTAGATGCCCCTGCACACAATTTATATACCTTGCGGAGATGTAGTAAGCTACAAATCTAGCTTGCAAGAGCAACATATTCAATCATCTTTCAATAAACTTTTCTACTTTGGGTAAAATACCGAACCTTTAACTTGCTTTTTGTTTCGTTAGAGCTCTTGATGCATCAAATCACTTTGGTTGCCTCAGCGTACTTTGTAGTATCGAATCTTGCCCCGATTTGATTGTGAGACTTGAACTCATACTTCCCTTGGGGAGTACACTCGATACTTGTTGTTCATGTATCGTGTGGTCCGGGCACATATACCGTGCGCTTTTATTGATCCGCCCTGGTCGAAGATCAACTAGTGAAGTTTCCCGTGGCCTTTTTCTAGCTGCTCGGAGCACATATATGCTGCCGGTCGATCCGCTCCAGGAAGGATGCCAAGGGATATCATCTAACCACTTCAAAGAGATATCGTTAAGCCTTTCAAATTACTAATGCAAAGGAGTATACATCATGCACATTATATAGCCCTCACACATGCCTATACTGTAATCAACATGACGATCCGATGAGGGAAATAAAAACAATAAAGGTTCACAACCAAAGTTATGCCAATCACGTGTATGAAATCAACTAAGACCTTGAACAAGATCAAAACAAGCAACTTGGAAATAAGATTTCTATCAACATTTCACTTGGAATTCCTCCTAAAAATATCTTTTCTATAAACTAACGCTAGTGGTAAAAATTAAAAATCAATAATCTAATCAATATCAATCGACTATAAAGAATTTGATCAATATGAGATTGTGAGTCATGCAGTTGACATACATATCTTGCCCAGTGGTCTCGAGAGAGAAAAAAAACATGTAACGAGCTCAATTGTAACCAAGTATCTAGAAAATATGGAAGACATCAGGAAATAGACCTAGATCGAACTTAGGAAGCAACTCATCGAGCCACAAATGTAGAATTGAACGACGACTTATATAAAATGAATTAGAAAGGAGAAAAATTTATCCGGTTGTGAATCTAATGCGGTCGACCATTTGGCACGAGATTGGGATTCGGCATGACCCTCATCGCCCCGAATTGCTTAAAATCGAGACCGATCCATAAGTGGGGTGAGGCGCATCTCACGAGTTTGAGGAACCGCACATTTGAGGCTGTAAAACAAGAGAGCAAACCAAAACGAAACACCAAGACACGACTCGATTCTAAAACCATTAAGTAGTAACCGCACTTTAAATAAATTACACCTATATGCAGTGTACCCAATTTGTTAATTAAGCAACAATGGAGAACAAACAGCAAACTTGGTAATTTAATTAGGCCCGATCGAATTGGCCAATATCTCGGCAGGTTTCAAATTGCAAATATATGAAGCTCTTAGAAGATGAATCTCCGGTTTCAAAGCAAGGGAGAAAGCTTGAATGATACATACCTGCACCAACCGAATCGGAATTCAAATCAGGCTCTCGGGTTGGCAAACGGAATTGCAGACGAGACGGCCTACAGGGACCACTACAACTCAGCAGGTTGAGTGATCCATACAAGCCGGAGTCGATGAGAAGGTTCGTCGATCAGAGCAGATGGCCGTTCTTCGCTCCTCTCGATTCTCTGATCGGATCCACTCCCTCCGTTCCAAAGAGGCCCTCTCTAGCCGCTGTCTCGCACTCTTCGTTGTTTCTTCCCGCCGCCTCCGTCGCTATGTCTGCGCATCAGGCTGCAGGAGGTCGGACGGGGTCGCCTATGGCGATTCCGCTCTTGCCTCATAGGAGGACACCGCCGCCGGCGGGGTTAGCGACTGTTCTTCCGCAGAAGCGCTCTTCACAGGCTTTCACGGCTGTGGATGCCTCGTACCCTGACATCAGGAAGAATTACTCTTCGATGGCTGCCGCTGCTGCGGCGTCTGATGATGAAGAAGTTGAAGCGATCGAAACCCTCCTTCATCCAGATCTCTTCTTGTCTTTTCCTTTTTTTTTTTATCGGGAATTCGAGCATCATGCTTTTTCATCGAATTCCCACAGACGGCGCCAATTGTAATGCGTGAAATCTGCATCATCATCTTGTTATTAAAGGAGATCGATTTCGTTGATCAACTCCCTTCGATCCGTAGCCTGCAAAGCAAGAACAAACGAGGTCGGAGCGGAGCTCGTCTCCCCTGGAGGACCATCCGACGCTCAAGTCAGTCATTCTTCCTCTCAATATGAATTCATCACCTCATATTTATACTAGTCGAGTCTTAAATAAAAGAAACGATTGCGATATTAAATAGGAGAAACGGTTACCGTATTTAATTCGGTCAACGCTCTTAATGCACGAAACCGTTATCGTAATCAATAGGCGAAACGGCAGCATCAATGCCGTATTGAATACTCGAATTTATTGGTAAAAGACCAGAACGTCCTTTGTGCTATGATGACGAGATTTTCCCTATCTCTGTTGCCGACACCGGAAGCTAGAGCCGGTGAAGTGTATGCCGGATTCGGAGTACGGGTTCGACGCCGTGCGAATGACGATAAATTAGTTGTCCGAATAACAGCCGCCTAAAAAATACCCAAACCCTACAAGGAAAAAAAAAAAAAAAAAAAAAACAATTGGCAAATACGCTTACAGACCAAAGTTACCAGATCTAACCTGTCTCTCTCATCCCTCTCTCGAACCTTTGTTCTTCAAAAACCAGATCTGAAAACAATATCACTCTCCTTTGGCTCCGCTCCTGCGCCAAGTCAAGCGTCGTCTCCTTCCTTCTCAGTTCTCACCCTCGCCATCGCCATCGGAGTTGCCGTCGACATGGTTTTCATCTGCTGCCTGACTTGGGATTTGGTTAGCTGGGTTTGGGGAGAGAGGTATGAGTATTTTCTGTATTTTTTTTTTTTTGTGAAATTGAAGGGTAATTAATCGATCCTCTAAATAACTAATTGATCCAAACTGATATCTATCTTCCTTGTGAACGATACCTGAATTGAATGTGCTCTTTCCAGGCTTCGGTTGAGCACATAAGCAGAGCCTTTGAAACGAGTTTAGTGACCAAGCGATAAACCAGCAAGGAGACAACCGGTTCAGTCAACAATGGTGGTTTTGATAATTTGATATCTACCTCAATTTCCTCTTCAATCTTAGTCAAGGCAGCTCAAGTACCATTCATTTCGTCAACTAAATTCCGCCTTCGCACTGGTAATTTCCCTTTTAATCTCAGTCATGCTTTGATTGATGCAAGAATCTTCTTGTTCCAGGTGCAAACCTCGTGTTGAATCAAGTAATGAGTGTTGCTGGTGGTGCAACACATGCCTTTGCTGGTATTAAAAGAAACGTGAGTAGCTCTGTATGTTCATCTTCTTTTTCTTGATCAGTCAACTGTTTTCTTTTATGAATTGTATCCTCATCAATATCTTTGTGCATCTTAAACTGTTTTTATATGTATAATTCCAGTGGAAGAACATTGGATCCAAGAAGACTGAAGCAGGCATAGGAACTAGACTTGGTTTTGGTCATGGTTTCGGAGTTGGTATGTCGTTCTTCCCTGTACTATCAGAAATGGGAATTAAACTTGTCTGAGATGGTGGTATTATGAGACTCTGATCATTTGATTACTGTTGGACTACTTTGGGCTGTATTTTTCCTGTGAATTTACTAATGCATCAAAGCAGTTTTATGAAACAGAGGTTTCATTTGCTATTGGTAGTTTGGTCTCTTCCACCCAGATATTGGGAGAAAACTAGTTATGAATTGTTTCCAAATGGGCATATATGTGTTTCATTGGCTGTCAACACATACAGTACTTACTGACTAGGAACTAATTTCTTGATTAGCTTGTGCAACCCAATATGCTTTCCTAAACAAGTTCTTGTACATTAATCTGTTTTTTTTTTCCTTTTCAATGGGGTTTTAATTTGTTAAAGGGATAATGAGCTTCTGGTTGTTGCATCTTAGGATTTTGATTTGTTTGGAACTGTCGGACTATATAGTATTTCTATGTAAATAAAAAGAAGATATCCTAAATTCTTTTATATATTTTAAAGTTATGTAAAAATGATTTTCTATTGACATTATAACCCTTCTTCTGTGTCACAGAAGCAGAAGAAGAGGACCTGGAGGCTCTGTTGGGCACGTACGAAACCTTCTCTCTAATCTTTTAAAAGGGTCTGATGGTTGTGTACGTATTAGGTGGAGGGGTGGCTGGTCTATTGACAGCTGCAGCCCAGTTCAGGTACGTTTAAGTTTGGATACACCAATCAATGCAAGCAAACATATATGGTTATATAATTATACTAGGTGTATTTGCATGCTGGAGGTGGCGAGATTGTCACCATGAAGAGGAGTTTTTGTTCTATATCAGTCATTCAAACACCCATGCCTTCATCCTCTTGAGACTTGCAAACATATCTTAAACTTTGGATCTTGATACCCTGTCATTCAAACATCCATGTTTTCATCCTCTTGAGACTTGCAAACATGTCATAAACTTTGGATCTTGATACCCTTTTTTCCTTATTGTGTGATTCTGAACTGTTAAATCCTTGAAACCTTTTGGATGTATTTTGTAAATATGATGACATTCAAGTTATATTTTTATCTTTTTATTGGGGAATAAGTTCGAGGTAGCTTTGATGAAGATTGCACTAGTTATGGCGTGTGTATTGTGTACTTTGATACTTCTTTGATGTAAGATTTTTTTGGATACAATTCAATTTGATTTAGTGCTAGGAACTTTATTCAGAGACTGATCTCTGAATGTGGTATGATTGGTATGACCATTACTTGATTTGCCAGAGATCCTTTAGCCCATTTCTCTTAGTTGGACTAAGTTTACACTTTACAGTTCCAGACATAAATTTATTTGAGTATCGTGATTGAGTAGCTCTTATACTTTCTAACGTAGGGAGTAATTTGTGTATTGTTTCAGAGAAGAGGCAAGCGAAAGCTGCACACATCAGAGAGAAGTATCCATATAGAATTCTTATAAGAAACTCTGTTTTTATATCATCAGCTTCTATTTATTATTACTCATAGTGTGCAAATGCTTGATCATAAGAATCATCTGTTTGGATGATGTGTTTCAGGTTGTCATGGAGAGAGCTGAGAGGAGTGACATTACTCATTAATGTGCAAATTGCTATTTTTGGGTCTAAAAAAGAGTCTGTAGTATGTTTTTATACTCAAGACTTTTCAATCTCTTACTTACCATCACAGTCACGTTGGCTGATCTTCATTTTGGACTCCACTTGTACCTTTCTAAATTTTTCTCAATTCTTGTATCTGTATTCCGTAATATCATTGTGCTTTGTTTATTGATTGCTTATTATATCTAGTTCTTAGTCATTGTGCATATTTTTTCTCAACAAAAAGAGTTCAAGAACCAGATTGAGGCAGCAGGTGGTCAAGTTCATCCCAAGATCAAGACAGGTCTTGTAACATGTGGATTTAAGTTTGATACTCCCAGACCTGAAAACATTATTTAAATCTGGAATTAAGTTTCATTGCATGCTTATTTCTATGCAGATACTAATTGCTTGGTTCTACTCACGGGTGAAAATTATACCGAGACAGATCTTGACATTAGGAAGGCTAGGTAGAGGTATATAGTCATTGTGCCTTCCTTGATCTATAGAGTGATCTCATGTATACTTTTGTCTGTGCCTTCCTTTGTCAACTCTTTCAGCCTTCCATTTTCATGGAGGATGGAAGTCAAGAAGAGGTATATAGTCATTGTGCCTTCCTTTGTCACTTGTGAACTTTGGTGTTTATTTACCAACTTGAGTTTGAATTGATTCCTGAAAATTTTATGATAATTTCTTTTCACTCTCTACTTGATTACAAGTTTTAGAAGAATTGGCTGAGTTTTAGAACTAGTAAAAATAAGTCACACTTGAAGTCTTAAATTTACTATTGCACACCTTGTAATCTGTTTTTCTTTATTGCTGAGTTTTATTGCACACCTTATTGCTAATTTAAAGCCTATTAACTCAAATTGGTAGAGTGTTGTGTTCAAACGCAATAATGCGGGTTCAAATCCCGCATAGGCTACAATAACAAAAAAATAAAATACAAATATGTCATTTAACATCGTATAAAAACAAATCGATGTCTATGTGGGTGATGTTAAAACTTAAAACACATGATATATTTGTATCTAGAGACATCATTTTTCATGAGATGCAGTTTCCATTGCATATAATTTCTTTTGAGAAAAAATTGCCACTATCAAATGTAACCACTGAGTTGTATATTTTTTTTCCCCAAATGCTGAGATTTCAGATGTGTCATATGATCAGGTGCATCATCATGATTCTAATGACTCTCATAGACTCATACTATTTCTCTCTTTCTGATACACATCATTCTAGTTCAATTAATGTTTTTGTTGACAGCTCCAGTGCTTCTGATAACACCAATGATAATCAACCTTTGGTTACATCTCGAAGATCTGGTAGAGTGAGTAGACCTCCGATCCTGTATGTTTGTAGTTTTGGTGCAGAGTATGAGCAATTCCCGTTATTTAATGGTTATATATGTAACTCTGCTACTTTAGTGGCCACTGATATTCCAGTTGAACCTAAGAGTTTTTCTCAAGCCTCAAAAGATCCAAGATGGATAGAGGCTATGGATAAAGAGATAACAACTCTATAGTCAAACAACACTTGGATTGAAGTTGATCTTCCTGCAGAGAAAAGAGCAATAGGCTGTAAATGGGTTTACAAGGGAAAGCTAAAGGCTGATGACTCTATAGAAAGATCCAAAGCAAGGTTGGTAGCAAAGGGATACACTCAAGAGCATGGTGTTGATTTTGATAAAACACTCTCATGTGGTAAAAATGACTACGATAAGGGTTAACTTGTAACAAGAGATGGGTATGCATGATCTCAAGCCAGTAACACTTCATTGAGAAAATAAATCAGCCTTACAGATAGATAGCAAAGACTCCAGTGTTTCATGAGCACAAAAAGCATATTGAAATTGACTCATACCCAAAGGTGAATATGACAGTCAAGCTTGCCAATGTTTCAACACGACTTGAAAAGCACACAAAGCATACAAAGCATATTGAAATTGACAGTCAGTCTTGCCAATGTCTCAGTAAGTTTCAACACCTAGTGACTTGTCAAAGTTGTCATCTATCTTAGTATATAATGTAAGCCCGATGTGCAATCTTCCCAACGTTTTGGCCCCGGAGAACGTGCATATATCCTTTAATCCCCCAACCGTCATCTCCCCAGCTGTTCTCGACAATCCAGTAAGGATTGTGCTCTTCATCTTCTCCATATCCGACAATAAGCAATGCATGGTTTAGACGGCCATCAGGTGGACCCATGTCATAGTATAAACCCTGGAAATTGAATCAAATCAATCAGATTACCATATATGCATGATGAGAGATGGATTGGAAGAGTAAAATTTTACCTTTTTGTAATCTTGCAAGACCTGTTCATATGCGCAAAATCCAACAGCCACAGGTAGTTCTTTCCTAGCAATATACTCCATTATAGCTGCCTCGTCATCAATTGGGAGGCGTTGATAACCCGTTATCTTTCCAACCATTACACTGGTTGGGAGGCTATTAGCTCGACACGGTCCCTCCACCCCCGTGTAAGGGTAAGCTTCTTCGGTAGCTAAACCATGTTTCATCACCGACTTGAGAAGGCGAGTAAAGGTCCCATCATCCAAATTGCGATCACAATCGCAGTCTACAAGCTGCTGTTCGGAAAGGCTGTTCATCTTGTTATTTCTATCTTAACTAATCGCCTCAACCAAACCGGCCACTGGGAACGTAAAGCACGTGTGGTAATCTCCCTGCTGTTTAATTCGGGATATTTTTCCGAGCTCTCGTAAATCAATGGACTTGGGAAGTCCCTACATTATGATATTACATAATAATATTTTAATATACTCTATCATAATATCAGAAACAAAAAAAAGGGCCTAAAATTCATTCATACAGTTAATCTATGAATAAATTAACAAAAGTCAAAAACAGTGAATAATCACCTAAAATTCATTCATAGATTAACAAAAACTTTCATATTGATCTATAATCACCTAAAATTCATTCATATATCAATAAAAACTTTCATAGTGATCTATATATAATCACCTAAAATTCATTCATAGATTAAAAAAAATTCATTTTTATATATAAATACAAACTTTCATATTGATCTATAATCACTTAAAATTCATTCACACACACACACACATATATATATATATAAACTTTCATATTGATCTAATCACCTAAAATTCATTCATAGATTAACAACAACAACAAAAAAGAGAATAAATTAACACAGTTATCAATAATTAAATTATAATACTAACCAGTGCTAAGTGATCACAGGGTCTGGCCATATCTCCGCTTAACGCCTTAAGTCCTTAACCTGCATATGTAAAGTATATATGTATTAATTTACAAAAATTAATTTGAAAAAAATATTAAAATTGAAAAGACGAGTGGGGACGAGGTGGAGGGGGGCGACGGCTAGAGGGGATCGGACGGAGGAGTTTCAGAGAGATAGAGGCACGCCGGTGGCCGGAGGGGACGACGTACGGCACGAGAGAAGGATCTTGTACGCGTACGGGGGCGTCGGCATTCAGAGAAAGAGAGAGAGAGGGTCGTGGACGGAATGGGATGTCGGAGAGCAAGAGGAATCTTGTTCTTGTGGAGGGGGGCGATCGATGTCAAAGGTAGTTAATTTATTCCAGAGAAAAAGATCAAGAGAGGCCGGTGACGGCAGGCGAGAGGGATCCAGCCGGAGTTCAAGATCGAGAAGGAGAGCTAGAGGTCGTGTTCGGAGGTGCGGACGACGGCGTGCGAGACGGAGGGGAACGACGGCGCGAGAGGGGTCTCCGGCCGGTGAGGCGAAGGAGGAGGAGCGAGAAGGGAATGCTCGGAGGTGTGGACGACGTACGTACGGCGTGCGGGACGGAGGGGAACGACGGCGCGGGAGAGGGGAAGGAGGAGGGGGTTTATCTGTAACTTGGAAAGCAAGAAGAGAGGAGGAAGGGTGTCTGTGGCAGTGGCAGGGGCAGTGCCACAGTTGGTGCGCTCACCTCACTTTTCCCATTATAACCTCCTCTACCTCTAGCCGTTGCCCTAGTACGTTCTTCTAATACCTATGTCCCTAATCCCTATACCCATTTTAATCCCGCTTTGTTTTATACTCAGATCATACATATATTACAGAGAGTAAGGATATTCTGGTCAAACTATCTAATATATACGTACTAGTCCACATTTGGGTTAAAAAATAAAATAAAGTAAAATATAAAATGTATGATTATGATCCCAACTATATATTTTTTAAAAGCTCCATCAAATATATATATACATATATGAACATTAGTTGGATTTAAAAAGCTCGATCAAAAAATTAAAGTTAGGGCGTAAAATTATCCATATATCATTCCAAATGGTTGGTTAATGGATCCCTTGAATTGTTTCGTGATGAACTAATAATTATTAGTTGGAATTCAACACACATGCAACATCTTTATCCAACAAAGGAATTGCAGTAAAGAGGTGAAGGCTAAATTAAGTAGAAAGACCATTTTTTACCTCTATGGGATTGGGAAGAACAGGTAACATATGCCGATACTTAATTAATTTAGTCCCGTGCACAAAAAAATTGGAGTAAGTCAATGAAAACAATTTTTAAATATTCCCTTAATTAGCTAGCTTGTGTTCTTCTTCCTAGCCTCCTCAAATTGGGATTTTTTTTTCGAAATAGCCAAAAAACTTAAAATTATTACGAGAATAGCCAAAATCCGAAAGATTTTACGAAAATAGCCAAAACAGGATAAAATCGCTGTTTAAAACAGCGACTTTACCCAAAGTTTTTTAAAAAATTGATAAAATAGGTAAGTCGCTGTTTATAACAGCGACTTAACATTTTTTTATAAGAAAATGTTATTTTAAATTAAAAAACAAAGAAAAAATTAAAAAAAAAAACATATATGGGACCCTACTTCATGTTTTCCAAAAGCTCAGACATGGAGAAACGCTCCTCCGACATATCCTTCTTCGGCTTCCTCGCCTTCGAATTTGTCTTCTTCGCCTTCGAATTCGACTTCTTCACCTTCCGAATTTGGCTTCCTCAATCGCGGATTGACGGTGGCGGTGGACTCCTAAATCCCGACGAATTGCCAACCAAACCCTAAGAATTGGCGGTGGACTCCAAAAGCTCAGACATGGCGGTGGACTCCTTCGAATTCTGATTCTTCACATTCCGAATTGGCGGTGTACTCCTTCCGAATTGGCTTCCTCGCCTTCGAATTCCTCTCCTCTTCGATCTCTCCGGCGGTGGACTCCTAAATCTCGACGAATTGCCAACCAAACCCTAAGAATTGGCGCCTTCGAATTCCGAATTGGCTTCCTCGCCTTCCTCTCCTGTTCAATCTCTCCGGCAATCGACTGCGGCGGCTTGCTCTCCCGGCGGTGGCGGGTATTTCAGCAAATCAACGACAAAGGGGAAGGTCCTCTCCCGGCATCGGCTTCCTCTCATGTTCGTTGGCGTTGGCAGCTCCGGCTTCCTCTGCTCCTCCATACATATTCCAGGCGAAGGAGGACCTTCTGCTCCTCCATACATATTCCAAGCGAAGGGGAAGGCCTCTCCCGGCGCCGGCTTCGCTGCTACTTCGGAAGGGCAAACGGTTTTGAAAAACCCAAATAAAAAGGGAGAGTCGCTGTTTCAAACAACGACTCTCCCATATATGTTTTTTTTAAAAAAAAAATTCTTTGTTTTTTAATTTAAAATAATATTTTCTTATAAAAAAAATACCTATTTTATCAATTTTTTAAAAAACTTTGGGTAAAGTCGCTGTTTTAAACAGCGACTTTACCCTGTTTTGACTATTTTTGTAAAATCTTTCGGATTTTGGCTATTCTCGTAATAATTTTAATTTTTTTTGGCTATTTTGACAAAAAATTCTCAAGTTGGTGCCTGTCATTTCAATGATCCATACCCTAAAAAAAAACCCTCAATTCTCGATCATCAAAATCGATCGATTTTCCCTAAGCATTCAGTAATATAAAGAGTTCATTTTGGTATCCTTATCCCATCAACAACATGCATGCATGGAATGGAACCTCGCAGCTGTGATGCTCCATCGATCTCTCCTCCGATCCCTATTGGGAGTAGGGATTTATATATATGAAGGTTAATTTTGGTCTAGCTAGCTAGCTAGCTAAGACCAAATCAATATATATATATATATGTTGATCACTTCGCTTATCAGATCGAGGGGGAGTTACGTTGAGGGTTGTCACTTGTTATAGTCCATGTTAATTAAGGCTTAATTTCTAGCCAAAGATTGGAAGATTCCGTTTATGTTAGACACGTACGTCTTTAATTAGGAAAGCGAAATTTGTCATATCAACTTCTTTGCTATTATCGCTTTTTCCTTTTCTTTTTGTTTTCATGAGCTTTGTGACCTCCTTGTGTCGCTTATATATTGACGATGATATTTGGTGAAAGGGTTATTCCCGACCTTAATCTTCATTTGTAGCCCGGCAAGTAAATTTTTAGTATTTCCGAGAAAGCCCGGACGGAGTCTTTACCAAAAAAATAAAAGAAGAGAATTAAGTTGATGAGTACGTACGTACTCCCATATCTAATAAAGGGGCGCCGTAAGTAGGCCATAAAATAACCCTAAAACACACTACTCCACGCCTAATCAAATCAACCCTATCTTGCGCTGCTTCACACCAAAATCCTACGGGTATTTCGATCATCCAATTTTTTTTTTAACTTGGTCAATTGAATTATTTGGTTTAGTCATTAAGTGGGATGATAGTCTTTGAGTTTTGATTATGGTTGTGCTTGGTTAAGTTTGGATTAGTTCTATTGAGTTTGGGTAATCATTTTGGTTAAGTGTGATTATAGTGTTTGAGTTTTGATTATTTTAAGTTTGGATAGGTTTTGGATTTAGATATGATTTAAGTTAGTTTTGTTATTATAATCTAATATTGTGCATTATATATAGCTTCAAACGAATCCGGTAATACTAACAAAAACGTTACAGTACATAATTACATAAACCAAACAAAAGAGTGGGATTTAGAAAAACTAGCTCGGTCTTGAATGGTTCAACCTTAATCAAGAAACTATGTGATATTTCGATAACTACAAATTAAATCACAGACCCCCTATATTGAGGAATAAGTAAAATCGGATGGTTTTCGACTAGATCCACTATAAAACTGATCCACACGAATAAAGAACACCAAAACTCATATTGTGGATGGTTGCGGAAACTTGAAGTCCTACAAAAAATAAAATAAAAAATTCCGTTGGAAGATAACAAAAAGTGGGCTTCCTACAAAAATAAAACTTCAACAATGACGAATTGCAATACGAATACATTGTGAATTTTGCGATCACACTCGAGAAGACTTATATCGATCATATCCTTTTACGTACAATGCCCAAACAAAAGAAACATAGCCCACTCTATAGAACCAAATGATAGATTAAAACCTACACCCACAAGCATATGATATTCAGTGGCGGAACCTCAAACTCAATAATGAGGGGGCCGAACATTGCTACAAGAAAAAAAAAATTGTTTAGAATTTGGAACCCGTTTAAGTAGAAAGACTTATCTTTACACCTAATTGACTAATTAAATCAATTGAATTTACAATTTAAGAATTTACATTACCTTTAATTGAATCCCTCTACCTAATCAATAATCAGAGTAATTTAATTTTACACAGAACTTTTATTTTATATACTCTATAGTCCATCCGTTCGGCAAAACTTGACGTTTTAATATTCACGCACGCTTTTTTAGGAGCTAAACACTATATAAAATATCTAGTTTTCTTAATAATTTTTTTTAACAATTTCGTAGTTATTATTAATAAGTACAAACTTGTTAAATTTTTTTTTAAAAAAAAATCAATATTTTATATAGTTTTTATCATTCTAAAAAAGCATGCATGAATAGTAAATGACAAGTGTTGCCGAACGGAAGGAGTATATACTTAGAGCATCTGCATCAGGGGAGTTAGTGGGGGGTTTTAGGGGCTTTGTGTCAGGGAAAGGAGGAGAGAGGGAGGGGTTGGGTTAAAAACCCACCCAAGGGTTTCCAACTTCCAAACTCCACTAAAACCCCTTCATGTGGACCCCATGTATATATATTTGTGATTTTTGCATTTTTTTAATTTTTTTTTGCATGAGCCCTTCTACCAATATAACCCTATATTGTATAATTTTAGCTAGTTTTAAGTCATTAAATATAAAAAAAAATCTTTTTATTAAAATTCATAATTTATTTTAAGCTATTAATAAACACCAATATTATATATGTTGAAAAAAATATAATACATACATAAATAATGTACAACATAATTTTTTTATGCATATTGTAGTATAAAAAAATTTAAAATTTATTTAGATATTATTAAAAAAAAATTATATATTTATAGACACTAACATAAAATTAAATAAAATTGTTAAAGATGGTACAAAGATGTGAAGTATTTTTTTCCACCTAAATTGTTAATTAAAGATGAATTTATGAAATATAAAATTAAATATATAATAGATAATAATTGGTGAAAAGTAAATTAAGAAACTCTAGAAACTTATAGGGATGTGGACGAAAAAGTAAGTTAGGGTTTTTAAGGAGAGAGAAAGTGATAAAGTGGTATTAAGAAACTCTAGAAACCCGCATGGATGCGGATGGTCTTAAACATAAATGTATGTTTACAAATGTGGTGCATTTGACATGCAATTCATACAGCAATTTCGAACTAATTGATTGAAAACCACTAAAAAAAATTACATTAATTCAACCATGAATGCTACGGAGTATAACATGTATACAAGTGCTGATTAACCCATATTCTTATTTCAACATTAACATACAGTACTCCGTATTAATTATTTATAATTTTATATACTGATTAACCTAATTAATTTTTTTTTGTGGGGGCCAGGGCCATCTCTGGCCCCCAAAGCGTTCCGCCACTGATGATATCGGTGTAGTATATCGAGTGTCATATCCACAAGGACTATGTGGTATTGATTGTCAATTCAAACGGATTTATCTAAGCCAAGAAAATAAAGGAGAAATAATCATATGGAATAAAGAAAGTAACCAACTTAAAGGAAGTAACTATACAAAATTGGTACTACCTCCGTCCAAAAATACATTGTCTTTACTATGCACATACACTTTTTTAAGAAGGTAAAAACTATATAAAATATTAACTTTTTTATTATTATTTTTTAATAATTACAAACTTATTCATAATAAGTTTATAATTATTAAAAAAAATTAATAAAAAAGTTAATATTTTATATAGTTTTTAACTTCTAAAAAAACGTGCATGAATAGTAAAAGTCCATGTATTTTTGGACAGAGGGAGTAGTAAACAATGGATACGAGGTAAATTTAGGGTAAATGATCACCACAACGACGCTTTAGAGCATATTTAATGGAGCAAAAACAAGCAGGGATGCTTGCTAGTTTAATATTAAAAAAATGAAATAGTGAACTTAGGGATACTTGGACGATACTGGTAAGGTATCGATACTTGGGGTGCAAATACACAAGCGTGTCAGAGTGTACTGGCACGCGCCTTTTTTTTTCGTGATATTTGGAGCGAAACGACGTCGCCTCACGGGATAAAAGGCCGAGACCCATCGTTTGGAAGGACAATGGGCAATTTGCAATCTGATGCCTAGAGGACACGTGGAGATGCCGTGTTCGCCTGCATGAATGGAGAGTCAGATGGGCGACACGCGGCCTACTCTTGGACGGTTAGGATTTGTCCTGTTGGGGGTATATTTTACATATTTAAAATACATATTTCGGTATTAATATAGAATTAAAAATTAAAAAAATACCACAATACTAGATTCATTTTTGTCTACATGTGGATATTAATTT
The DNA here is from genome assembly GCA_037127255.1 of Persicaria tinctoria. Lineage (NCBI taxonomy): Eukaryota > Viridiplantae > Streptophyta > Magnoliopsida > Caryophyllales > Polygonaceae > Persicaria > Persicaria tinctoria. The sequence goes on along the minus strand of JBANSL010000011.1, from coordinate 85,262,131 downwards.
CGAATATTTTTTACTATATTTTTAAAAAAAATATTTTTCCTTGAATATAATTATGCAAAATAATACCCAAAAATTGAATTATAATTAATTTTATTTAGGAAGAATAAATAATTTATGAACATGAAATAATTATTTATGAATAAAAAATTAATAAAATCGATAATGAAAATAATTGTTGGAGAGGGGTGTATTGGTAAATTGAATTAGTATGAAAAGATAAGTTTTGGGATACTAGAGATGCTATTGATAAAGTAGAAAAAATGAGAATGAGATCCTATGATGATGTGGCGGAAAGAGATGAATAAAATATTAGTATTTCTAGTATCCCTAGTATTACTTGATAAACATGGCTTTAGTAGATTAATATTAATATTCGTGCTACCTTGTTTGAATTTGTTGAAGGTAGTGATCGAAGACAATTCAATTGTGTTTCAACTTATTGTGTGAATTCTCATTAAGCACCAGTTTGATATTTAAATTATAAAAGATGAGATAACGGAGAAAGTAGGTAGAGAGATAATCTCAAGTCCTTGGACAAAGCCAAAGTTTTGAGTCGGACATGGCCGAAGAAGGTTTTGTGTGGCTGGCTAGAGGCGGCGCTAGTGTTCGTGGGTCAGCCGGAAAACAGCCTGGCGGCGGTGACATGAGGAGTTGAGGATGATAAGGCAATGGGAGATGGCGCAACAATCTTGGTGGCTGGTCCTTGAAGCGGCGACTGATTCGGTGGTGATGCAATGAAGGCTTCAACGGCATGTGGTAGGTTAGTGATTTTGGATCAGCAACAATACTGTAGCTTCTATAGAGAAGGCAAACACTGATTGTTTTTGTTTTTAAGGGAATAAGGAAGGAAAAAAAAAGGTAGGAAGCTCTACATGGTTTTGGCCATAAAAGGGTTTTGTGAACATAAATTGTTGCTTTTGGTTAGGCAGAAGCCATTAGTTTTGAGGATCAAAGCCGTTAGGCTAAGAACGCTCGGATACCATGAAGACAATTCAATTGTGTTTCAGCTGATTGTGTTAATTCTCATTAAGCATTAGTTTGATATTTAAATTACAAAAGATGAGATAATGGAGAAAGTGGGTAGAGAGATAATATCAACTACTTTGACTAATTCAAAACTAACTAATTAATAGAAAATACTAAATAAAAGGAATTTATTGATTTATTCCTTAACATGTAGGTTGTCTAAGGTAATCGCAAATCTCCTTTCGGAATCAAAACGAATATGTCTAAATTGGTTAACAATCTCCTTTCGAACTCAAGCAACCAATTCATACCCTTTTAAGTTCTTAGAATTCTAGGTGATAGTTATACTGACGTTCCCTTTCGGTTTCGGTCAATATCAAAATCACCTAAAATAACTATGACAACCTATGAATCCTCAAGAAGCTTAATTTCACTTTCGCACAACCAAGCTTCAGATTTAATCCTATTGTTCCGATGGATTCAATAGCTTTTCGGTCTATATTCACCATCTAAATTCCAATTTAGGGTTTTCGTCTTTCGATTTCAAACTCTAAATCAATTCTAACTATTTTTCATCAATTAGAGCTAGCGCAATAGGATTAAATCTAACAAAATATCAGACAAACAGATATCAATTTCAACGCTACTAATTCATCGTCGGGATCCCCCAAACCCTAGATCGAAGATTCAAGCAAGCATAATAAGATAATCAACGAAATAAATCATAGACAAAAATAAATCGTTGAAATAAAATAGAATGCAAATCGAAATTTCATCTTCGATCCAAAGTGTATTATACCGAAAACATAGAAAATCCAAACCTAAACTAGGAGGCCGAAGCCTATTGTACGGCAAAAACTCCGAACTCTCCCTGTTGCAATTCCAATCGAACTACATATATTATTGTCATTTAAAAAAATTACAATTTTAGCCCATAAAATTAAATAACTAAATTGCATCCCAACACCCAATTATAAATTAACTCCACAAAATAGTTCCCACATTTTGCAATCTCCGCACTTGGCAATTTAGCTCCTCGGTTCCGATCCAATATGATCGCCGCTCTGTAGTAACTCTTGAATTTTCTCCATATTAGCCTCAAAATGCCTGAAACAAATCAAAATCAGATGGAGACGTCCGCCCATTTGTGGTTTAGCTGTTCGAAAACCAGTGAAGTTCAGCATCTTGTGTTTGCCTGGGCTGGTATCTCGTGCCGATTCGACACAATTGAGGAATGGCTTAGATGGTTTGCGGCCACGCCGATGCAAGCCCGTAAGAAGAAGGTCTACCACATGAAAATTCTTTGTTTTGAAGCTCTTATTTATTATACTTGGCTAGCGCGGAACAAGCTTGTTTTTAGCCAAGAACCATTTGATGTAATTAGATGTGCTCATCATATCATTGCTAGCTGTCGATCTCGGCTATCCATTAAGTGGAGTACAACTAATGGTTAGCCCGGATCGGTTATGCTGTTTCTGGGGTTTTTGTGATTACTTGTGGATGCTAGGAGTAGAAGGCAGGTTTGAGGTTAGGTGTTTGAGGTATAGAGGGGACTTTTGGGTATAGTTTCATCCCTCTTACGCATGACCCTTTGTATGGTCATGCACTTTTGTACACTTTTGGTTTCACCACCACAGCTATATATTTACCTATTCAAAAAAAAAATAGAAAATTTGATAAATATGCATGAAAATTGCCTAAACTAATATGCAAATGTATGTCGAAAATTAGTCTAAAATAGATGTTATCACCAAACATATAAAAACATAAATCTCGATCCAAAAAAAGACCAAGTGAAATTTTAAATGATTTAAAACAAATAATAGAAAAGAAACCATTGTCCAAATTAGCAACAATATGATGGGATATATGGTATTTTTGGAACCAAATAATTATTAGGAATGAATCGTGGAATACAAACTCCATAACAAACTTTATCGAAGAGAGAATAAATCTAGAAAGGATGTCGAAGAGGACGAGGGAAAGAACTTAAACTATCAAGAAACCAATAATGGTCCCAAAAAAAAAGACATAAAATGGGAAAAACTTCGAATTAACAAAACTATTTTAAGTTAAACTTTGACATGCAGATCGATTAGAGAATGAAGAAACGCAAAACCAACAACCCCACTACTGGAAAAGAGGTACAATTTCAACACTTTTTTTTTTGGTCATTTTCGACGCGTATTTTTACTATCATTGACATTATATGCTTATGGGCCCGCAAACGTATGATGTTGCTTGTAGTAAAGAAAAGGCGAAATTGCAGGAAACCACCCTTTAAATAGGGTAGTTTGCAGGAAACCACCCTTTAAATTTATTTTTGCAGAAAACCACCCTTTAAATATTGTAGTTTGCGGCAAACCACCCTTTAAAATACATTCATTTAAAAAACACCACCCATCATCACTTTTCATTAAAAATTATCAAGTAAATCGAAATTACCTTTTTACCCCTTAATATATATATATATATATATATATTCTTTTAAGGATGTTAGAAAGAAAATTTTGTTATATTTTTGCGTTATCAATATAGCGATTGTAACCTTATTTAAAATATTTAACTAAATATAATTTTATATCAATCCAAGGAGAGAATAAACATTAAAAAATGTTTTCACTTAATATAATATATAAATATTTAGATATAGATATAGATTATATATTAATTCAACGTATTGAATTAAACTCATTGGTTTAAAAAAATTTAGAATATCTTAAAGATTTTAAAAAAATATAATTGTAGTGGGTTATTTCAAATCATCATAAAGACTTATATATTAATAGTAGATATAGATGACACATCATCTTAAATTCCTATAAATTAATATTATATATAGATTTAATATAATAAATAAAGATTTAAATATAGATTCCAATGATTTCAAACATAATGTTTGAGAAAAGAAAAGAAGAGATTTCAAATGTAATGTCATTCATTAAACTGCAATTAAAAGCATACAAATATAATTTATTTTCTTTCTAATCACCTTGAAATATAATATATATTTTGGGGGGTAAAAGAGTAATTTTAGTTTAATTAATAGATTTTTAATTAAAAGTGTTGATGGGTGGTTTTTTAAAATGAATGTATTTTAAAGGGTGGTTTGTCGCAAACTACTATATTTAGAGGGTGGTTTGTCGCAAAAATAAATTTAAAGGGTGGTTTCCTGCAAACAACCCTATTTAATAGGTGGTTTCGTGCAATTTCGCCTAAAGAAAAATAAGGTTTGAAAATATTCCAGCTACGTGGTGATAAAAATTCCAGGAAAATGCATACCAAAAGAGCAACCGATAAAACACCAAATTAACTACCAAAAAAAAATATTGCAACGGGTGGCAAGAACTGGATTTGTTGGCCAAAGGGGGTTAGCGACCATAAGGTAGGCGTGACCAATCATGCGTTGGCAAATAGCTTATAGCAACGGCAACAACCGTGGCTAGCAACGGCATACTGTTGCTATTTTTTCGTTAATTTTGTGCAGCTTTTCCCTCCGATGCGTATGAATGCAAATGCATTTACCTACATAATATATAAAAGGTTGTTTGTAGGGAGCTGAACAGCGCAAGTTTGACTTGGGCTGGGCTAAAAAAAGCTTGTTTCAGGCTTGTTTGATTACATAAAACAAGTTGAGCTTGAACAATTTTTTAAGCTCGATCTGAGCCCGACCGGAGCTCGAAAGCTTGATGTGTCTTAATTTACTAAATTACCCCTAGAGTAATATAAGGTATGAGGATTGGAGATTTGGTCTTTGTCTCCACCGACTCTGCGTCTCGCTTCACTTCTCTCTCTTTCTCCTGCTTGGATGCTCCATTCAATCGATTCTCCCTCTTTCTCCAAGTTCGTCTTCCTCTCTCTCTCACTGCGTCTCACTTCGCTTCTCCTTCTTTCTCCAAGTCTGTCTTCCTCCTTGTAGATCTGACAAGATGTCAAGGGTTGATGGCTTGTCCTCGACCCTCACCTCACTTTTCCACAAACAATGCACACATATCTCTCTCTCGAGTCTCGACTTGGTAAGGAACTCTCTCTCTCTCTCTCTCTCTCTCTCTCTCTCTCTCTCTCTCTCTCTCTCTCTCTCTCTCTCTCTCTCTCTCTCTCTCTCTCTCTCGAGTCTCAGCTAAAGAATCTGGCCTCACTCTCGCAGATCTGAGAAGGGCCACCTAACTTTCTTTAGTCCTCTTCGCTGCTTCCATCCAACCGAATCTCAAATTTTCCACAGGAGAAGTCGAATCTCAAGTTTTTATAAGAGAAGCGGAATCTCAAGTTTGCAGGTTTGCCTCTTAATGCAAGAACTAATTAAGATTGTCATTGTTTAGCAATGCAGCTTCATTTGTGCGAGTTATCAAATAACATGTGACGTCTGAAATCAATAAATCGCATATGATTTTAACAATACCGAGAAATTGCTGGTATGACAAATTTGAATTCAAATGGGAATAAGTGCTTTTAGAAATTTCATGGGCATTTTTAACTTTGAATAACCTTTGATATGTCATGAGTTCACTAGTTGCTTTTATCTGCTTCCGAATTTCAATTCCTCCAAGCGCCTAAGTTATCATAGGACCACACAAGTGAGAGTGCTTACCTCTGGTTTCATATATATGTGCTCATTGACAACAAGGTTAGGACTTCTTTGTAAATCAAATTGGTTTCATGGGTATGTTTAGTAATGATTCTCTTGATTTCTATGGATTTATTACATATATTGTATTCACCATTATTTTCATCACTCTTCTTGCAGTTTAGTTGACATAATTTAACAAATGAAGATTCAATGAGCTCTAGGTTATGTCATTTAGGGGTGACCGACTAACTGCTTACTAAAAATTGAAATTAACATATAATTAGTTAGCTTTGTTATGTTTATGTGTTTAGCTCAATCGTAGAAACACGTGAAATTTAAAGGAAATAATCAAAATGAATGAAGGAGATCAATAATTTATATCAAAGATTAATTTGTCACAGTTTGTTATGTTTATGTCATGCTAATTCCAATTCCATGTGCATATATATATATATATATATATATATATATATATATATATATATATATATATATATATATATATATATATATATATATATATATATATATATTATAAGGAAATAATTCGAGGCCGGACAGACCCGGACCTCAAGAGGCCGACAAAGTCGGCAGACGGCAAGCCGTCTAAACATACAATAACGAAATATAAAATATAACATAAAATACATCAAAAGTAAACCCGGAAAAACCCAAGATCTAAGCAAACTAGCGGACACAACATCGAGAGGAAGGAAGTCGTCGCGGAGAAGTGGATAGCGAGCGCATGGGACAGCGCTAACTGACACGATGTCTCGCCGCCGGAAAGACGGAAAGCAGAAATCCTCGTAAGGCAAAGGCGACACCTGGGGAAGTGTGGATCACACGACGTTCCCCCCACCTGGATGAAGGATCTTCGGAGACCACAAACACCACCAACACGATCACGATGATCAACCAGAGCCGCAGAACTGCTCCTCAACCGAAACTAACCACTAATCAACAAACAGACACCAAACCACACGAGCACATGAAGCACAACCGCAAGAAGGACGAAGAGTGCGGGAAGAATCCAGGAAGTACAACATAAAGGCCGACAAGGATAAACCTTGCTACCCCAATTATATGTAAAGATATAAATGGTTGTAATTTATTATAATTATACTCCTTTTAATAATTTTTTAAGAGATTGGGCCAGCTTTGGGCCCAAGGCAAAGCTTGGGCCCAAAGCAAAAGAAAAAGCCCAACAATACAAGGCTGTAGTAGCCATCAGCCAATAAGCCGATAGGGAGCAAACCCTAGCCACACCACCGGCAACCATCAACACGCAACCGAGGAGGAGGTGTAGAGCGGGACACCGGAGAGGGAGACCAATCGGGCTCGATAAATCCCTGGAGACACCAAATTGGGAGGCGTCCAATTAGGCCCAGCACCGGCCACCGCCAACCAAGCTTGGAGACGGGGAGGAACGCGAGCGGGTTAATGGCGGAGCCAAGGTTAGGCCGGAGCGCCGACAGCGCAGGAGGGACCCTAGGTGGAGGAGAGATCCTCGACACCAAGAGAAACCAGGAGCAACCGGAACGGGGAGGCACCGAAGGATCCGATTGTCAGACGATTCAGGGAAAGAAACCCCCAAATAACTAGAGATTTGTTCGAAGAGAACAGAGAGAGAGGGAATCGGAGGGGATGGGCAGATCCAAGGAAATGGTGGCCAGATCCAAGGAACCGGAGGGGATGGGCAGATCCAAGGGGATGTGCAGAGAGAGCGAATCGGAGGGGATGGGCAAAACCCGTGAAAGGGGCCGGAACCGAGGAAATGGTGGTCGAAACTGAAGTACTCTACGACGAGGAGGCGGCTAGTGGCTCCCGGAGGAGTTAGAGGGCTCCCGAAGGAGAGGTTTGAGCCTCCCGAAGGAGGAGTTAGAGCTCCCGGAGGATGGAATTGAGCCTCGCGGAGGAGGAGTTAGGAGCTCCAAAAAGAGAGCGTTTTTCTTGTCTATATGAAGAATTTGTTTTTTCCATGTGCATATATGCAGGAGTTGATTGTCGAAGCTTGAACTCCCTGTATGTACCACATTTGACAACTATATTGGATCCTTGTTTTGAGTTATTAATGTTTTATTTCGAATTTATTCGATTTCATATATTTTGAATTTGTGGTTATAACGTAAAAAAAACTGTATTTTAAACTTATGTGTTATTGTTAGAGATATATTTGGATAGATATATTTTATGATACATTAGTAGATATGATTGTATTAGGATATGATATTTGATATTGTTATAGTAGGTTAGAAATATATATCTTTGGTAGGTTTAGATTATCGATATTTGCACAAGTTATACTCCAAGCATTGTAATCCCTATATAAAGGGTTGAATAATAGCATTATAAGCGTGTGTTTGTCTTCTCTAAATTTCTAATACGAGGCTTTCACCACCAATCTATTAAATTCTACAGTTATACTTTTATTATACCCTAAATTTGCTTTTATTATGTGGTGTTAGTATTGCACAAGTTGCCTTAGTAAATGAACAACTGAAACGAGTCGAGCAAACGAGCTTGGACAACGAGCTCGAACGAGCCTAAACTTGTTCGTTCAGTTCGACCGAGCTTATCAAGTTGAGCTCGAGCATGTGATTAGGCTCGCGATCCGAGCTTGAGCATCAAAAAAAGCTCGTATAAAATTTAGTCTTGAGATTGACTCGACTTGTTTCACCATCGAGCCAAGCTTGAACATATCAAACTCGGCTCGTATATCACCCTTAATTGTTTGCATTTCTTGTAGCTTTCGATTTCTTTGTCCATTTCGTAAAATTCACCATAAATCTATTGTGTGGAGGTATGGAGCAATTAAATGGTTATAATCAAACTTTCAGACTTTTAATAATCATTTACCATATTGTGAGCTATAACTCCTATAAGTATTTATTTATGCATAAACTTGTGCAGTTGTGCAGCTTCGGATTTGTGGGCTTGAAACGGATGAAATTCAAATTAGGTTCAAGCTGATCTAACAACTTTTGATTGATGCTGCTGAATCTTCATCTCTTGATGCCTTAAAAGGATGAATTTTTTTTCAAAATAGCCAAAAATCGGAAAATTATTTGCGAAATAGCCAAGATCTGAAAATTATTAGCGGAATAGCCAAAACAGGGTAAAGTCGCTGTTTGTAACAGCGACTTTACCCAAAAAAATTTTAAAAAATTAATAAAATAGGTAAGTCGCTGTTTGTAACAGCGACTTACCTCTATTTTGTATTTTTTTTTAGTTTTAGGTTAAAAAAATTAATTTTATCTAAAAACCTAAAAAAAAAATTAATATTGGAAGAGTCGCTGTTACAAACAGCGACTCTCCATTTTTTTTAATTTTTTTTTAAAGAACGGCAAAAGGGAGGCCGGAAAGATAGGTGGAACAGCAAACTGACGATGGAAGGCTTGAAGCAGCGATTTAGGATCGAAGCAAACATCGACTCCCTTCACCGGAAATAGGAACGGAGCGATTCGCCGGAAATAGGAACGGAGAGGTCGAACAGGAGGCAAAGATGTCGATTAGGGCGGAGATCCGGATATGGAGATGTCGAACAAGAGGCGGAGATCGGAGCAAACCAGCGACTCCCAGCGCCGCCAGCGACTTCAGCGATTCCTAGCGTCGTGCGCCCTCCCTGCCGGATCTGGAGCCCTAGAGGAGCAGCCGTTGCGCCGATTGTTCGGTTGCTCAGCCGATTGCGGTCGACCTTCAATGATTGAATTCGGATGGCCATGGCTGTTCGATTGCTCAGCCGATTGCGCCGATTGAATTCGGATGGCCATGGTTGTTCGATTGTTCGCCGATTGCGCCGATTGCTCAGCCTACCTGTGTTGTGGCGCCGGGGACTTCGGATCTCAAATTCGCGGCGCCGAAGGCTGCAGTGGCTGGTGGCAGAATTGGAGTCCGTTGGGGGCACGCCGATCGGCTGAGATTGTGGAGCAGCAGACGGGAGAACGTTGATCTTCAGCCGGTAGAAGAACAAAGAGGGAGGAAGACTGGAAGAGGTCGGCGCTGTTACCAGTTCTACGTTCGACATTTTGGAAAATAAATTAAAAAATGGAGAGTCGCTGTTTATAACAGCGACTCTCCCAATATTAATTTTTTTTTTTAAGTTTTAGATAAAATTAATTTTTTTTAACATAAAACTAAAAAAAAAATACTAAATAGAGGTAAGTCGCTGTTTGTAACAGCGACTTACCTATTTTATTAATTTTTTTAAAATATTTGGGTAAAGTCGCTGTTTGTAACAGCGACTTTACCCTGTTTTGGCTATTTCGCTAATAACTTTCAGATCTTGGCTATTTCGCAAATAATTTTCCGATTTTTGGCTATTTTGAAAAAAAATTCTAAAAGGATGCATTTCTTGCATGGAGTAATGTAGCAAGAAAGATCTTTGGAAAAAAACCCTTTGAGGGCATGGAGAACACGCTATCACACGCGCCCCCGTTTCCCTTGGCCAAACTCCAATCCCTAACCCTTGCTTCGGCAAGTTCTTCCCCAATCTCGCCTCATTCTGGCTTTTTTTGGCTGATCCATCTCCAAATTCGGTCTATACTCTCCCTTATTACTGGTTTGGTGTCCAAATCTGGGGTGATTCAAGGCTTCCCATGCCTTCCACAGCCTCCTCGACATGGTTTTGGTTTCGCCCCCTTTTCTTCCAAGTAGTCCAATCTGCAAATTTTTGCTTCAAATCTTGCCGATGCTTGCCTCAAAGCCTTCTTTCGGGTGGAATCGTCACAATATTCCCCGTGGTTCAGTAGATCTTCTGGCGGATTCTCAAGCGGGATGACGATGGGATGGAAGGCGGAAAACCCTGCAAAGTGGGATTTCAGAAAGAGAAAAAAGGCCGTGGTCGGTGGAGCTATTGCTGGCTTGAAAGTTACTGGAAGAGAGTTTCTTGTCGCTGCCCTTGTTGCGGGGGTCGGAAGGGGCGTTCGGTGAGTGCTAGGTCGGTGTGTTGCCGAGTTCCGATTACTAGTAGTGGGTTGTGGAGAGAGATCCGTTTTGGCTGGTTAGTTCGACAGGATATCGGTAAGCATACTAATCACCTATCTAATTCATCTAAAACAGTGACTTTTAGTCACAACCAAATCCCGTTTCAGGGCCCAAAAAATGGTGTCAACCAAATTATCAGTGATCCTCTCTACTAGTTTGTTTGCTTGCCTCTGTGTAACAACTTATTCTCGCTTGGTTGTTGTGGAAACTTTGCCCGTAACTCCTGGTGGTTGTTGTGAGCTGAATTTGCCATATTTTACAGTAACTTTAATATCGTTTTCTACATACTTTGCATACATTTGGGTGAGATAGTACAGAATCTATGTAGTTTATGCTTATTTGCCAAATTATGGAATCTACACCAGTTTCTGTTTAAATTCGCAGAATTCGAGACATTTTACAGCAACTCTAAGGAAGGCCAAAAAAGCTCGGAAAACCACTACAGAAGTCCAAAGTCAAAGAAGCAGCGGAACCAATCGAATCAAGCTAAGAGCCCAGGCTACTCGATCTCGAGTAGACCTTACTCGATCTAGACGAGCACGTCCGAGCACAGGCCTTGTCGACTAGGAGCAATGTCGAGAGCCAGACCAACCCAGCTCCGGAGCTCTACTCGATCTCGACAAGCCCTAGTCGAGATCGACGACGCCTCAGCGCACACCCGGAGTCGACGAGGAGAGTCGACAAGCCGAGGACGAAGACGACCTGGCAGCACTCGCTGCCAGCGACCCGACTCGCTGCAGCAGACCGCTCGCTGCCGCGGAAATCTTCGCTGCCAGCGAGACGCACCAAGACGAGGGAGCTCGCCGACTCGCTGCAGCGGAAGGGGCAACTCGCGGAAGCGGAAGGGAAGACCCAACTCGATGTCGACAAGCCCTTGTCGAGGTCGACGAGACCCGTGAGCCAAGTCTGAACCACACCGAGCACCAGCTAACCGAGACGATGAACCCGAGGAGCCAGTCGACAACACTCCTACTCGATGTCGACGAGCCCTACTCGACATCGACGACGCATCCAGAAGCTGTTGACGTGGTTTGACGAATCCTACTCGGAGTTGGAATCCTTGGAAGCCGAGAAGACGAGAATCTATCCGATTCTATCTACATCTATCATGAAGAAGAGAGTTTTATCCACTTGGAACATTTAGATATATTTAGATTTAATTTCTTTATCGCTTTTATTTATCATTAAGCATTTTAGATATAGTTTTAGATATAGATATAGATATTCTATCCTTGATTAGCAAGGAATAGAAGGCTATAAATAAAGCCCATGGGGCTCAGTTTTAGGCATTCAATTTCGGAGATACAGTTCCACATAGAGTTTAGGGAGTTCAGAGGTTTTAAGGTTTTGGCAGTTTACGAGAGTTGATTGCCAGGATTGTAAAGGCTTTGAATTTAGTTAATGCAAGTTGTTATTTTCTATCAATCAATGTCTGAGTTTGCGATGAGGCGTGAGTAGTCCACCCACTTCTAGGATTGAGGTGAGCCCAGCGATAGCCATGCGTGTTTGAGGTAAAGATCCGACATTTATCATGTTTTAAGCATCTTCCTACTTGTTTATGTGTTTATTACCCGTCTAATGGAGATCCATGCTAACAACTTGGATTATAAACATAAAATCGGTAGAGACAATTAGGGTTTCTTGAGAGAGTTGTCTAATTGTTGGAAAAGGCGAAAGCTTAGTCCTTTGATGCGATTTACATGATAATTCGTTTGGTTCCGCCTTATGCATACTTGGTTATCGTTGTTGCGAACCCCAATCCTGGAAGCCTTTCACATACAGTTTATTTCGAAAGTCCCAAAGCATTTGTCTTTACTTTATTTCTTTATTTCGTTTTAATTTCTGCCCTCGTCGACCTCGACCAAGCCTGGTCGATCTCGACTACTAATCTTCGATCTAGCATCGTTGTAGCTTAACTGTGCAGGTACTCGACGAGACGAAGCGAAGTCGACAAAGACTCTACTCGACATCGAGTAGGCCTCATCGACATCGACAAGCCTCTGTCTGCGACTGCTACACTGTTCGACTGTCCGATCTTCTGTCGACTACCCTAGTCGAGATCGAGGACCCTGTTGTCGACGTTCGTGAGATTTCTCCGCTGACACGCTTCCTCGTGGATCGATCCTGACAACCTTCTACTACAACGGGAGGAAGTCTTGTAATTATTTGCTGAGACAGGGAAGTCAGTCTGATCTTATTTTATATTTATTTCATACTTGACCATCCTCCTGCAATCAACAGTGGTTTCATGTTACGGCTGTCTTGATAATGACATTAACACCCTTGGATTGGCTGTTACGGCCTATACGTACTTGGTTGGGGCTGTCTCCGGGATTCCGGTTTCTCTGGATTCTCAGTTGGAGGGTTTTTTGGACGCTGCTCTGTCCCAGGTATCTTGAGAAGCTTCTTAGTGTATCAATATCTTTCCAAGAAATCAGTGTCTAAATTTTCTGTCCTGCAACCTTCATGAAATTTACTGATCTTTTGCTTGGTTTGGATCACTTGCTTCCTATTACTCTTTTATTCACCATCTATTGGTGCTTAAAAAACCCGATGCTAGAGGTCTCCTCTTCACCACGTACCCCCCAATTTTCGGGCCTTGAACCAACTGTGGATCTTGGGGCTGGTATTGCTCCTATCTCCAGTTCTTATGAAAAAATGTCTACATTAAATCCTATTACTGAAAATAAGTGTCTTGCTTCGGTTGCCTTAATGCTTTGTTCTAATTGTTGTTGGCTATTAGCTAGACCACCTCCCTGCGAGGACCATTTCCCTTATGATGCTTATCAGGGGTCTACTCTGCTTAGATTATTGATTTTCATCCTTAGTAATTCCAGGGTGGAGGGTCCCTGGTATGATTATGATGCTGGACTGACAATCAGTAGCTTTGTTAAGCTAAGTGGTAAAATCCTTATGGAGTATTAAATAATTTTGTTCAAATTAGTCATGCTAAAATGCTCTTTACATCTTCCGTTGCTCCTCATGTCTTCTTTGATGAGTCGCATTGGTTTGAGCAGCTAGTTGTACACGACCTTCATCCTCCCGACTTGGTTTTGGCTATATTTTGGGTGTCTACAGTCCGTTCTCTCCGATCCGCAGTCAAGTTGTGGTTTCCGGTGTCCCCGTGGCGTTCGCAGCAAACCCCCCACTCTCCTGCGTCGTTGGGTGGTGCTTCTGGTCTCCCTTCCAAATCGCCTGTGCTCCCGGCGTCTTCGATGTCGGCCTGCCAGGCACTCTCAACCTCTGATGCCGGTCGGTCGTGGGCCGGCTTTTCCTTGCGGGCGGGTGGTACCCCCCCGGCCTGCTTTACACTGGCTGTTATGCACTGCGGGTGTTCTCCTGGGTGGAGATCTATGGACTGGAGGATGAAGAATTACAAAAAAAGTAAGAAGGTGCCTTCCGGGGGTGTGTATGGCGGTTTGTTGTTCGGCCACTTGAGTGTAGTCGATTTGGGCTCCAGGGTCGGTTTCTCTCTGTCCGGTGGCTGTTTGTGGGTGGGAGGTTTCCTTCTCGGTTTGGATTGTGTTGGTGTGGTTGGGTTCTCTTTCCTCAACTCCACTCTCGTGGCTCTATCGCCTTTAAACAGGTTTGTATACATAATCTCCTACCTAGTTTTACTTATTTGTATAATCTCTTACCCGGTGTTAGAGGCTTATGCCTCTTCACTCCCTACCCCCCGATTTTCGAGCCTTGAAAACACTGTTGCGATTGGGGTTGTTATAGCTTCTTTCCTCAGTTCGAATGAAGATTTGGTTATAATTGAATTTGACTCTGCTAGTATGTACTTGGCTTTGGTTATGGCTATATTGATAATAATCTATGGTATTTGCATTTGGTTCTTTGATAGAACTCCCCCATACAGGGGTTGATTCCCTTATGCTATAAATCAGGGGGCTTTGTGGTTTAGATTCATGTTGAACTGCGTTGTGCCCTCCCGGATAAAAATTAGATATACCTGTGTTCAGTTTGTTGTACAGAATCCCTTCTGGTGTCATCTTTGTGTGTTCCTGGAGGAAATTGTATTCATGATAATCGGTAGGCTGCGTAAATTTGAGCAGTTTGAGGTTGGGCAAGTGATAAAATATGAACCATGTAACGGTATTGTTAACCCTGTTGAATACGAGTGGGCATTGTACATGGTGAAGGGTAGAAACCGTAAATTTTCTTGGAGGGTTCCTCTTTGGCTCATTGTCAAATCATTATGTATACCTGAACTTATTAGTAGATGGAATTCCGGTGTTTTGTTCCTGAGTGTAATATATCATATTGGTAGCAAAATCCTTCCAGATTATGACTTTACAGATTGCATATTGCTAAATCTCTCTATCAAAAAAGTGGATTCGAAAGTGGCTTTTATTTGCTTCATGCTCAAATCCATCTATAAACAGATCATGCTAGATCATTTGTGCTTGGCTAAAAATCTGGGCATGCACTGTGAATGCAAACAATTAACCACTTGTGTACCCAGCTTTCGGCATTTTTCTTGTGCTAGTGAAGCAAATGTTTATCTACATCTGTCTTCTAAATTTAATGATATCATCACTGGGCTGCTGGTGGGTCTTAATGAGTGTGATTCTACTACCGCAGTTTGGAAACATTCATACTTGTTCATGCTGCTTCCACTAATTAGGCCAACATTTAGCAGCAAATGCGTAATGCATAAAGACTATTTTCCGGTAAATATCTTCCCAAAGGCAATTACATGTGAACAAATGGATATAAATTACAAAAAGGAAGCCTTTATACATAAAAGCAACGTGGGAGCTGTGCAATGGTTTATGAGAAAATGGTTGAAATGGTTAGGTAAAGTGATATCAAAACAACATTTTAATTTTCAAAATCCAATCGATTTAAGGACTCTGAAACCCAGTCCTTTTATCATCACAAGGTATACATGAAGATCTGCTTTTGGAATTGCAGGGGTATAGGAAAAAGAACTTTTTGGACGGAAATTGATTCTATGTGTAAAAATGAGCATATTCAACTTCTGGCTCTAGAAGAAACTAAAACAGAAATAATTCCCGACGACAAGATGTGGAAAAATGTTGGATTTGATGAAGCGGTCTGGTCGCCGACGACTGGTCGATCCGGCGGTATTGGTGTCCTATGGAAATACTACCAATTACTAAATTTTAGGATCTCCATTGCCTTTCACTTACCGCGTATAATTGGTCTCAGACTTGATAGCTTGATTGAGGGGTTTCCTATCCTTGCCCTGTTCGTCTATGCCCCTCCAGGTCCTAATGAAAAAGAACCGTTTTGGGTTATGTTAAAATCAATTGTGATTGACTCACCCATCCCGTATATGGTTTTAGGAGATCTAAATGAAATTATATGCTGTGCCGACAAGCTCGGTGGTGCCTCTACCCGGACTTCTAGGTTCGCTAGACTTCTCTCCTTCAAAAATGATTGTTCACTAATAGACCTCTCCACCTTTGGAAACGCGTATACTTGGAGGAAGAATCCGGATGAAGATTTCAACATCCGTGAAAAACTCGATCGGGTGCTTGTTCACCAACAGGTTATCGAAAAATTTCCTAATATGATCACATATAACGGAGCTTTCTCCACCTCAGATCACTGCCCAATATCAATATCTTTTGAGGTCGACTCTACTTTTAAAGCTCTGCCTTTCAAGTTTGAAAATGCCTGGCTACTTCGGAAAGATTTCTGCAATATAGTTAAACAATCTTGGAGGGCCAATTGCCCGGGATCTGTCATGTTTCAATTAATGTTTAAACAAAAAATCCTTAAAAAGAAGGCAAAGGAATGGAATAAAACGACTTTTGGAAACATTTTACGCCAATTGAAAGAGGTGGAGACTGAGCTCCTGCACATTCAATCCACTGGCTCGGGGATAAATGTTCCAACAAACTACAATAAGGAAAAGTGCCTCATAAAAAAGAAGGAGAAGCTTCTACTTTTCCAAAAAACTTTTTGGAACCAAAGAGCCAAAACCAAACATCTTAAGTTCTCGGATTCCAACACAACTTATTTTCACCGAGTGGCGTCGGGGCGAACGTATAGGAAACAAATACGTAACATCGCTTCTTCCACTGGAACTTTGGTTGTAGGCGAGGAAAATGTTCGGAATGAGATTAAAGAGGATTTTGAAAAAAGATTTAAGAAAGAACCAATATACGACAGGCTTCTAAACGAGTTGTTGGAGCTAATACAACCATCAATTACACCGGAGGATAACAATTTCCTTGTGCAACTACCGTCTAACATGGAGATTAAAACTGCAGTTTTCAATTTAGGGAAAAATAAATCCCCAGGTCCTCTGATGGCTTCACATCTGAATTTTATAAAAAAATATTGGGATATAGTAGGTACATCCGTAATCCGAGCAGTTAAAGGTTTCTTCCATTCCGGAAAAATGCTTAAACAAATAAATCACACATTCATCTCCCTTCTCCCAAAAAGAGAAAATCCGACTGCCACCTGTCATTACCGACCAATCAGCTTATGTTCCAATATATACAAAATTATATCCAAAATCTTGACTGATAGAATGAAAACGATTATTGGGAAACTTATTCACCCTCTGCAGGGCGCTTTTGTATCTGACAGGGCTATTCAAGATAATGTTCTGATAGTTCACGAAATTTTTCACTCCTTCAGATCTCGGAAGGGTCGTGAAGGATGGTTAGCAATAAAACTAGATATGGAAAAAGCATACGATAGAGTCGACTGGAATTTCATAAAAAGGTACTTGGGAGATTTGGTTTCCACGATAAATTTATTTCATGGGTTATGGAATGTATCACGACGGTATCTTTCTCAGTGTTAGTCAACAACGGTCCTACTGACCTGATCTTCCCGTCCAGAGGTCTCCGTCAGGGGGACCCGATTTCCCCATTCCTATTTATTTTAGGTGCTGAGATTCTGGCCCGAAAGCTCACAGCTGAGGCAAGACTGGATAAAACCCACATCAGCTTCCCGATTGGAAAACATGGCCCTCGGATTCCATTCCTCTCCTTCGCAGATGACATCATAATCTTCTCAAAAGGTGGTTTGGAAGCTGGGCGTAAAGTGAAGTCGATTGTAGATTCATACTGTAAAGTTTCGGGCCAAAAGATCAATTACCATAAATCTAGTTTCCAAGCTACGAGAGGCATCCCTAACCATAGGATCCTAGAACTGCACAACTGTCTTAATATTACAAATGAAAACTCAATAGAGAAATATCTTGGTTGCCCTATTATCAATGGGCGAGTGACCAAAAATACTTTCGAAGAAATCATTTGTAAGTCTAAAGAACAATTGAGTAAATGGAGGGCCAATGCCCTTTCTCAACAAGGACGCGCTATCTTAATCAACTCCAATCTTTCTGCTAAGCCATTACACTTTATGCAGAATTTCATGCTCCCTGCGACGATGCACAAAGAACTTGACTAGATAAACCGTACTTTCTTTTGGAACAAGGATCTTCAGTACCGCCCACTAATTAGCTGGGACAGGATTTGCAAACCGAAGCATTGTGGGGGTTTGGGGATTCGAAAATCTAGTGACATGAATGTGGCTCTCCAAATGAAGCTTCTTTGGAAGATTCTGGCTGAGCCTAATAATGTATGGGTCTCGTTGATCAGACACAAGTACCTTCGCTCTGCTAGCATTTTCGAATACAAAAAAATCGGGTCAACCTCCTGGCAATGGTCTAAGCTCACAACTCTAATTAACAAATTTAAGTCGGGGCTTATTTGATCTGTAGGAAATGGGAAATCAATTAAATTCTGGACTAATAATTGGATCACAACTTCTTCCTTGTCATCCATGGAAGATTGCCCTCAATATTATAATCAAGAGGAGACTGTCAGTGATTACATCATGGGGGGAAGATGGTGGAAGGAAAAACTCCAGAGCGCACTACCTAACTGCTTGGTACGTAAAATTATAGACATTCCGCTACCCGCCTCACAATTTGAGGACCGGTTATACTGGTGGCCCGATAGGGAGGGTTGGTTTTCAACTGCTAGTGCATACAAATTGATAACAGCTCAGTCAACACTTCTCCCTGACAATAACGCCTGGATATGGAAGGCTAATATTCCCCCGAAGATTAAAAATTTTCTTTGGAAAGTTTCGCAGGATGGCCTTCCAACTGCTTCTAGGCTATCTTGTCGGGGGACGTCTGTCCCGACCACTTGTTCTTTATGTAATGGGAGCCCTGAGGACGAGGTCCACCTTTTACTAGAGTGTCAGTTTATACGAGTGATCCATCAATTCCCCCCCCCCCCCCCCCAAAGTCCAATCAACTATTGCTTGCATGATTGTCCAGTCTCGGGACATCAAGCCCATTTTGTCAGTTATTGGGAAGAATCTTAAGTCGTCGGCGCTGGAAAGCCTTGCTTTCTCTTGGTGGTCTACATGGTATATTAGGAATCAATATCTGTTTCAGCGGGTGGCCATTCCGCAAAAAGACAAAGTATTACGTCTGATTAAATCGCACATGGACAACTGGAACAAGACATCTGTGGTTGAGGCTGATTTTGAGGAGGAGTTTAGTCATTTTATCTCCAAAACTCCAAAACAGAATAAAAGACAAAAAAATGTTTCTTGGCGCAAGCCACCGTGGGGGACGCTAAAGCTCAATTTCGATGGATCGTCACTTACAAATAACGATAGCACTGCTGGGGCCATTATCAGAGATTGGGAGTGACAACTAGTATCAGTGTGTCACAAGAAACTAAGCAAACAACGTCCTCTCACTGCGGAAGCTCTCACTCTCAAAGTGGGAATCCAACACGCTCGTCAACTTAATATAGACAAAATTCAAATCGAAGGTGACTCTAAGATAATCATTGATCACTTAAATAGGAAAACCAAATGCCCTTGGGAAATTGAAATTATCATTTCTGATGTACAAATTCTGCTATCGACTATGAAAGAAGTCTCCTTCTTTCATGTTCCTCGTATGGGCAATAGAGTGGCTGATAAGGTTGCACACCTTTGCCACTCTGCCCGAGGAGTCGATATTAAAAATGATTCAGGTCTTCTGGACCTCATCCGCAAGGATGCTGCCGGGTAGGGCCTTCTCACCCGAAATCTTTCCTAATCAAAAAAAAAAAAAAATGTAGCAAGAAAGATGTGAAGCATGGAAATAAATGGGGTGAAAAAAAATCAAATGTAACTAGAATACTAGATTAACGGCTTGAGATTCTAGCGCACCCTATTCCTAGGGCTCGTTTGGTTCAATGTGGGAATTGAAATTCCCGGGAAGTTACTTCATGAGAATTGAATTCCCGGGAAATCCAATTGACGGGAATTCTAAAAATATGTTTGGTTGATTTTTTATTCTAAGAGATTAAATGAAGGAAATGCAAATTTTCAAGTTAAAAATAGAGGAAGTTGAACTTACCTATGGGAGACTAGGTAAGTAAACTTCCTTCATTTTTGGGGAATTCAACTTTCTCTGTGTTTTCTAATTTCAAAAATATCAACCAAACACAGAAATTTATCCTACTTCCTGAGAAGTAGAACTTCCTGGATTTTTAGGTTGCCAACCAAACGAGCTCTTATTCTACACTCTCTCTCATCCTCAACCCATTCGAGTGAGTTTTTCCTCTATCTTCCCGATTTATGCAAAAATAATATTTTATTAAAAAAACATTTTAGGTTATAGTACGTAATTAGTGCTAGATTAAGGATATACTCAGTCAGTACGTAGATAATGGCAGATATCATATGGTATACTCCGTATGATTTATTCTAGTGCTGCTATTACTTGTGACGAGTTGAGGTAAGGTCATGCGGCCGATGTAGTAACGTCTCCGTACTCATCCTCCTCATCGCTAAAATAAAGTGGAACGTAAAATGTTTTTTTAATCACATCGGCGGGTGTGTCTGACCATTTGTTGAGGCTACTTGTCCAGCCAACAGAATTGTTTCTCTCGTGGACTTGCTTGGCTTTCTCCTTGAATCTAGGAAATCTCTCCTCCTGTTCAGCCTCATTCCGATGTATTTTGAAACATTCCATCCATCGCTTATAGAGGTCTTTAAGGGAATCATCCGACACCAGATCCGAGTCCTGGATAACTATATCTGTTGTAAACTCAAACTCAGAACGTTATCATTTCATGAAATCAGTTTCAGTTTCGGTAACCAACCTAATTGCCCAAAACGGACGAGGAGATCGAGAAAATAAACCAATAATCCAACTCAAAAAACAGGTGGAAGGAATTAGAAGAAACTAATTTACCATATTCATCATCCGAACCTGACTTGACATCGGAATCGACCGAAGGGGTTTTGGAATCGACATCCTCCTGCTTCTTTGAGATAGGGGCTTCGGAATCGACATCCTCCTGCTTCTTTGAGATAGAGGCTTCGGAATCGACATCCTCTTGCCTCGGCACAGGGCGTTTCGAGACAGGGATCTCGGAATCGACGTCCTCTCGAATAGAGATAGGACGCTTTGACAAAAGGGTTTCTTCTGGATTCGACATGTTCGTGGAGAGGGAAGCTTACAAGGGGAATCGGAAAGGAATGTGCAGAGTGAAAGGGATTAGGGTTTCGTAGGCTTCCAACACTTTCAGCCCAATTATTATAAAGGCTATCCAGCCCACAACATTTATCGTTTTATCTTGTACAATACGGAGTATCAATTTTTTTTTTTTTGAAAATATTAAAGATAAAAATAAAAATTTATCAAAAAATTCACAACTTTACAAAATATTTATAAAAATATTCTAAATTTGCAGGGATATCATAAAAACGCGGTATGAGACCACGTTTCTTGTGAAAATTATCAATTTCAACCCGGCGCCGATGGAAAATAATATTTTCCTATAAAAAACGCGGTTTAAAACCGCGTTTTAGTCATAATTTCGAGTGAAACTCAGTTTTAATTCGCGTTTATATAATAAAAACAAAAAACATAAAGTAAAGTAAAGTAAAAACGCGTCTTTAAGCCGTGTTTTACATGGAAATGCAGATGGGGGCAGGGAGCTGGGGAGGAGGAAGAAGCAGATGCAAAGGCGGGAAGGTGTTGGCGAGGAGCGTGGAGGTGGAGGGAACACGGGTCTAGAGATCAAGGGAGGCGAGAGGGCGAGATTCAAGAAGATTGAAAGTTCAAATATCGGATCTGGGAGGCGAGAGGGCGAGATTCAAGAAGATCATGGGAGGCTAGGAGCTCGGATATGAGAGTTAGGGCAGAGTTACAAATGAAACGCGGCTTAAACCCATGTTTTATTCTTCCTCTTTTTTAAAAAAAAAAATTAATTGAAAAATATAAATTGATAAGACCGCGGTTCCAAACCGCGTTTTACCCATAATAATTACTTATAAAACAAAGTTCGAAACCGCGTTTCTTTTGCTTGTTTTTTTCCCTCACGAATCTTAATTCTTGTTAATGAAACGTGATTTCAGACTACGTTTATTTATCTTAATTCTATATGTGTACATAAATAACTAATAGCAAAATGAAATGTCCCAAAAATAATTTGGGGATATAATATAAATAAAATATATTTATTTGAATTATACAAGAAATACTCAAAAATACTTTGGATTATTTCATATTGGTTGCCCAGCAAGAATGTTGGGCAAATACGATGTTGAGCTTCGTGTCATGGGAACTATATAAAGAATCCTGCATCTTTAGAATCAGTTCCATCTACACATGAGGAAACTACATAAACAGTCCTACAAATTTTGCCAACTTAGAAAATCAAGCTGCTAATGCAGCAACAAGACGGAACAATGGTGGTACTGAAGAGTTAAAGATTACTAAATCAATAAGAAAAAATAGAAACAAATTCATATACGAAGAAGTCGAAAACTTAGCAGCACGTATATCAAGATTTATAAGTTATTAATTGCATAATCTTCTAAAACACAAAAAGGAAGGACTCATTTCAATGGAGGACTCATTTGTCATTCTGCAATCAAAATAATTTAGAAAAACTCGTCATCTTACCTTGAAACAAACCACATCAAACTCTAGCTATTTGAATGCACTAGAGGGAATAGCCTGCAATCCAAACAATATTTTCTTCACACCTCACCAACATTATCAGATATAACTACCCAGGTTGGAGAAACAAGAAACTTTTGTAAGGATGATAACGAGCTTTTACACACATAAACCTCTATTATCTTCCCCACATACGCTCCAAATAATTTTTTTTCCATAATTACAAATTTACCCCTTCTCTTTTATCTTATTTGGTTTGAAAGTACCACAATACTCCAAATAAAAACCAAATAAACTCTACTTTTTACAAATAAACCGTTTTTCGCCTCATATGGAGTTTATATATATTTTTTCATAAATTTTTAACTACTTTTACCAACAGTTTATAAATTTTACACTGTTTATAATTTTAGTTAGTTTATTAATTCAGTCCCATACGAACCCATATATACACGTCTAATAAGTTTGCTCCTTTTTAATGGGAAGTTTTTTTTATATATAAGATTTTTAATGAGAAGTTAATGTGTATTTATTAAGAATCTCATGGAATAAGTTTGCTCCTTTTTAATGGGAAGTTTTTTTCTAGGCAAAATGGTTGCTACCTATCGTGGCAATTTTTTTATTTCCAGTGTATACCAAAAACTTCACAAACCAAACCAAAATAATATTTTGACTCCATCACAATTCACAAATAATTTAATTTCTCCTTTGATCAATTCAAACTGCTTAACTCGTATGTTTAAAATCTAGATAAAAAAAAAGTAATATGAATTTTGTAATTGGAGCAAAAGCTGAAAAAGCATTAGTAATGCATTATTGGGTACTTGGAGTTGCCCTTGATAAAACGACATGTTTATCTCAGACTCCTTAATGGACCTGCTTAAATTTTATTCGGTTCATATTAGTCATGTTAATTTTTGGAAAAATTAAAAGGGGAAAACTAATTAAAATACCCCTATCTTTAGGGAGGTAAAAATATATTCTAAACTTTCAAATGTAATAAAAATATTCCGACCTGTGACGGCAGTGATAATATATTACCACGTGTTTTCCCACGGTCAAAAATGTTGACAATGCACGTTGATTTTTTTTACAGAGATTTTCTTGAACGGTTTCCTTAGGAAAAAAAGAGTTGGATCGAGTTTATATCCAGCGTCTTTTCGTCCCTTCTATCTTCTTCCGTGGCCCGTGGTCGCCTCTTCAATTGTCTTTCAGGTCTTCCGGGTAACTCATGGTTCCTCTTCAATGACAGTCTTTCTCCCTCGTGGTCGCCTATCTTGAGTTGTCTTTGTCACATCTTCTCCCTCTTTAATTCGTTCACGGACTTGGTTGAGTAAGTTTTGTTTCCACCCTCTTCGTTGTTTTTGTTGTTGTCGATTTAGTTTTATTGTCGGTTTGGTGTTAGAAATAGTCCCGTTGTGTTAATTTGAGGCAATTTTGACCGGAATAGTTTCTTGGTTGAATCAATTTTGTTTTTCGGGTTTAAATTTGTTGTCGGTTTAAATTTTTTCCTAAGAAAACCGTTAAAAAAAACCCAATTTTAGTGCTAATTTGTAAAAAGACTTCCACGCAGGGTACCTTGTCAAAAAAAACACCATGTAGGCTGCATTGTCATAATTTTTGACTCGTGAGAAAATCTGTGCTAATATATTACCACTACAGTCAAAGGTCGGGATATTTTTATTACATTTGAAAGTTGAGAATATATTTTTACTATACCCCCAAAGGTAATGGTATTTTAATTAGTTTTCCCAATTAAAAGTGACGAAGATGGATTGACCTACCCATCTAGGACATTTAACCTTAACACCAACATGGATTTCGACCCAAAAAAACCAAGGGGAAAAGCTGACTTAATTCAGATTTTGTTCTCTCGTCACCCTAAGATCTCAAGGTGCGTTCATGTTGTCCTTCGTCTTTCTCTCCGCTGGCCTTCTTCGCTTAGATCTTCTGTATTTGGGCCTTTTTATTATTTTGCTTTTATTTGGTTGTATCATGACGGTTAGCCTTTCTGCCAATTCTTCGGCCTCTCGTTTTTCCAGACATCAGTTAATGTCTGGGATTTCGAATTATTTTCTGTTCAAAAAAAAAAAAGATGAGAATGGGAATGTCATCTGATATCCAGTGCATTCTTAGTTCATTGACCAAGTAGCCTTGGCAGATTACAAGACCTGCTGGGCCAAGTTCAAACGATAAGTCACAACAGATCCCAACAATAAATAATAAGAAGCAGTATCCAATCCCTCCATTGGCATCTAAACTGGTGTTATGAACAAGTGCCTTGCGTGGTACAGACACTTAGCTTGTCCCCGGCCGCAAAGCTAGATCACAACTGCAAGGCTATGTCAATTCAGTTGGTATCTGAACCTCATGCTAATATTGAGCAGGGCCTTAATTGGTTCTCTGTTTGCAGCGTATACTTAATATATACTTGTCGAAAGAATCTTCCCATCGTACACTACACACTCTCAATCAGAGAAATCGAGGACAAACAAGACAACATTTTACAAAATACAAACAACTTTCTCTGCCTAAACATATAGAAGGTGCAAAGAGCTTTAGCACTCATGCTTGCTTGAATTGATTACAAATCACGTTTTCCTCAAGTAAATCCTGCAGTCCCAATGCAACTACATCACCCCAAACACGCCAACTTCATTAGCTTGTAAATCATCACCCAAGCATAATCCGTTGCTGATAATTTATCACGATTCATGCTGGACGTGTGCTCATGCTATAGATTAATTTACTTCCAAAATCTATTTAAGATATTTTACACATACATAACCACTGGTGTTGATATATAATAATTCACACAGCAAGATGATCAAGCATGAAATCCAAGGTATATATGTATGATAATTAAGATATGTAAATTACTATTTCTGGGAGATATTATATATAAGGGAAAACTAATTAAAATACCCTCGCCTTTGGGGGTATGGTAAAATTATATCCTCAACTTTCAAATGTAATAAAAATATCCCAACCTTTGAGGGTAGTGATAATATATTACCATAAGTTTTTTCGCGAGTCAAAAATGCTGACAAGGCAGCTTACGTGGATTTTTTTACAAGCGTTTTCTTAAACAGTGTCCTTAGGAAAAAAAAAGAGTTTGTCTGGGTTCATATCCAACGTCTTTTCCTCCCTCATGTCTTCTTTTGTGTACGCCTCTTGAATTGACTTTCAGGTCTTTCAGGTTGCTCATGGTTCCTCTTTAATGTCAGTCTTTCTCCCTCGTGGTCGACTATTTTGAGCTGTCTCTCTCTCTCTCACATCTTCTTCACCTCTGATTCGTTCACGGACTTGGTTGGGTAAGTTTAATTTGGTTTAGTTTTGTTGTCCCTTTGGTGCTAGTAATAGTCGTATTGTGTTAATTTGAGGCAATTTTGATCGGATTAGTTGCTTGGTTGAATCAATTTCGTTTTTGGGTTTAATTTGTTATCATTTTTTTTCCCCTAGGAAACTGTTCAAGAAAACCAAATTTTCGTGCTAATTTGTAAAAAAGGCTTCCACGTATGTTGTCTTGCAAAAAAAAAATCC
Source organism: Persicaria tinctoria (assembly GCA_037127255.1). NCBI lineage: Eukaryota > Viridiplantae > Streptophyta > Magnoliopsida > Caryophyllales > Polygonaceae > Persicaria > Persicaria tinctoria. The sequence continues at coordinate 85,236,155 of JBANSL010000011.1, read as the reverse complement.
ATGTAGACTACCTTGTCAACATTTTTGATCCGTGAGAAAACACAGGGTAATATATTACCATCACCCTCAAAAGTCGAGATATTTTTATTACATTTGAAAGTCGAGGATATATTTATTTTAATTAGTTAGAGTGCAAAGGTAAGTGGACATAAATAAGGATACACTAGTGCTAGATTAAGGATATACTCAGTCAGTACGTACGTAGATAATGGCAGATATCATATGGTATATGATTTATCCTAGTGCTACTATTACTTGTGACGAGTTGAGGTAAGGCATGCGGGCAATGTAGCAATGTCTCCGTGCTCCGCCTCCTCGTCGTCGCTAGGAGAAAGTTGAACAAAAATTGTTTTTGTAATCACGTCGACTGGTGTGTCTGACCAGATGTTGAGGCCACTTGTCCAGCCAACGTTGGAATTGTTGCTCTCATGGACTTCCATGACGCTCTCCTTGAAGATAGGAAATTTCTCCTCCTGCTCAGCCTCATCCCGATGTATTTTGAAACGTTCCATCCATCGCTTATAGAGATCTTTAAAGGAATCATCCGACACCAGATCCGAGTCCTGGATAACTATACCTGTTGTAAACTCAAACTCAGAACGTTATCATTTCATGAAATCAGTTTCAGTTTCAGTTTCGGTAACCAACCTAATTGCCCAAAACGGACGAGGAGATCGAGAAAATAAACCAATAATCCAACTCAAAAAACAGATGGAAGGATTTAGAGGAAACTAATTTACCATATTCATCATCCGAATCCGACATGATATCGGAATCGACCGGAGGGGTTTTGGGATCGACATCCTCCTGCTTCTTTGAGATAGGAATCTCGGAATCGACGTCCTCTTGAATAGAGATAGGACGCTTTGACAAAAAGGTTCCTTCTGGATTCGACATGTTCGTGGAATCCAACAGGGAGGTGCAGAGGGAGAGGGACTTAAGGTTTCGTAGGCTTCAGCCCAATTATTATAAAGGCTATCCAGCCCACAACATTCATCATTTTATCTTGTACAATATCGAAACAGTAGACTACTCCCTGTTTAATACAGTATTCAACATTTCATCTTACAAATCTTATCATTTTACCTTAAGTTAATTTATAAATTTATAAATATTTTATCTAGAAAAATTATAGATTAGATTAATTTATAAATATTTAAGTCAAGTCAAATAATGACATGTATACAATTTATCCACATATCCTATATATACGTACAATTTAATACTTTTTAAATAAATTATATATTAAATAGTTTAAATAAATAGTATGTATAAAGCTTTAAGAGATTTATATATATTCATATCTCAATCGGATACTTGATAGATTTTAAATTAACTAAAGTGAAAATCAATTTAACCGATTTGATTTTATACAAAATTTTATCTTCAGAAGTTTAAATAATATAGAGCGATTGCAAATTGTATAATTAAGTCCGTAAGTCCGTACATTTGCGTGGATGTAGACATTAATGTTTGACTACATATTGCATACATTCAATTAGATGGATATCTTATATGGATAGTTATGTATATATAAATAAGTATGAAATTGTTAACAATTACCATTTTATACAATTTTCATCCTACTAAATAAATGTGCATAAATATAAAAGACTTATAAAAAAATAATGGACGGAGTATGTATTTAAGCAACATCGGATATTGTTTCGGGTTATTTTATCCAAAGGTCATCTTTTGTAATGATAAGATTTCATCATTGATTAATTATCTATTGGCAAATAAAATCTTATCATTAATATACATATATATATTCATTTTAAATATGAATATTCAAATTAAAATCTTAAGTAGTTATAAAATCTATCATAATATAATCTTTTAAGTTATTTTACACATACATATATTCATTTTTAATATAAATATTCAGCCCAATATTTTAACTTATTATAAAACCTATCACTAACACAATCTCTTAAGTTATTTTTATACAATCTATTTATACTTCATATCTTATGAAAGGAGGGTGTATCATTTTTATAAAAGGTGATAAGAAAAACAAATATCATTATCAAATATAGGAGGACGTTTGGTTTTTGTGTTGAAATTGGCCCAGTTTTGTCATCAATTAAATACATGCAAGGTGTTACAAAAACAAGATACATGATATGTTCTTTAATTTATTAATTCTTTTATATATAACATCATACTCCACTCATAAGTAAATGATAGTTGAAATACATTTATTGAAAAAAAAAATGTGAATCATAAAGAAATAATTTTAGAAACTAATTAAAATGAAAAGATTCAAGCTAACATCTTTCCGAACTTTTAAGTCAAATTATATTAAAAATTTATTCTTTATAATTTTTTCACAATTTTTTTTTGAATAGATGTATATGAATACCTCTAAATTAAATTTAAAAAGGAGTATTTCCTATCTTAAAGCTACTAATCAATGATACTATTCAAAGTGAAATAAAGGGAGGATAAAAAAAAGCACACAAGATTCATAAATGAAACAAATGAAGAATAAGAATATAGAAAAATATACCTAAATAGTATGATTGAAAATTATATACTTATTAAATATCAAATCACTTTAATATAAAAAACTTATCGAAAAGCCGCGTAACACGCGGGTAATAAGACTAGTATAATACTAAAACACTTGTAAAATGAGACACGTGGCGGCCATACATTTAAAGTTAGAAATTTTGGATAAATCCCCAATTATTCTCCAATTGTTTAAAAATCAAAATTTAGGATAAAATCCCCAATTGCTTCTCCAATTGTTTAAAAATCGAAATTTATGATAAATCCCCAATTGCTTATCCATTTGTTTAAAACTCTTTTATTTATAACATTTACATTTTTTTTTGCAGAGCTGCATCTCGACATTGCACCTGAATCCAATTGATCATGATCGATACTAAAATCGAATGAATGATCAACTACAAAATTCTGTTACAAAACATTATGTTCCTTTTTGTTAAAATAATTAAAATTTTCAGACTTGCAGGGATTTTTTAACCAATTACAAACCATTTTGTTACTGTTTTTTTTAAGTTCCATCCGTTATTACTTCAATTGACCAATTAACCAATGTTTATCTCTTTTATTTAACCTAATTTCAGATCTGCAGAGATTTTTTAAATTATTAAAAACCAATCGATATTACTTTATTTTTTAAGTTTCATCCGCTATTAATTTCAGATCTATAGAGATTTGTTTTACCGTTTAACTCTCATTCACCCTAACCTGACTGGCAACACTACTCTATATATAATCAGAATCGAATATAACAGAGAACTCACTTCTCCTCCTTCCTCTTCCACCAATCATGGGGCAGTTCTCTCATTTGGAATTCAATAGTGTATACAACCAACATAAAAAACCTAAATAAATTCATCAATGTTTATCTCATTTCTAACCAAAAGATTACAAATCTATCATCTAAAAAGGGATTTAGATGGTTTATAATTGCTACACAGGTTCATATCTATCCTAACTTAATAGTCAACAATAATCTATATCTCATTTCTCATTCCAAACTAAAAGATTTGATATTTACTATAAATCTTATAGAAAAAACAAAAAAAAAATCAACTGTTGCAGACGTAAAAACTCATATAAAAACAGGAAATTCATCAATGTTTATCTATTTTTTAACCAAAAGATTACAAATCTATCGTCTAAAAAAGGATTTAAAATGTTTATTCATATCTATCTATCTATTTCTACTATTATTCTATTATCTCTCCTAACTTAATACAACGAAAGGAGCCATACAAACCATAATGTGTTCGATATTACAAATAAAATACAATTCCACATAAATAATCCAATAGTAATAAGATAATTCAATTTAGCAGACAATGCACACCCACGTAAATAATCTCATTGCACAAAATTCCAATCCAAATTCGATTTCGACATTCCCATTGCACAAAACCCCCAATTCAAATCCCATTGTTATTCAACAACCACTATTATTCCAATCTCATTGCACAAAATTCCAATCCAAATTCGATTTCAACATTCCCACTACACAAAACCCTCAATTCGAATCCCATTGTTATTCGAATCCAAAATTCCAATCCCATTGCATAAAACCCCCAATTTGATTTCAACATTCCAATCCAAATAAATCAACCCTAGATCATTGTTATTTGTTAAACCAAACCGGTGAAAATTGAAATGAGATTATGCATAATCGATTGGGACTTGGGAGTTGGGAGTGGTACCTGAGAAAGGAGGTCGGACAGAAGACGACACGGCGACAGCAACAAGGAGGCTGGACAGAGGCGATGAGCTAGCAACGAATATGGTCTGCGTCTGCTCAGCAACAAACTCGACGACGACACTTCGACAGTCGCCTGGGCTACTTGAGCAGGGAGTGGTGCCTGGGCTCCCCGGAGTCACCGATGACGATGGGAGAGAGCAAGCGGTGTAGCCGAGGTTTGGGCTAGACCGGAGGTCGACGGTGAGGTGATTGAGCAAATGGAGGCCGAAGGAGCGAGCGATGGTGCTGCGAAGGGAGTTAGGACTTAATTAGGAGCAGTAAACGAGTATTTGATTTTTAGGGTTTTTTCTCAAAACGACGTCGTTTTGATTTTTTTACTAGCTAATTATTGCTGAGAGGGTAAATCCTTATTTATTGTGAAAAAAATATCTTTAATCCATTATTTTACAATGTTTCATTATAACTTTGTTATTTCTCCTTTTTAAATGATATTTACTCCATTTACATACTTTATATTATAATAGTCTATATAATATGAACTATTTCTCTTTTTAAATATCTCATTCTTAACTTTGTTAAGATAGAAAACAACATTGAGTGCGGAGTCATATGACGATAAACTTCACAAAATATTTAAAATTCATATCCAAAACACTAAGATAATGTATTCATATAGTTTGACAATAAACTTCACATAATATGAATTATTTGAAATAATTACATTATAGTTTGATTATTTCAAAGAATTACAGTATATTTAATGACAATTTGCTATATTCTTATGCCTTACAATACACTATTTTTATATTTTGTTATTAATATTATTAATTAAATATTGTATAGGAAATATCTACAAATTTTGCTCATATTCTCGCATCTCTAAATTTACTTATCACAAAAAAACTAATAAGAATATATTAACAAGGTAGATAACAACAAAATGATAAATAGCTATGTTGTTTTCATATTATTATAATAGTATAATATATGTAATAAATAATGTAAATAAGTTATGATAATATCTTCTATAAAATATAATATACTTTACAAATCTCGTGCGTTATGCACGGGCACTACGCTAGTTTGCAAGGATATCAGAGAAATACGGCCTCATACCGTGTTTCTTGTGAACCGTGTTTCTTGTGAAAATTATCAATTTCAACCTGCCGCCGAAGGGAAATAATATTTTGCTATCAAAATGCGGTTTAAAACCGCATTTTGGTCCTAATTTCGAGTAAAATGCAGCTTTAATCCGCGTTTATACGATAGTAATAAAAAAAACGCGGCTTACATGAAAATGCAAATGGGGCCAGGGCACGGTGATGGAGAAGAACCGGGGTGGAGGAAGAGGCGGAGGCAGAGGCGTGAAGGTGTTGGCGATGGGCGTGGAGGTAGGGGTGTTATTCGAGCCGAACGAGTCGAGCTTGGCTCGAACATGAGACAAGCCGAGCCGAACTCGAGCCTAAAATTAATACGAGCATTTTTTGGCATTCAAGCTCGGCTTGCGAGCCCAACCACATATTCGAGCTCGTCTTGATAAGCTCGTTCAAGCCTAACGAATGAGCCTAAACTCGTTCAAGCTCATTGCCCAAGCTCGTTCAAGCTCGGCTCGTTTTCCCTCTATGAACAAGCTCGGACCAAGCTTTTTCGAGCCGAGCCTGAGAAGATAACAACCCTATGTGGAGGGAGTCTGGGTCCAAAGATCAAGGCGGAGGTGGGGGGGGCTGGGAAGAACAAGGAGCACAGCGTCAGAGATCGAGGCAGAGGCACCAGAGAACAAAGGCGGATGAGGGGGAGGCTGTGAAGAACAAGGAGCACGATATCTGAGATCTAGGCGGAGGCGCCGGAGAACAAAGGCGAAGTAGGGGGGCCTATGAAGAAGAAAAGGAACACGACATTGGAGATCGCGTCGAAAGCGCCGGAGAACAAAGGTGAAAAAGGGAGGGGGGTGGGAAGACGGTCAGGGAGCACGACGCCGGAGATCGAGGCGAAGGTTCAAATCTCGGATTTGAGAACTGAGAGGCGTCAAAGTTCGGGAAAAGAGCAAGGACGGAGGGAGGAACAACCATGGAAGATTGAAGGTTCAAATCTCGGATCTGGGAGGTGAGAGGGAGAGATTCAAGAAGGCCGTAGGAGGCTGGGAGCTTGGATATGAGAGTTGGGGCAGTGTTACAAATGAAGTGCGGCTTAAACCCGCGTTTCATTCTTCCTCTTTTTTTAATTTAAAAATATAATTTGATATAACTACGGTTTCAAATCGCGTTTTACCCAATTAGATATACAACACGATTTCTTTTGTTTGTTTTTTTCCTTACGAATCTTAATTCTTGTGAACGAAACGCGATCTCAGACCACATTTCAATATTTCTCTTTCCCCTCTAGCTCTTCTTAAGGGTTTTAAGTATACTATTATGTCTCTTTTATGGGTAATTTATGTCTCTTTTACGGGGGATCCACTTTCTCCTTATCTGTTCTTGTTATGTGCAGAGAGCCTTTCTAGTTTGTTGCACAGAAGTGAGGAACAAGGAAGATTGGAAGGAATTCAGATTGCTAGAGGAGCTCCAAGGGTGTCTCACCTGTTTTTTGCAGATGATTGCGTCATTTTTGCGAAGGCGTCTTGTCAACAGAGCACTGAATTGATTTCTATTCTCCACAAGTATGGAGCAGCGTCGAGACAACAAGTAAACTTTGCTAAGTCTGAGCTATTGTTTAACAAGAATGTGCCGGGGGGGCGAGGAATCAGATTGAACAAGTGATGCAAGTGAGGGAGGTGCAAAAGCATGAAAAGTACCTGGGATTGTCGACTATAGTTGGAAGGTCTAAGAAGGCCATTTTTGCAAATTCTCGGGAGAGAGTATGGAAGAAGCTCAAGGGGTGGAAGGAAGCTAGGCTAAGCGCAGCCGGGAAGGAGGTGATGATCAAGTCGGTGGCTCAAGCAATTCCGGTGTATACCATGTCTTGTTTTTATATGCCGGATGAGGTGTGTAAGGAGATAGAGAGCATGATGGCTAAATTCTGGTAGGGAGATGGTACAGAAAGGAGGAGGATTCATTAGTTAAGCTGGAAGAGGCTTTGTGTTGCAAAGGAGCTCGGAGGGATGAGATTCCGTGATTTGCGAAGTTTTAATTTGGCTCTTTTGGCCAAGCAAGGAGGGAGGATTATTAACGAACCAGAGTCTCTGGTTGCTCGGTTGCTTAAAGCGAAATATTTCCCTAATGGATCTTTTTTGGAGGCAAGCTTGGGGCATCGACCAAGCTATACGTGTCGAAGCATCTGGTTAGGGAAGAAGCTCTTGGAGGAGGGGTTAGTGTGGACGGTTGGGAATGGGGCAAATATAAGTGTGTGGAAGGATAGGTGGATTCCAAGACCAACTAGCTTTAGGGTAGTTGGCAACCTGACAAGTGCAGCTGATGAGTTGCGAGTTCTGGATCTTATTGATTAGGAGAGGGGAAGCTGGCAGGAGGATTTAGTCCGGGAGGTGTTGTATCCTTGCGATGCGGAGGTGGTTCTAAGGATACATCTTACCAACCATGATGTCCAAGGTGAGAGAGTGTGGGTTCACTCAAAGGATGGTGAGTTTTCGGTGAGGACTGTTGGAGTTAATGCATATAGAAGGTGGGTTTTAAGGAATGTGCCCTTTGGACTTCCCACATCCCACATAGAAAGTTCAAGGGTACCCTAAAGGGTTTTTAAGGAGTCTCTTCCACTACCTACATTGAGAGGTTGAGGAGGAGATGGGGCACCCACACGCGCGCCTGCCGCCGCCGCCGTCCGTCCGGCTCGGCTCGGGCTCGTGCTCCGAGATCGGAGTTGGAGTTAATTTTTTGCGGAAAAATTATTCTTTGAGGCCGAAGATATTACGGATTAGCTTGTTCGTGCTTATCTGCGAATATCTGTTTTTCACTGGAAAAATTATCTTTTCCGAAATCTTTCTAAACTGTTTTGGATAAACTCAAACCTTCTGTTGATAGACTCGGATCTCTCCTTTGCTTGCGGGTTAAGGAGGATTTCGGAGCCTATATAAGGAGGGTTAGGGTTCTGCTTTCAAACACACAGCGAACACAATCGCCTCTCTCCCTCTCCTGTTTTCTTCTACCCTTTTCCCGTTCTGAGCGCCTGTTCCAGTTCCAACTTCTCTCCCTCGAGTGCACCTGTGAGAGAAGATGGTGAAATCCTTGGGGGACTTTGCCTCGCATACGATCTGCACCACTGTCGTGGGCAAATACGTTTCTCATTTAGTGGCTCCCATACCACGCTTCACCGCAGCCTAGCCCCTTCACAGAAACAAGGTTCGGCCTACATTCCTAACGTGTTTGCTAGTTGTTGTATTCATAGGTTCCAGCAGGGTTATTGTCCAACAGTAAGAAACGTATTTTAAAGTTGGATCAATGGCCGCCGTCGAGATCTCCTACAAGAAGCCGCTGCTCGATCTCTCAAAGCTGGAGCCTTTGGATGGCTCGAACTACAAGCGCTGGTCCCAGAAGATGCTGATATTCTTTGAGCAACTGGAGATTGACTATGTGTTGCTGCAAGACCCCCCCGCCGCCCCTGCGGCTGTTGCTGTTGTTGAGGGCGATGCACCGCCCAACCCGCCTGCGCCTTCTGCGGAGCTCGTGAAGTACCAACGCGACAACAAAATCGCAAGAGGCTACCTGCTGAACCACATGACGAACGCTCTGTTTGACCTGCTGCTGATCCAGAAGTCTGCTAAGACTATCTGGGAAACCCTAGACAAGAAGTACGGCACTGACGATGCTGGGAAGCGCAAGTACGTGACTGGACAATGGATCCAGTTCAAGATGGTGGACGACAAGCCTATCATGGAGCAGGTGCATGAGTACGAGAATTTGGTAGCGGATATGCTGGTTGAAGGGATAAAGATGTGCGAAGTTCTTCAGGCGAACGTCCTGATTGAGAAATTGTCTGAGTCCCGGGCACGCTGCCGCAATCACCTCAAACACAAAAAGAAAGATCTTACCTTGGAGGAACTCGTCAGCCATCTGAAGATTGAGGAAGCCAATCGACTAAAGGAGAAGGAGACCCCCAACACTGCTGCTGACACGGTAAAAGCTAACATAGTTGAATCTCCGCAGGTCAACAAGAAAGGCAATAAGCCGCCTTTCAACAAGAAGAATAAGAAGGGCTCTGGAGGACAGAACAACAAGCCTGCGAATTTCAAGAAGAACAACAATGGAAAGAAGCAGAACAACACTGGCTGCTATGTGTGTGGTCGACAAGGCCACAGGGCATTCCAGTGCCGTGAAAGAAAGGATGCTCAGTATGCTGTCCAAAAGAACAACGGACAACAGGACAAAGGCATTGCTAACGTCGCTGAAGGTGGTGCTCCTGAAGTCATTGCTGCAGTGGTCACTGAAGCTAACATCATTGGGAGCATGACCGAATGGATTGTGGACACTGGGGCCACAAAGCACTTCTGCGCCAACAGAGAGCGGTTTGATGAGTTCGAACCTGCAAGCGGAGCTGAGCAAGTCTACATGGGGAACTCAAGCCAGTCAGAGGTGCTGGGCAAAGGGAAGGTCTCGCTGAAGCTCACCTCAGGTAACATCCTGAGCCTGCAGAATGTCTTTTATGTACCTTCCCTGCGACGGAACCTGATCTCTGGAGGGCTCTTATCTCGAGTCGGGCTAAAGGGAGTCATGGAAGGTGACTCTATAGTCTTGTCCAAGAATGGAAAGTTTTTAGGGAAGGCTTACAAGTTTGGTGAATTATTTGTTTTGCAAACTGTTGTTGATTCTGCTAATACAGTTTCTACTTCCGCTTATATCGTTGTTGATGTTGATCTTTGGCATGCTAGATTAGGTCATGTGAATATTGAATCTGTGAACAAATTGTATAAAATGGGCCTAATCTCAAACTTGGGTAATAATGATCATAAAAAATGTGAAATTTGTGTGGAAGCTAAGTTCACCAAGAAGCCTTTCAAACCTGTAACAAAGAGGTCCACAGAATTGCTAGAATTAGTTCACACCGATCTAGCTGATTTTAGGAACTCTGAGAGCAGATGTGGTAAAAGGTATTACATCACATTTGTAGATGATTATTCTAGATACACCAAGTTGTATTTGCTGAGATCTAAGGACGAGGCAGAGAAAATGTTCTTAATCTACAAAGCTGAGGTAGAAAACCAACTTGACAGAAAAGTTAAAAGACTTAGATCCGATAGAGGTGGGGAATATGGGACAACGTTTTTGAAAGAATTCTGTGAGAATAATGGCATAATTCATGAACGTACAACACCCTATAGCCCTCAATCAAATGGAGTAGCAGAAAGAAAGAACAGAACTTTAAAAAACATGATGCTTTCTATGCTTGTGAGTTCTGGGTCACCCGACTCTTTGTGGGGTGAAGCTGTTCTTTCTGCAAACTACATTCTAAACAAGGTACCCCATAAGAAATTAGACAAAACCTTTTATGAACTATGGAAAGGACATCCTCCTAACCTAGGGCTGATGAGAGTGTGGGGGTGTTTAGCTAAAGTTAGGATTCCTGCATTTAAGAGAGATAACCTTGGATCTAAGACTATTGATGCCATGTTTGTTGGTTATGCTGAGAACAGTGCTGCCTATAGGTTTATGTGCTTGCATGACAGATCTATGTGTGAATATCGTGATGCCGAATTCTTTGAGCATATTTTTCATTTAAAGAAGATCATGATAGTATTCCTGCTGTTTCTGAACCCGCATCTTTGTCTTTACCTACTTTTATCAATGTTGATGAACCTAGTGAAATTAGAAGAAGTAAAAGACGTAGAACTGAAACTAGCTATGGTCCTGATTTTGTGACTGCTTTCTTAACTGAACTCCGTGATTTAGATGAAATCAATGAAGCTCTAGTTTATGTTCACCTGATAGAGGATGAACCTAGAACATATAAAGAAGCTATGAGTTCTGTTGATGCTAGTTTTTGGAAAGATGCTGTAAACAGTGAAATTGAATCTATCACAAGTAATCACACTTGGGAACTAGTTGATTTGCCTAGAGGTTATAAGGCCATTGGTTGTAAATGGATCTTTAAGAGGAAACTTAGAACAGATAGTTCTATTGAAAGATTTAAGGCAAGACTAGTAATCAAAGGATTCACATAGAAACATGGAGTAGATTATTTTGACACCTATTCTCCTGTAACTAAGATTGCAACCATTAGAACATTATTTGCTTTAGCATCTAATTACAAGCTCTTAGTACATCAAATGGATGTAAAGACTGCTTTTCTGAATGGTGATCTAGATGAGGAAATATACATGGAACAACCTCCGGGTTTTGTGGTTCCAGGTAAGGAGAACATGGTTTGTAGGTTAAAGAAATCTCTCTATGGCCAAAAGCAAGCACCTAAACAATGGTATGAGAAATTCCATAACACTGTGTTGAGTTTTGGATTTGTGGTTAGTGGATCTGATGCATGTGTTTATACCAAGATGTACAATTCTGGTTGTGTTATTGTGTGCCTATATGTTGATGATATGTTGTTATTTGGAACTAACATGCATGTGATAAATGAAACCAAAAAGTTTCTTTCCTCTCGCTTTGAAATGAAAGACTTAGGTGAAGCTGATGTGATTCTAGGTGTTAAAGTGACTAGAACTAAAAATGACTTTACTTTGTCTCAATCCCATTATGTAGAGAAGGTATTGAAAAAGTTTAACAACTATGATGTGACGCCAGTTAGGACCCCATATGATGCTACCATAGAGTTAGTGAAGAACTCAGGTATAGGTGTTTCCCAAGAGGAATACGCCAAAGTGATTGGGAGTCTAATGTTTTTGATGAACTATACTCGGCCTGACATAGCTTATGCAGTAAGTAGACTCATTAGATATACACGTAATCCTAGCAAAGAACACTGGATCGCACTTAGAAGGTTAATGAGATACCTTAGAGGCACTCTTGATTGGGGATTGCATTTTGAGGGTTTTCCCTGCGTTCTAGAAGGATATTGTGATGCAAACTGGGTAAGTGGGACTGATGAAATTTGCTCCACTAGTGGATATGTTTTTACATTGTATGGTGCAGCTGTCTCATGGAAATCTGCAAAGCAGAGTTGCATAGCCCGATCGACGATGGAGTCAGAGTTTATAACTCTAGACCTAGCAGGGCAAGAGGCTGAGAAGCCTACTGGCAGATATACCAATGTGGGGGCATCCAGCTCCTGCGATTTCTCTACACTGTGACTCACAGGCTGCCATTGGAGTAGCAAACAGCGGAGCGTATAATGGCAAGAAGAGGCATATACGCATCCGACATGAGGCTGTGAGGCAGTTGATAAGAAATGGGGTACTCTCTTTAGAGTATGTGCGGCCAGAGAGGAACATTGCGGATCCATTGACCAAAGGACTTTGCAGAAGGCTAGTCCTTGACACGTCGAGGGGAATGGGGCTAAAGTCCGTGAGAGGAGAAATCTGTGGCGAAAACCATTAATTTGGTCGAACGCAAGCCATGGAAAGACTTCTATGAGATACACATCTCCCATTCCTATGGCAAGTGTATAGTGAGGTTGAGCTAACGCTCTTAATGATTCTATAGCCCAGGCATTGGGTGGTCCTTTGAGACGGACTTGATAGATCACCGAACCACGAATGAGAGGTTGAGCCTTAGAGCTCTTAATAATTTCATAACCCATTGTGGGGGTATTCTATATTGAGACAGATATGTTGAAGTTACCTACGTGAGTGTGAGGGATTGACAACCCTCTAAGGTGAGACTTAGGGCAGTCCTCACTAGAACACTCATGAGCACCCAAGGTGTGCCAAAACTTGGATGTCTTATGTGATAAGACTTAGCGGAACGTTACAGGACCCTGTGGAAGGTGTGTGTTGTTGGTTTACCCCGAAGTGGAGGAATTCAAGGCCTTTGGCCATTCGCTCTATCTAAGGAATTGCCAGTTTCACTATGTGCTGATTCAAGTCGCAAGACATCAGCATTTAAGCACTAACCTCGACACGCTCAGAACTTGTTTTCAAAACCTCGGTTTTTAAACCCTTCTATCTGCATTTGTTGGGGATTGTTGGAGTTAATGCATATAGAAGGTGGGGTTTAAGGAAGGTGCCCTTTGGACTTCCCACATCCCACATGGAAAGTCCAAGGGTACCCTAAAGGGTTTTTAAGAAGTCTCTTCCACTACCTACATTGAGAGGTTGAGGAGGAGATGGGGCACCCACACGTGCGCTCGTGCTCCGAGATTGGAGTTGGAGTTAATTTTTTGCAGAAAAATTATTCTTTGAGGCCGAAGATATTACAGATTAGCTTGTTCGTGCTTATCCACGAATATCTGTTTTTCACTGGAAAAATTATCTTTTCCAAAATCTTTCTAAACTGTTTTGGATAAACTCAAACCTTCTATTGATAGACTCAGATCTCTCCTTTGCTTACGGGCTAAAGAGGATTTCGGAGCCTATATAAGGAGGGTTAGGGTTTTGCTTTCAAACCCACAGCGAACACAATCGCCTCTCTCCCTCTCCTGTTTTCTCCTACCCTTTTCCCGTTCTAAGCGTCTGTTCCAGTTCCAACTTCTCTCCCTCGAGTGCACTTGTGAGAGAAGACGGTGAAATCCGTGGGGGACGTTGCCTCGCATACGATCTGCACCACTGTCGGGGGCAAATACGTTTCTCATTCAGTGGCTCCCATACCACGCTTCACCGCAGCCCAGCCCCTTCACAGAAAAAAGGTTCGGCCTACATTCCTAACGTGTTTGCTAGTTGCAGTATTCACAGGTTCTAGCAGGGTTATTGTCCAACAAGGACCACATACCTCGTAGCACTTCAGCAGGAGCTTGTAAGTGAGGGGGAGGCAGGAGGCTCCAAGGAGAGTAGTTGGAGGAGTTTCTGGCACAAGGTGTGGAAGCTGCAGACGATCCCTAGAGTGAGGGCGATGGTATGGAGAGTTGCTAGGGACATCCTGCCGTGTAAGGTGAGGTTGTGCGAAAAGAAGGTTCTGGAGGAGGATTTGTGTGATGTGTGTGGAAGAAGGGAATCCGCTTTCCATGTGTTGTTTGAGTGTGTAGAGGCATATAGGGTTTGGGAGCTTCAGCCTCAACTTTGTGAGATCGGGGAGGGGTGTAAGGAGGTAAAGGGTTGGCTAGAGGCAGCGATTGAGCGTCTCACGGAGTAGAGATTGCAACTGTGGTTGGGTATTATATGGAATATTTGGAGAGCTCGGAATAGACGAATCTTTGAGGGTGTGATGATCGACAGGGAGAGGGTGATGGAGGACGCAAGGCTGATGGTTGAAGAGCTTAGGGGTGGGGCGACGAGCGAGAGGGAGGTGCGGGGGAGGAGAATGGAAAGGTCGGAGGTGGAGCGATGGGTTTGACCGACGAATGGCTGGATTAAAATTAATTGTGATGCAGCCGTTCATGTCGAGAAGGGGTGTGGAGTGGGGATTATTGCTCGAGGAGATGAAGGAGAGGTGTGTTTTGCCGCTGCGCGAAGGTGTGTGGGATGCCCAGGGGTGGAGGCGGCGGAGGGAGAAGCGGTGGCTTGGGGGATGACAATGGCACTTGACCATGATATAGAGCATGTGGTGGTGGAGTCTGACTGTTTGACACTGGTTGCTAAAGTGAACAACGGATGGAGCGGAAAGGGACAACTGGGGGCTACTGTGGCGCCGATCAGAGAGTTGTAAGCTCGGTTTCAAAGCTGCAGGCTAATGTTCGTTCGACGGGGAGGGAATCGAGCGGCCCACTGCATAGCACAGTCCATGCCGGCGGAGCCTTGGGTGGTGGAGGCGGGGTGTCTGTTACCGTATGAGCTTGATACTATTGTTCAATTATACTTATGCAACAATTAATGGAAATGTTTGTTTGTGCTAAAAAAAAAACATATTGGTAAAAATTAATTAGTTAAACGGGTGTTAATACATTTTTTTAAAATCACACAAAGTGAGGGTACTAA
The DNA here is from genome assembly GCA_037127255.1 of Persicaria tinctoria. NCBI lineage: Eukaryota > Viridiplantae > Streptophyta > Magnoliopsida > Caryophyllales > Polygonaceae > Persicaria > Persicaria tinctoria. The sequence goes on along the minus strand of JBANSL010000011.1, from coordinate 85,221,045 downwards.
ACTAGTTTATAATAATTAAATAATATTTTTAAGAAAGCTCGTACTTTTAAGGCGCAAGTATTACATTACTAGTTATTATTTAATTTATTATCTAAACCATTTGGAATGTGCATGCTTCCTTAGGCTGTGTTCGGCAGCCTAGATTATAGGGATTTTAGGAGATTCTGTACATTATGTCAAAACACAATCTCCTCGGGTTGGTGTTTGGCAGGGTATTTGAACAGATTAGGAGATGTAGATTATCTAGCTTTCATCAGATTTTTTGAGAATCTTTCCCACCCAAGATTATGGGGATTTTGGGGAGATTTCACTTCAAATTTCACAAATTTCCCCCTCGACTCCCACTATTTTCCGATCTGGAGAGCATCCATTTCGAACGAGCCGAGAAGCTTCACCATCTTCAACCCCTGTGAAGGAACGCTCCTCTCCTCTCCTCTCCTAGCGTCGGTCTGTCGGTCAGAGTTTGGGGCCGCCGACCGGTAACGGTGGAATGGGAGTCGATGTCGGCCTAGGGTACCCCAAACTTGAATAGTTGGACCGAATTTGGGGATTCCAAGGGGATGCGAAGGTTGGTGAATCTGAACCGCCGCCATGAGTTTGAACGCTGCCAACGGAAGAGAGAGTGGATTGAGGGGAACCAGACGAGACCCACGCCTTGTAAAAAAGAAAAGGAAGAAAGATATAAAATTGAGGGGGAAACAACTCAAAATTCGTGAAATTGAAAACAATCGATGTCTCAAAACTCACCTTGGGAGGAGGAGGGGCACCGGAGTCACGGAGGAGAGAGTAATGAGACATTTGGTGAGTCAACTCGGCAAGGAACTCGTCCTCGTCACTCTCGGTTTTAGTGACAGAGTCGAGAGGGGAGCCGAGATCTGACTTGAACCCGTTGGTGCTGTCAGTGGAAGGGGTGGAGGCGTCGCAGTCGGCAACAATATCATCATCCGTGGGTGAGTTTGTGAAGGAACAGAGGTCACGAGGGAGGAGGGCGGTAGCAGGGTATGGTTTTTTTTTTGGGCAATATAGTAATTTTTTTTTTTGAAATACACCACAATCATTTACCTACCAAATACCTTTCGGAGATTTCCGTCAAAAATAACATCAATCCCCAAAATCCCATTAATCTATCAAAATAATCTTAATCTCCTAAAATATACAGAAATCCCCTTACTCCCCAAAATCTCAATCTAACACCAAACATAGCCTTATTATCTACTCCAAAGTGAATATATTCCTTCATCAACAAATCCACCAAAATGCGGGAGTACCATTTTGTAAACCATATACTCCTAAAATGCCCTTGTCTCTCTTCAGAATTACCTTCTCTACGTATAAACAACACGAACAATGGCAGAGCAACATACCCAAGGGTGAAACCGTCTTTTAACCTCACCTAAAGAATTTTTCAAAAAGTTTGAAAATATAAAATCGGTGACTTCCAACTCACGTACGCGCGGCGACCATAAGGCACGGCGACGGGCCCAACTTACTTCCTCAGCCCAAGCCCAGTGGGACCCACCCACTCACATCCCACCCAAGACGCATTCTTCGTTCTATCGTCTCTCCTCTCTACCCCACGACGAACCACTTTTTCTTGTTTCTCTTTCTTCTCCCCGTTTCCACACCCTTCAAATTTCTCCTCCGTTTTGCTTTCTCCTGCGGTTTTCCAGTCCGTCATCTCACTTCTCTTCTAACTGCGAATCGAGGCTTTTACCACTTCACAATACCCCTTTTTTTAGGGTTTTCGTTGCCACCCAGTTTTGAACACTCGGTGAAATCTCTATCTCAATCAATTCCTGTTCGATTTGCCTAAACACCTACGGTAAGTTGAATCGTGTTTCTTGTGCGTTTGAATGTTGATCTGATCTAGCTTGTTCTTTCCCTTCTCTAACCTAGGTTTAGGTTTGTATGACAATTACGCAAATTGGAGTTATGAATCTGCTTTGAGATAACCGATCGACCTATTTAAGGCTCTTGAGCGAGAATCTACTAGCCTTTTGATTTCTGTACTTTTACCTTCTGAAAGTTGTGGCAGTTCTTGGTTTGTCTGATTTGAAATTTCCTAAGAAAGGCAGTGACGAATCTCGATTCAGCTTGTTGAGCGGCTAACGCTTGTGCGCAGATCGACCCCTTTTGATTCCTTTTGGTTCATTTTTTGAATCGGTATTTGTGTATCTGGTGCCCTGAGTTTGAATTTTTCTGGTTTTCCTCTGTTTTTAGATTATTTTATTTTATTTTATCATTTTTTATGTCGCTGTTCCTTGTCTACGCCTGCCTTCTTCATCAGCACGTCGTGTTGTAATTTTGAATGGATCGTGATTTGAAGACCATTTGCTTTGCTTCTAGAATGATATGTAACTGTGTATGGTTTGGTTTGACCAGTTTTCCCAGATGTTTTTAAGTATGGTTAGATCAAAAGTATTGATTGAATTATCAATTGAGCAGGGCCGTTTCTAGAATATTCTAATCTTTTGAGATTTCCTGGATTTAGTTTCCATTTCCAGGTTAAGTTTTTTGCGGAATTGATTAGGTTGCTTGCTAGATATGTCTTATGTTTGTATTGATTGTTCAAAGAAATTGTTGAGGCTTAATGGAGTCTGCCTATTGGTTGTCATCAGATTTATCAGGAGTCCCGATGCATAAATGTGCCATCGTTGCACCAACGCAAATGATCAGATGAATCACGGAGAGTGTAATCCTGCTGAAGCTAGTGGAGTACAGCTCAACGAGTCGCAGAAACCTCTAGAAGTCAAAACAGAAGAAGGAAGCCAAGATGTTTCAAGTATGTTGGTGCCCCCTGTGGGTAGCATTCCAACTCCTCCTTTGACAGTCAGCGAGAGTTTTGGTTCTACTTGCAGTAAGCATCCATCTATTTGATCTTCTTTTATGACCTATTTCAATTTAATTTTCTCAATATTTTGCTCTATACTCATGATAAGTTCATTCTTTTGGTGGCATATTTGTTGTTTACTGCTTTTCAGGTGATTTTCCTGTGGATGTTAACTTGGATGGAAGGTTTGTTCAGAAACTTTACTCAATAAGTGAAAAGCTACCTAAAGCTAAAGATCTTTGCTCGTGTTATTCATTTTCTGCGTTACTGTCTTTTTGTAGGGATAATCAATTTGATTATCAGTCAAATAGTGGTCAAGATGATCTTAGACATCCACAGAACGGGCACCTCAAGAAATCAAGCTCTGAGGTAAATGGAAACTCCGAGTATAGTAGTGATGGATTTTCTGAAGAAGAGACAGGAGAGCAATGCACGTTTGATGATCCAATAGACAATGACATTTGGATTCCTCCATCTGCTGAAATTGAAGACAGCTTGGAAAATTTTGATGATGATGACGAAGATGAAGGATTTGCGGATGGTGTGAAATGGGGTAAACCAAGTTCGCTGAGTAGCTTTGAGGAGGATATCAACCGGATCAAAGAGGAAAAAGACAAGGCGATGGAAGAGGTGATGACTGGGAAGTTCAGAACCCTCGTGAGCCAGTTGCTCAAGACAGTTGGTGTTGTTGATTTGGGAAAAGAATCTGAGAATTGGGTGGATATTGTTTCCTCTTTGGCGTGGGAAGCTGCTTTATTTGTTAAGCCTGATGCTACCGAGGGAAAACCAATGGATCCAGCTGGCTATGTGAAGATCAAATGCATTGCAACTGGATCTCGTGGTGAAAGGTGTCTTTACCCATAATTTCTTCTGTTTCTGGATTACTTGTTAAAAAAATCTGAAGTTGTTGGATAGAGAAACTTATTACCAAACACCAATAGGTCCAATATGTTAGGTTATTTTTTACTCGACGTGATCGATTTGAAAAAAGCTAATGTCAGACAACTCTAGTAAGAGTGAATAAACTTGACTTGATTAATATTTGATTAATATTTGATTTTGCAGTCAACTAGTTAAAGGGTTGGTCTTCAAGAAGCATGCTGCTCATAAACACATGCCAACAAAGCATACCAAGCCCAAGCTAATGCTTATTCAGGGAATGCTAGGTCATTCTAGTGGCTTGTCATCATTCAACTCAATGATAGTGCAAGTAAGTTAATTGCACTTGCTCATTTTGATTATCACAGCAATGGAAGATTTCTGATTCGAGTAATCTTATGACGAATATGATAGGATAATATGCAAAACAAGGATAATATTCCTGAAGACGTACGATCTCTTCTGGATCAACTGGAAGCATGCCACCCGAATGTTGTTCTCATGGAGAAATCAGCTCCCCGTGATGTGTTGGAGGCAAGTCTTAAAATGGGAGTGACACTAGTTGTCGATATGAAGCTTCATCGCTTGGAAAGAATTGCTCGCTGTACGGGTTCACCTATTTGGTCATCTGATATCATGCCGAATCAAAATCTTAAACAGTGTGAATCACTGCATTTTGAAAAGTTCGTCGAGGAGCATGCTCATCCCGGTGAAGGTGGGAAGAAGCCTCATAAGACCCTAATGTTTTTGGAGGGAAGCCCTACGCGTTTGGGCTGCACGGTCAGTTTACCTTTTTTTAATTTTTTTGAAAATGATCTCAGGAGAGGAAAGTGTTCTTCATATTGACATTGTTAATAATCAAATTGCAACTAAATCTTGCCATCTCCAATGTTTGACTAGTTAATATCCCTGTGTGTCTGCATAGCTTAGGATTGAGCTTAAAAGACCGAGACTACTATATAGTTTCCACGATTAGTTATGTCTTTTGGGGATAGGTCATGGATTGATACACAATCATCCCATCTTCTCTTTTTATACGTTTGATCAACATTCTGGTATGTTGCCTTCTCACTTTCTCTGCCTTTTTGTTATACAAGAGGGTTTGTTTGGTGCGATGGGCTGATTATTTTGTGCTGAAAAAGTACTTATTTGTGCACATAAGGTAGATATCATGTTTTCCATGATTAGTTATCATGTTTTCAACTAAGATCACAATCTTAGTCAGTCTTCTTTGACTGTTTCCTGAAGCAGGATAAAAAAAAAAGCTAATATTTTGTGGTTGATGGCACCAAATATTCTTTTCTATCATTTTCCTTCATTTCAAGGCCCGGTTTACTCTAGTAATGAATTTTTTTGTACCAGTTTGGTTATGTATCTGTGCTTTTTTCATTGTAATATTTTTTCCCTCTCCGGTTCTCTCTTTAATTTAAGGTTTACTTCAAGTAAGTGGATTCAATTTGTAATTAGATGTTCTTATTTCGATTTGAAGATTTTGCTTAAGGGATCTCACAGCCAGGAGTTGAAGAAGATCAAGTGTGTTTTACAATGTGCTGTTGTAATGGCATACCATTTTATCCTGGAAACATCCTTCCTAATGGATCAGGAGATGATGTTCTCTACCATTGTCTCCGATGGAGGGGCTATCAAAAGAGCAAATCAACACTTGGATAGTACTTCAGATGGTTGTCATAATGAGGAGATTGCGGCTGCTTCGGCACACAGGACTAGTCTTCCTCTGTCCAACGGCTATCATAAAGAACCTGGTGTTAAATCCACTGGCTCGCCCATAGATCAAAGCTCGTCTCCTGGGAATAATTCTTCAAACTCTTATCACAAGGAGGATTGTTCTCATGAATCTACTTTGTCAAATACAATGGATAACGAAGAGCCTAACAGATTGAATTCGCAATCTGAGAACAAAGCGGCTGTTCAGAATGTAATGGGCACCCTTGTTTCTCCTGCTGATCGGTACATGCAACCATTCCTTCCCCTATCAGAGACAGATTCAGATGCTTTGACAGAAAATTCAGTTTCAGCTCTTCCTGCTACTGAGGCAACTGGGCATTCTGGTGCAGATTCAAATGGTCATTTACATCATGATAAATTAATTGATATTACTAAAAATAACTCCCAATCCTTGTCCTCTAGCATTGAATCCATCTCAGATTCCCCCAAAAATGGAAGTGATAGTGATGACGGCAATGGGAGAAAGGATGCCATTAGTTCCGTGTTGGATTCAGAGAGCATTTTGGTCTTGATGTCTAGTCGAAATGCAACGAATGGGACTGTTTGTGAGCAAAGCCATTTTTCTCATATTAAGTTCTACAGGAATTTTGATGTTCCTCTTGGCAAGTTCTTGCGCGATAATGTGCTTAATGAGGTTTATTTTCTTTTAACTCTTATCTCATATATGCTTTCATTGCCTTTTTATTTTCTTGGTTGAGCAAACATAAATATGAAGAAAAGGGCATTAGTGATCACCTGAATATTTTTCATGCAGAATGTTCATTGCAAGGCATGTGATGGCTTACCTGAATCTCATTTTTACTACTATGCACATCACAACAAGCAGCTCACAATAAAGGTTAAGCGCATTCCTGGTTCAACTTTACCTAAAGATTCTGAAGGGAAGCTTTGGATGTGGAGTCGCTGCGGTAAATGTAAGCCTGAGAAGGAGGGAAATAAGAACACCACAAAACGAGTTTTAATATCTAGTGCTGCTCGTGGATTGTCATTTGGGAAGTTCTTGGAGCTCAGCTTTTCAAACCATTCTTCATTTAACAGGTTGTCGAACTGTGGGCATTCACTCCACAGAGATTTCCTGTACTTTTTTGGGTATGGAGGTTTTTCCTCTTCTACTTGTTACCAAGTTTTTGTATTTCGTCTTCCATTCTTTCATTTTTCTAAAGGAAGATCAATTTTTCCTATTAACAATATAATTTTCTCTTGAAGTGATTGTACAGTTTTTTACTGGAAAATGGATAGTGTATAATAATGCTGCTTAATGTGCACATGAAATGCAGGTTAGGCAGCATGGTTGCGATGTTCAGGTACTCCCCTGTTGCTAAGTATACAGTTTCTTTGCCACCTCAAAAGCTAGAATTCAACAGTCCAATTAAAGGAGTGTGGCTGCAAGAGGAAACTAAACATGTATGCCTTTCTTATCATATTCTTTTTGTTACTTTATAAACAATGTTGTCTTTCAATATGAACTTTGTTCCTTTTTTACCTGTTTCTGTAGGTTTACACTAGAGCAATGCTGTTTTTCACTGAAGTTTCCGGATATTTGAAGAAAATTGAAACTCGATTTTCTGGCTTGACATTGAACATTAATGACTCAATCAAAGAGTTCATTGACATTGAGAAGATATTGGAAATGGAGAAGTTTGAATTCGAGGTTAGTCTTTTCTAAATCTTTCCCTTGATATATGTTAGAGTTGCAAGTGGTGAGACCCTAGTACTCACATGTTCAGTGAATCGTTCCATTTTTCTGATTAATTCTTGTAGTTGAATTGCTATAACATTTCTATATCTTTTCGGTCTAATGACCCTAGTACTCACATGTTCAGTGAATCGTTCCATTTTTCTGATTGATCCTTGTAGTTGAATTGCTATAACATTTCCATATCTTGTTAAAAAAATAATAATAGGAGAACCTCAAAAACGCTTGCATCAAGAATGGGCATTCTGTTCGCAAACTTCTCTGTGTGAACCGCTTAAGGTGGGAACTGTTTCTTGAAGCATGCATCTGGAACCGACGGTTGCACTTGTTGCTTTCGCCCGCGTTGTCTGCTACCATCAGTAAAACTGTTGAAGAGAAGCCAAATGTGGATCCATCCTCTACTAAAGAATCTGAAGCGACATCACCCGCTCCAGATGTTGGAGCGTCTCAACCCTTTTTAGAAAATAGTGGCCATAAGGATCCTGAGAATTGTACAGATGTCGAAGGTGAAATTGACCATGTACCTGCTACAGGAGAACCCTCAGCAGAGGAAAATGCAGTGTTTGGATCTATCATGGGTGATAATGATATAAGTTCAAACATTAAGAATCTGGCCCGTTCATCTTCACAAGAATCTAAGGATCCCACAGGGCCCCTCATGGAGCTTCTTTCCAGCAATGCAAGTAGTCATACTGAAAATGCTCCAATCGTTGACCATGTGTCAATGCAGACTAAGACAGTGGTCCTTGAAGAACTTGGAGAAAGTTCACATTCTGGTAGGAGCTCCTTGGACAAGCCTGGAATTCAATCGGTTTCCATTAACTTAGTGAGCTTGATAAAACAGCGGGTCTGGAATCCATTTTCTGAAATCAGGGAGGAATGCCTGAAGGATCTTTGTAACAAGACTCAGTTGCCGACCTTTCTTGATTCATTAAGATTGCACTCCCTTCATTCGCCTGAATCTTTACGTACCATCTCTCAGATCATTCTTGAAGAGGGTTCAAGGATGCAAATCCGTATAAGTGATGATTATATCATTTCTGACTATGAGGGCGAGATCTCAAGCATAATCGGGTGTGCTCTGGCACTTATGAATGATTCGCCTCAGCAGGCGGCAAGTCTCAGCAAGCATGACACCGAAACTCAATTAGATGAGGGAACATCTAGAAGCACTGATGAATCAGTCAGTATTTTACGTGCCACATCTGAGCCTAACACGCTTCGGTCATCATCAAGCATCTCTTCGGAATCTGACACGATTCATCCTGGGCCGACCATGTCCTTGATCGAGTCTCGTTTTTCCAGTTTTGATGGTCTGAATCTTTTGGCGTCTTTGTCATCTTTGGGCAACTTACACCAGGAGGTTCCTCTAGGCATGGAACCGTATCTGGGCAAACCGAAGTATTCAGTGTTTTGTTTGTACGCAACCGAGTTCCGTGCCCTTCGAAATCTAAGCTGCCCATCCGAGCTCGATTATATTGCTTCCCTAAGCCGTTGCAGGATCTGGGATGCCAAAGGTGGGAAGAGCAAGTCCTTCTTCGCCAAAACCCTTGATGACCGGCTTATTATCAAGGAGATCAAGAGAACTGAGTTGGAGTCCTTCATAAAGTTCGCTCCTGATTATTTTAAATACATGAACCAATCATTTGATTCCGGGAACCAGACTTGCCTTGCAAAGATTCTTGGAATTTATCAGGTCTTTTTACTGTTCTCATCATCTGAAAGATTAACTTATTTTGTTTTTGTTTGTTCTGCATTTGTCTCAGACTGAAAGATGAACTAATACTTTTCTCCTTCAGGTCACCATTAGACAACCGAAAACTGGGAAGGAGATGAGACACGATCTGATGGTCATGGAGAACCTCTCTTTTGGAAGAAACATTTCTCGACAATATGATCTAAAGGGCGCGTTGCATGCGAGGTACACTGCAAATGCAGATAGTGCAGGAGATGTTCTGTTGGATCAGAATTTTGTTAATGACATGAATCAATCCCCTCTATATGTCGGGCAGAAGGCCAAACGGCTTCTACAACGGGCTGTTTGGAACGACACTACTTTTCTCAACGTAAGTTTTTCTTCTTACTATTCTTTTTGATGAAAATCCAAGCCCTCAGTTTTGTACCAAGGGTTTCATTTGTTGGTAAGGTAGTTTTAGCGGACAAGGTATTTGACATGCCAAATCTGAATTTGAATTTTCACTTAATGGCTCTGTATAAACATTGTTTTGATGAATTCCCGTGCTTCCTCTCTTTGTAGCGGATCAATGTGATGGATTACTCTTTGCTTGTTGGGGTTGATCCGGAGGGTAAGGAACTTGTATGCGGGATAATAGACTACCTTCGTCAATACACCTGGGACAAGCAACTCGAGACGTGGGTGAAATCATCTCTTGTCGTTCCAAGGAATGTTCTGCCCACCATCATATCACCCAAGGAGTATAAGAAACGGTTCAGGAAGTTCATGGACACCCACTTCCTAACGGTCCCGGATCTCTGGTGTTCTCGAAGATCTTCGAATCCCTGCAAGCTCTGTGGCATTGGAGGTGATCACTCTTCTCCGCAGCCCAAACCCGAGAAGCAAGAGTCGCTAAACAATGCTTCTCATGCTTCCTAAGATAAGCTCTTGTTCGGCCTTTATCATCATTTTCTCACGTCCCATTTATTCATTTTTAATACCGGGAATGAGATATATATACATAAATATACTGTAAATAGAAAGTGCATGTGTGTTATATTACTCCCCTTGAATTCCGTTGTTTTCAGGAATTTTCCAGGGAGAGTTTTATGTTAGGTTAGGGTTGAACATCGCCCATGTTGATTGAGCGTGCCCTATACATAAATTTTGTAAATTGTACCGAGCATTTGTCGGTCGTCTCGGGTGATTTCTATTTATGCCACATGAAATCAGTGAAGTGTTGAGAGATTGTTCTTTATACAGATACAATACATGGATTTTTTTTTCGGGTGAGACTGTATGCTTGTTTGTGTTTCCCCTTTTCTAACTAGGTCTTATCGATTCCACTTGTTTGGTTCAGCTTCTGAAACATTTGTGGATACATTGTTTGGTTGGTGGGACGTGATTTTTGTGAGCTGAAACCAATTCGGAAAACAACATTTTTGTCCGTTGGTATGTAAATGTGGTCGTAAATGGACCCAGTCTTTGGCCCTTTCTCATGGTTGGGTGGAAAGCGAATTGAATGTAATGTTGGTTAACATATGTTTATGTGTTGAGGCTATCTACACAGAAGAATTTGTCAACAAGATTAGGTGAAAAAAGTGGTCAATTATGGTCGCGAGGCAGATGATAAAGCCGTAATCAAGGGCCTCATTATTTGGAAAGAAGAGCTCATTACAATTTACAATTCAGTAATGGCGGGTAAATTAACCAATCACGGTTCCCGCCTTTTTACTAGGGATAGGGATCGCAAAAGTCCCAAATTTGGCAGTTTGTTTGGGGGAGGCAGTCAAAACAACACCCAATACTAGCCTTCCACGTGTCCTCACTCTCTCGCCTACCGCTGCTTCGTTGGCCACATTAACTTCTTGACAGCTTTGTTTCGGCGACGTTTGCAACTACAATGGAGGAGGAGGAGGAGATGAAGCTGCACCAAAAGCAGCAGCCCAGCAATGGCGACAACAAGAAGAAGAATCCACGTACATCAACAAACTCGCCGCTCGCCGTTCCCCTGGCCGTCTTCCTCTCTCTGCTCTGTTCCCGCCCTTCCTTCGCCGATATCCTGCTAGGTTCCGCCCTCTACGCTTCAAACCCTAACAAAATATGGTCCTCTCCAAACGCCACCTTCTCCCTCCGTTTCATCCCCGCCTCCGCCGCGTACTCCCTTGCCATCGTCTACAGCGCCTCCGCCGCACACATCCCCATCTGGATCGCCGGCGGCCACACTGCCCTCGCCGACGCCGGCGCTTCTTTCAGCTTCTCCCCCGACGGCGACCTCCGCCTCGCCAACGGCTCCGGCGCCGTGCTATGGCGCTCCAACACCTCCGGCCGGGGCGCCTCCCGCGCAACCCTCGACGAATCCGGCAACCTCATCCTGAAGAAGGGCTCGGTGTCTGTGTGGACTTCATTCCAACACCCTGTGGACACTCTGGTTCCGTCTCAGAACTTGACTGTCGCTATGTCTCTTTCATCTCACTCCTACTCTTTCAAGCTCAATTCCGATGGGAATTTGAATTTGATGTGGAATAACAACATTGTTTACTGGAATTTAGGGCTGAATTCGTCCGTTTCTGTCAACTTGAGCACTCCCACTTTGCAATTTCAGACAACTGGGATCCTAGCCCTAAACGATCCCGCCCTTTCCAGCCCTCTAAACATGGCTTACAGTAGCGATTTTAGTGAGCTTGATAGCTTTAGGTTTTTGAGACTGGACGCCGATGGGAACCTCAGAATGTACAGCTTCAGCGCAGGCATTGATGATGTTCCTGTTGTTCGCTGGACCGGGGTGAGTGATCAGTGTCAGGTTTATGGCTTCTGTGGCAACATGGGGATCTGCAGCTACACCGATAAGGGTCCGATTTGTGGGTGCCCGTCACAGAATTTCGTTCCAATTGATCCGAATGATTCGAGATTGGGATGTAAGAGGAAAGTGGAGCTTCAAGCTTGTCCTGGAAATGCCACCTTGTTGGAGATGGATCACGCCATGTTCTTGACATACCCACCGGAGACTAACACTGATATGTACATTCTGGATATCTCAGCATGTAGATTCAACTGTCTTGAAAGTAGTCTCTGTGCAGCTTCTACCATCTCAGCTAGTGATATTGGTCACTGCTACATCAAAACTTCGAGCTTTGTTAGTGGCTATCAGTCCCCTTCCATACCCAGCACTTCCTTCGTGAAGGTGTGCGGCTCAGCATTGCCAAACCCGCCTCCTGCATCGCTCGAATCGGGCAATTCTGGTCTCTGGAAGTTGCATTCATGGGCTGTTTCTCTTTCTGCATTGCTTTCTATTGCCCTATTACTAGTCCTTGTATTGGCCATTCTGTGGCTGTGTTACTGCAGAGACAGCCGTGTCTTTGCAGGGCGTTCGGCTCAGTATTCTCTCCTTGAGTATGCATCGGGTGCACCGGTTCAGTTTCCATACAAGGAGCTCGAAAGGGCCACTAAGAGGTTCAGGGACAAGCTCGGAGCAGGTGGATTTGGAGCTGTCTACAAGGGGGTTTTGGTCACCAAAATGGTTGTGGCTGTGAAGAGCCTAGAGGGGATCGAGCAGGGTGAAAAGCAGTTCCGGATGGAGGTCGCAACCATAAGCAGCACCCACCATTTGAACCTGGTGAGACTCGTTGGGTTTTGCTCCCAAGGCAGGCACAGGCTTCTGGTGTATGAATTCATGAAAAATAGCTCGCTTGATCGCTGCCTTTTCGCGCCCCATGATGATTTACCTGACAAGGTGTTGAACTGGGAGAGCCGGTTCAGGATCGCCCTTGGGGCTGCAAGGGGTATAACATATCTCCATGAGGAGTGCAGGGATTGTATTGTCCATTGTGACATTAAGCCCGAGAACATCCTTTTAGACGAAAACTACAACGCCAAGGTATCAGACTTTGGCCTTGCGAAGCTCCTGAACCCGAGGGACCATAGACACCGGTCTCTGAACAATGTGAGAGGGACAAGAGGGTACTTGGCCCCAGAGTGGCTCTCCAACCTACCCATCACCTCCAAATCCGATGTTTACAGCTACGGGATGGTGCTGCTAGAGATCATCAGTGGAAGAAGGAACTTTGAAGTCTCACAGGAGACTAATGGGATGAAGTTCTCCCTTTGGGCCTATGAAGAGTTTGACCAGGGAAATCTGATGGGCATTTTGGATAAGAGGCTCATCAAGGATGATGATTTCGACGGTAATCAAGTGTGGAGGGCCATTCAGATTAGCTTTTGGTGCATCCAGGAGTCTCCTCCTCACAGACCCATGATGAGCAAAGTGGTTCAGATGCTAGAAGGGATAGTTGGGATCGAAAAGCCACCGCCACCAAAGACAGCAGAGGATCCAGCAGCTGCAGCTGCAGGGGTAGGAATCAGCATGTCCACAATTGCAGCGTCAGGGCCGGAAGCCTCATCCCGGTCATCGCTCTTAACTGCAATTCCATCATCTGTATCAGGAATGAGCTTGGAGGGACCAGCTTCTGCACTTCTCCTCCAGCAAGGAAACTAGTATGCTTTCTGGCCTGCTCTTTCTTCCTACACTGTATTATTCACTTGTGTTTTCTCAAGTGTTTTATGTGTGTAAAATGGCAGATATAAGCATATGCCATTTGTTTTGGATCTTTGAAAACAAGATCAGCTAGTAGAGATTTCAGAATTTGTGATCAACATAAGCTTGTTTATCCATGAATCATAGCTTCTGGAATTCCTATTCCTAATTTTGAATGCTTGGTTGTGTTTGTGATTTTTGAGTTCCAACTTCCAACTCAATACTTTTTTCCTGTGGCTAAGATTTAGTCATCTGTGTGTTATGTGCAGTCCATTAAATTCTTAGAAGCTGGAAACTTTTGAGATGATTTATTGCTCCAGCTGAGTATATTTAATGCAAAAAAAGGGCCTTTTCTAGAACTCTATACATGTATTCCTTTATTGTACCTTTTTTTTATTTTTTTATTTTTGTATATTTTTTTTATTTTTATATCCAGGTATCCCAAGCTTACACTTACACTAGTCCTGGACCCCAAGTCTCCGGCCCCTCATCGACTTGGGGAGGTAAACCGCGGGATGTGCCTCACCAATGGTCCAACCACCCCCTTTATAACATTTGGCTCCAGGAAGCCCACTCCACAAGAGAAACAAATAATGCTCCTCCTGGGAATCGAACCTCCCACCTGAAGCTTTTAAGCCCAGCGTAGGGTGACTTTTCAACCAGTGACCTTTTCTTTTCTTACCTTCCATCGACTTCAATTTTCAACGTTGCCTTTGTAGAATCCACAAGTACTTACTAATTCCATCATCAATCACGCTGTATGAATTGGGATTTGCATAACATCAGTTAGCTGTATTGTATGCAAGTGCACAAGTGCTCTAATTTTTTGGTCGCCACCGACCATGAAAATATTGCTGTTTACAGAAATACCCACCTACCAAACTTCATTAGAGTGCTTGCCAATTTTTTATTTTTTATTAGGTAAAAATTCGAATGTCATACAGGTGTAACTCATCGAGACGCCGACAAAGTCAGAACCGTCAAGCGTAAAACCTAACAATACAGAAATACAGAAAACAGAAGAAGCCGCTGAATAACGAAGTCAAGCACCACCGAACAGTGGCACCGCGGGCTAGCGGTATAGCAGGACTCTAACTCCTGTGGGTAGTGCACACGAACTCCAAGGAAACATGATCCCGGATACGGAGTCGCCCCGAGCGCACCACCTCAACCCCAGCCAGTCCTGACTCCAGACTCCATGCCCCCCGCCAAGCAAAAGACCTCCTAGAAACACCGGAAGCAAAGCCGCATGCTGCTCGAACAAAACGCCAACAAGATTTCCTCTACAAGAAAATAGTCAAGCCCTTACAAGATTTAATCAAACCCTTTCGGGTGGGTTTACTCAACCCCTTTCTGGATTTAGAAAAAGCACTTTCGGGTCAATACCCTCTCGGAATTTTAATATATAAATAGTATATATGAATAACAACAACAATTATTTATAAACTTTGTCTCGTTTTTTTTTTTTTTGGTGGGCTGCTTTCGGGCCCAAAGACAAACCTTGAGCCTGAAGCACATGTTTTGGACATCCTCGGGTCCAAGGAAAGTCCTTTGGGTCCAAGAAAAGGGCATATGGGCAAGCTGGGCACAGGGAGGGAACTAGAGAGAGGAACACCGGAGCCGGCGGCCACCGGCAAGGAACACCCCGGGGCATATTGAGAAGGAAGGTGACAAATCCAAACCAAAACCGCAAGAGGTAGGAGATGGAGGAGGTGAGATGGGGCGGAGGATGTTGCGGAGCCCCAAGGAGGAGGTCGGAATCCACTAAAGCGACGCCGAGTTGACTAGACCCAAATCACTCAAATCGGAAACCTAACGGGCTCCGAAGATTGCTTGCCAATTTGATCAAATGCTTATGTTTTTTTTTTCTTTCTTCCATTTTAGCTGTTTTGCTTGTTTTTGTTAACGAAAGTTTGTTTATATGCCCTTTTTTTTTTGCTTCTTAATTTGTAGATTTGTTCGATATTTCAAATTCTTATCTTATTTTAAAAGCTTTAAATCGTACATTCGTAGCTTAATTTTTTAGGGAACTTGTTGTATTATTAATCTTGTCATGTAAAAGCTAAACATTGGACATTGAGCACTAGAACTTGGTAGTCTTAGGTTTTATTCTAAGTAATTAGATTATGCACATACTATACTAAGGTTGGATATCATACAAGGTTGAAGACTTGAAGTTGCCCTTAGACATATTATATATGTCTAAGACTAGTTGACTTACCTATGTTGAACACCACTTATGTATATGTGTGGTGTATAATCTAATACTTAGTTTATAGCTCATTTCCGAGCTTAGGTGTTTATTGGGCCTGTTTGTGTTGGGCTGGATCTGCTTGCTTGGTTTCTTTTGTATTGGGCCCTTCACAGATGACCGGTTGGAGTGTCCCTTGTAACCCTAGCTCTGCAAGGGCTTTATAAGGCTCCTCCGGGACTGTAGCGCCTTTGAGCCTCATTTAAGAAACTCTAGCTAACAGAAAAAGAGAGAGCTCTAGTGTGAGCGACAAGGGAGACGGTGATCCGACGAGCTTACACAGTGGATGTGAAGCTCTTCCTCCGTGAGAAACTTCTATGAAGTTTACCCTTGTTTCTGTTCATCTTGCTCGGTTTTGAGGTTCCTTAGGTTGCTAGTTTTGGTGCTCTGTCTGGTGTGCTTAGCTTGTAACCTTCTCTTGCAACATAATGAACTCTGAGACCGGATCTCCCTTATTGAGATCCTACAAAGTAGGGTTTTTACCCAAACCGTGTTACCAAATCGTCGTATTTTTTTTCGATCTTCGTTCTTACTTGTGTGTTATGGCGAAAATCGAAACTAACATATGTTAGTTAGTATAAAACTGAGTTAATGATGTAACATATTCAAATTCCTACATTAATCACTACACAAATCAAATGAGAACAGGAATTGAAAAATCAAATGAGCAAATAGTGGACGTCAGCACGTGTGGTGTGGTATGGTGTTGATTAAGTCAAAAAGCTCAACTCTTGACCTGCAATTGCAAATGAGGTCTTTCCCCTCTGCTCCTTTCACCTTTGAATCCTTCCGAGTTCAAATTAGATAGCTAAACTAAGCTAATAATCTTCTCCTCAAATCTATTTTCCACTGCCAACAGCACCCCAAACGTGTGAGACCAGCCTCAATTCCTATGTTTCATCTCCCCTATTTCGGTTGAGAATAAATACAATCCAGAGATTTGGATTTAGAATAAATACAATCCAGAGATTTGGATTTCGGGAACCCAAATCACTGGCAAATTTTACCAGATTGAGACGAAATGGAGGGGATTTTCAAGCTACCCAGAAGCAATTTGATACCAATCACTACAAAATTCAACATTTGTGTGATTCTTCTCTTTCTGTGTTCCAATTTCTTCATACCCACTTCAATGGCGGATGACATCCCCCTTGACTCCATCCTCCACGCCTCAAACCCTAACCAGACATGGGTTTCTTCCTCCACTTCCTACTCTCTCCACTTCCTCCCGGTCTCGGCTTCCACCTACTCGCTCGCCATCACCTACGCCAGCTCTCTCCCCATCTGGGCCGCGCGCGCTGCTTCCTCCCCAACTGTGGACGCTGCCGTGGACGCCGGCGCCTCGTTCCATCTCCTCCCCAACGGCGACCTCCAGCTTCTCAACGGCTCCGGCACCGTCGTCTGGCGCTCCAACACCTCCAACCGAGGCGTCTCCCACGCCACCCTCGATGACTCCGGTAATCTCATCCTTAAAAACGGGTCTGTTTCTTTGTGGAATTCCTTCGAACGCCCCACCGACACGATTGTTCCCTCCCAGAATTTCACCACCCAGATGGCTCTAACATCTGGCCTCTACTCTTTCCAGCTCAAACCCGGTGGGAATTTGACCTTGATCTGGAATCAAACCATCACGTATTGGACACAGGGGTTGAACTCCTCGGTCAATGTGAGCCTCAAAAACCCTAGTTTAGGGATTGCGTCAATTGGGATTCTGAACCTCTATGACATCAATCTCCCTACTTCTTCTGCAGTGATGGCCTATAGTAGTGATTATGTAGAATCTGATGTTACACTGAGGATGTTAAAGCTTGATGATGATGGGAATTTGAGGATTTACTCCTCAAAAGGGTCTGCCACTGTTAGTGTCCGATGGACTGCAGTGCTTGATCAGTGTGAGGTTTTTGGGTATTGTGGGAACATGGGTGTGTGTAGTTACAATGATACAGATCCAATTTGTGGATGCCCGTCTCAGAATTTTGACCCTGTTGATCCAAATGATAGTAGGCAGGGTTGCAGGAGGAAGTTAGCTATCCAGAATTGCTCTGGTAGTCCCTCAATGCTGATTATGAATAACACCAGGTTCCTAACTTACCCTCCTGAGATCAACAATGATCTCTTCTCGGAGGGTATTGAGCCTTGCCGTTCCAACTGTCTCCTCAGCTCCACTTGTGTGGCCTCCAGTGCTTTGGCCGATGGGACGGGGTTCTGTTACCAGAAAGTCGAGGGCTTTGTTAGTGCATATAAGTCAGCTGCCCTCCCCAGCACCTCATTTGTCAAGATTTGTGGGATTGCGGTGCCAAATCCTCCCCCTTTCTCGCAGGATGCACGAAACAGCAACAAACTGCGTGCCTGGATTGTTGTAGTGGTTGTTCTCGTCACCCTTGTTACCTTAGCCGTTGTAGAGAGCGCCCTCTGGTGGTGGTGCTGTAGAAAGATGCAGAGATTTGGGGGTCTTTCGGCTCAATATGCCCTCCTTGAGTACGCCTCTGGAGCCCCGGTTCAGTTCACTTTCAGGGAGCTTCAGCGCGCCACAAAGGGGTTTAAGGAGAAGCTTGGAGCTGGAGGATTTGGTGCCGTCTACAGAGGTTTGCTTACGAACAGAACGGTCGTGGCAGTTAAGCAATTAGAAGGGATTGAGCAGGGTGAGAAGCAGTTTAGGATGGAGGTTGCAACGATAAGTAGCACCCACCACTTAAACCTGGTAAGGTTGATCGGATTTTGCTCTGAGGGTCGTCACAGGCTCCTTGTGTACGAGTTCATGAAGAACAGTTCTCTCGACAGCTTCCTGTTCGCAAATGAAGGGGAGTCTGGGAAGCAGTTGAACTGGGAGCGCCGATTCAACATTGCGGTAGGAACAGCAAGAGGGATCACCTACCTTCACGAGGAGTGTCGAGATTGCATAGTACATTGCGATATAAAGCCTGAAAACATTCTGTTGGATGAAAACTACAACGCCAAGGTCTCGGATTTCGGGCTTGCGAAGCTGATCAACCCCAAGGACCACAGGTACCGTACCCTCACGAGCGTGAGAGGCACGAGAGGGTACCTAGCACCAGAGTGGCTCGCCAACCTCCCGATCACCTTGAAATCCGACATCTACAGCTATGGCATGGTGCTGTTGGAGATTGTGAGTGGCAGAAGGAACTTCGAGGTCTCAGCTGAAACAAACAGCAAGAAGTTTACCTTGTGGGCATACGAGGAGTTCGAGAGGGGAAACGCAAAGGGCATCGTCGATAAGAAGCTTCTGGGTGATCCTGAGGTTGATATGGAACAGATATTGAGGGCAATCCAGGTAAGCTTCTGGTGTATCCAGGAGCAGCCATCTCAGAGACCAACGATGGGGAAAGTAGTGCAGATGCTGGAAGGGGTAATGGAAATCGAGAGGCCGCCCGCTCCCAACGCCATCCACGAGGGATCGTCAATGAGCGGAGGGAGCAGCCTCTCGACACAGGTGGCTTCTGCTCCTCCCCCGTCTTCCTCGTCGTCCTTCCTGCAAACTCCAAGAGCTCATTCAATTTCTGGCATGAATGTGGAGAAGCCCACATCTGTCCTGATAATAAGAGAGTCGAAATCAGAGATCCTATAAGCTGCATCAATTTAATACACAAATTGGTGACCTAGTATTGTGATTGTGATTTTAGAACAAGGGCTAAGAAAAGCCATTCATACAGAAATAGATGTGTAAAGTTATTGTTTGCAGCAAAATGTAAATTAATGGTGTAATTTTGGAGTTGAACTGATGTATGTATGCCCAATCTTGATTTGATAGAGTCGATCGTGTTCCAATATTGATTGGTTCTGATTCACAAATGGAAAGATGGAATGTGATTGTGTACACTGTCAGTAGCAGTACGCCAGTACCTGATGATGATGATTGAATAAGTGTGTGTCCCTTGAACCCATATCAAGGGTTGGTCAACGTTGATTGGCTGATAGGTAAAATGAATGGGTAATGACTAATGACAGATATTAGGTAGTTTGCATTTGAGGTGATGCAACTTGGAGTCATCTCCCCATTTGAATTGGTGATGCAATTCATGAGTTTGAGAATTGTGGTGAGAAAATGAAGTGGGAGGAGAATGATGATTGCTGTTTAGAAATTTGTGAATAAGAGAGCAAAGTAAACTGTATAAGTGGGCACTTATAGTATTATTAATCATGGGCCCAAACCGATGGCTTGGATCAACTGTAATATTATTCCAAATTAAAGTTAGGTGGGATGGAGATTGGAGAAAATTCAAAGTATACGTGTTAAATTATAGTCCATGTGATGTAAGTTAAGGTGTAGCAATAGGAATAGCAGTAGCAGTATACATACCAATTTAGGTGAAAATTTGTTAACTGCTGGCCTTCTGGGTTGGGGTTGGATGATCTTCAATTCAATTCAATTCATGTGGGAAAATGGGGTGAAATTAATTACAACCAATAATCATTACTAGATGGATGGATCATCCACTGCCACTGGGGATCAACCTAATTCATTACTGTATATAGGACTGAAATCAACGCACCTAAAATCCCAATTAAGCTCAAAATTGACAATTATATTGCCACGCCTTGTAATATATATTGCGCCCGACGACTCTCCATCTAATGCTTGTGGCTTGTGGCTTGTGCTTCATCTTCATCTTATAGATTATTATACTACAAGTTAAAAAAAAAATACGCACAAATTAATGTCTATGATGGATATGATTTACATTTTACCTTCACTCCAACATTATCTTGATCGAGGAATGTAAAATATTTTCTAATTAACGAATAAATACACTCATTAAATTAAATCAGGAAAACCCTTAAATAAACCCTAGAAATTGTGAAAATGGAATTCGATCAATAAAAGAAAAATAAGAAATATATATACCAAAATACTTGTTAAATCCAATCTAGCTAGCTACCGTATTATCCCATATAAGATGGTGAACCCATACCAAAAACTTAGCTTGGACCAATATGAATTGGTGGAACTAAATTTTATCCTACACGGCGTATATTAGTATATACATATATATATGCTTTTTTTTTTAAAAAAAAAGGTAAAAAAGTAATTAAGGGTGCAATATAGCAAAGTTATTATCCGTAGCTTCTGAGTTGTGATATAGGTTGGTCCGTTGTGTATGGCCACACTATACACTTTACGGGGCTTTCCAATTTAACTCTCGTTGACTAAAACAAACAAAGCTAAAAAAAACGACAGTTTTCCTTGAGAGGCTTGCCTCTCTTTTTTTCAAAAAAAAAAAAAAAAAAAAGACAGCCTTTAATTCCAGGCTTTTTTTGTTTTTGGTTTGATAAATGAAGGTCTTCTCCTGGCAATGGCATTGTTCGCCCGTGAGTTTAATTTTGTGTAGATTCAGTTCAAACAATTATTCATTTGTCTATTGACTCATTTCTATATATATATTGCAGTACAAAAAATAAAATAAAAAGACATAAAAAATAATGGGGGTATAAATATAATGAATGATGGATGTAAAAGAAAAAGGGTAAGCATTTGATCGAATTTCTTGAGAATAGAATAGAATTCTCCCACTAGTGTGTAGTGTGTAGTGTGTAGTGTGAGGGTGAGTAGTGAGGAGTGATGGATGCACAATTCCACATGGCCTAATGTGGAATTGATTAGTGAGTAGTGAGTAGTGAGTAGAAAAAGGGTATTAACTCATACTGCACTCTCTCCCTAATTAATGCTTTATGTCCGCCTCTATTTTTTTCCCTCATCCTTCCAATTCTGTTTAGATTGGTTCCCAAAACATTCCTTTTTTCGAATAAATAAATAAATTCAGTTAACCTCTTCTTTTTTCCCCCTCATTATATTGTTTATATATAAAATAACGACTTCCGAAATGAATTGTCACATATTTTGAAGGTCCGATATCACTCAAAAAACATTCTACTAGATCAAAGAATAGGCTGAGTTAAGCCCTTTCCCTCTCTCTGTTCTCTTTTGTTTCCTTATTTCGACAGCGAAGAGGCGAGGCCAGAGGTTTCTGGGCTTGAGGGGCGAAGATCGACGGCGGCAATCGACAGTGGTTTAATTATCCAATTCAATTTGGAATGAAAGAAAGAAAGAGAAAGGGGCTGGGGGGGGGGAGGGGAGGGTAAGCAGTGTTGGGTGGTGCAATAATCGATGGTGGTTTAATTATCGAATTCGATTTGGAATGAAAGAAAGAAAGAGAAGGGGGGTAGGGTACGTAGACGGGGGTTGGGGGTGGGGGTAGGGTTGATCATCGGTCCAAAATCGATCCGAACCTAGTCAAACTGAACCGAACCGAAAACCGAAAACCGAACCTAAACTAATAGGTTTGGTTCGGTTTTCTACCAGTTTGGTTTAGGTTCGGTTCGGTTATGAACTAAGTGAACCAATTTTATTTGAACATTTTTTATATAGATTTTATTTGAGCATTAAAAAAACAAAACACCTCATGGTCTACGGTCTACTTATATAAGTACACACATAGCCCTTTTTTGTAGGGGTGGGCACAAATCCCGCAAATCCCGATCCCGTCCCGATTCCGGTGGGATTTAGGACAAAATAGCGAATCCCGTCCCGATCCCGTCCCGCAAAAATTATGCGGGACGAAACGCGGGACGATCCCGGTGGGATCCCGCAAATCCCGTCCCGTCCCGCATATAATAATAATAATAATAATTTTTATAATAATAATATTATAATATTATAGAATAATAATAATATATTATTAGTATTATTATTTTGAGAAAATATTATAATTATAATTATAATCATAATCTTCCATTTATAATAATAATAATATTATTATTATTTGAGAAAATATTATTTATAATTATAATAATAATTGATTATAATAATAATAATAAATAATATTATAATATAATTAAATAATAATATTACTTTATAATAAAAAATTTATTATTATATTATCGTATTATATTTTTTTCCTGTAAAGTATAATTATTTTATAATAATAACAATAAAAATAAGTAATATTATTATTATTATTTTATTTTATTTTATTTAATTATAACTTGGCATTATTATTATTGCTATTATTATTTTTATTATTATTATTTTTTTATCATTATAATAATCATTATTATTATTATAAAGATGGCTTACATAAAGTTAGTTGGAAGCCTCGTAACAAGAAGCAAATAGCTAAATACGATATTTTTTCCAATTATCAATCGATAATGAGACAATATCTGGTGAATCTCGTCTCAATCCCTTTCCATCCCGATCTAGTAAGATAATGTAGCCAAATATGTTCAACATTATAACTAATTATACAGTCATTGTATGAATTAATAATAGTATAATAATAATAATAATAATATTATTATTATTGAATAATATAGTTGAGAATAATACCGTATTCAACATATTATACAAATTAATGAATTATGAAAGCATTTTTCACTTTGCAAATTTATATAATATTTTATTATTTTTATATGCGGGACAAGGCCCGTCTCGTCCCGATCCCGTCCCGTCCAGACACCATCCCGTCCCGAAAAAAAAGAGTCAATCCCGTCCCGTAAAAATTTCGTGGGACGAGTCCCGTCCCGTCCCGTGTCCACCCCTACTTTTTTGTATTAGCATTTGGGCTATTAATTACCAAATGTCAAAAGAGAACCTAATACGGAGTAAGTAATACTTCCTCTATTAATTAAAACTTGTCGTTTACTATTCATTCACGTTTTTTTAGAATGATAAAAACTATATGAAATATTAACACCTCAAGTTTTAATTAACGGAGGGAGTAACATATTGCTTTGTACAACACTACAACAGTAGCTAGCCCCATGTACCGCAGTAGGATCATGTACAGTTGAACCTTTTACAGATGTACAACCCTATGGCTGATGGGAGAGGAGAATCGAACCTACACCAGAAGGGACGAACTATCGAAGGGTAAATTAAAACATTTTATAAAAAAAAATTCGGTTTTCCCTCGGTTTAACCGAACCGAACCTAAAACCGAAAATTAAAATCCCCTTAACCGAAAACCTAAACCGAAACACATCGGTTTGGTTAGGTTCCGGTTTTTTCGGTTCGGTTCGACCTAAAAATTCGGTTCAAACCGAATATGAGCAGCCCTAGGTGGGGGTGGGGGTGGGTGGTGGTTTGTGTAATTAGGGTATCGGAGGAATCAGGTTAGGGCTGAAATTTTGTAATTCCCATATTATTCGGGGAAAATATAGAATTATTCAGATATATGTGTCAAATTTAGTGTAGGGTTTTCGACATACATAATTTGATTTATTATTCGTCAATTTGATTCATTATTTGTCAGTTATTCAGACGAATGTGTCAATTTTTTGTTACTAGTGATAATGAGTTGGTTAATTATTCAGTGAAATATGATTCATTATCCGTCATTATAATATTATATGGAGTCTTCGGTTGGATGAAAAACATAAAAAACATTCATTGCAAGAGTATACTTACTCAACTAAACATTATTCGGTGAAAATTGAATCATTATTCGGTGAAATATAAAGTATTGTTTAGGGATTCGGGGCTTATTTTATCTGAAATTGATGAACAAACAAAACAAAACATTATTCGGTAAAATGTGACAAATTATTCAGTGAAATTGGTAAATTTTGATTTGAACTGGATGGAAAAAGATAACATAACATCATTCGGTAATATTTTAAATTTTATTCGGTGGAATTTTCAAAATTTTTAAATAAACAAAATAGATGTATCACCCATAATAATTTATTTTTTAGAAAACCACAAATAAATAAAACCACAAATAAATACGGAGTAAATAAGTAGCTAAAAAAAAATATGGGGTTAGTGGGTTACACGGGAGGATGATGAAACATTGGGGGTGGAGTGTTGTACACGCGCATAACAAAAGAAAGTGGGCTGATTTTTTATCACGGGACCCACATCAAATTACACCAAAATAAAAACAAATCACTTTTAATCAGACCTTCCATACTTTTTAATCAACGATCTAGATTTGTGCACAAGGTGCACTATAAGAGGTGTGCACTCTGTAACTAATATATATATATATATATATATATATATATATATATATATATATATATATATATATATGTACACTATAAGAGGTGTGCACTCTGTAACCACTATATATATATATATATATATAGAGAGAGAGATATTAGGTACTTTGTGCACACCCCTTAGGGTGTACTTTGTGCACAATTTTTAACCCTTGAATTGATTGTAATGGATGGAGGAGATTAAATAGAGTTTTTTTTTTTGAATAAAAAACAGGTGGGTCCCGCCCCTATTTTTATGAAAACCCTTGCAACTGTGCGTGAGTTCCAATTGCTACAGCCTTCATCTCTTTCCTCCCATCTGAATTGGGGGTTCACGGCGCCGTTTTTCACATATCGAAAACGAAGGCTTCCCTTCCCCGTCTCATCCAGTCCTGGTGCGTCTCCAACCAATCCTCCGGCGTTTCCCGCATCCCTACCCCCAAGTAGCCCGCCGACCTCCCCCTCCTCTTGCGGGCTTCTTCAATTGGAAGCCAGGAGATGCAAATTGCGGGCTTCTCCAACCGGACCATACTCTCCTCTTGCGGGCTTCTTCAATTGGAAGAAAGGAGATGCAAATTGGAATCCGACGACGAAGAGAGCGGCGGCGGTTGCAGGAGGAATCGAGTTCGAAAGCGCGACGACGGTTGCAGGAGGAAGCGAGTTCGAGTGGACGAGGGAACGGTGGCCGCCTTCTTCTTCGTCGATGTCGACCCGTGAAGCCAAAGCAACCCCAGTAGAGGCAAGGCGGCAGTGGTGGCGAAGGTGCTCTCAGTGCTAGCAGTGGTCGGGTGCGAGTCGTAAGCTTTTTGAATTGCAATTTGCAAATTCAAATCCCTGTTTCGCTTTTCCTTTTGATTTTTTCCGTGGGGGTGGGGTGGGGGGTGGGGGATGGCCAGATGGGTGGCTGGGTGGGGGGCCGGGGTAGGGTGGGTGGTGGTTCGTGTTTGTGCTAGGAGCCAACCAAATTGGGTATGCATAATTTCATTTAATATTCGTGAATTATTCAGAGATATGTGTAGAATTTTGATTACTATTGGTAATAAGTTGGTAAATTATTCGATGAAATCTGACTCATTATTCATTAGAATATGAAGTATTCGGTTTGGCAAACAGAAAGCATAAAATAAAACATTATTCGGCGAAATGTGAGATATTATTCGGTGAAATACGAAGCATTATTCATATTAATTGGTTTAGAGATTTGAAGTTTCTTTTTTATAAAATTGATTGACAAAAAAAAAATATTATTCGGTAGAATGTTACAAATTATTCAATGGAATTGGTAATTTTTTATATGAAATAAATGGAAAAAAAAAAGATAACAAACATTATTCGGTAGTAAGGAAAACATTATTTGGTAGAATTGATAAATCTTTAAAACGAACTAAATTGGGCTTAACAAAAACATTTATTCCACACCGAAAAAAAAGCATTTTTTTCACAAATATTTTATATAATTTTTTTTTAAAATATGAATAATTTTCAATGGAATAGGAGTATTTTGTAATTAGAAATCGATGTTTAGGAATACCATCTCACACATAATTAGAAATCGATTTTTTGAAATAGATAATATAACATTATTCGGTAGGATGTGAAATAGTATTCGGTTGAATTACAATTTTTTTTAAAAAAAAACGAGATCAAGTGGATCAATTAACAAATGAATGATAATTATTTGTTAATCCACAAAACCTTTAAAAAAAACAATAAACCAAAAATATTACGTAAAAAAAAAGAAGCAAGATTTGGAGTTGGGTGGATTACACGCTCCAAAGGAAAGGTACACCTTAAGAGGTGTGCACTCTGGAACCACTACCTATATATATATATAGGGTTGGGTTCGGGTGCAAAGGTCACCAAAAGTGAGAAGAAAAGAAGCAATTTGATTGGTCCACATATATTAAATTAATGGGAAAAAAATCCCGCCAGCGCACAAAATTCCCCTGCCAAAAACTCCCGCCAAGTGCCCCACTTGCATGTGGCGCGTGTGTGACACGCTCCCAGCAAATGCTCCCAAAATCGAACATTTGTTATATTTGGGAATTGAACCCAAAACCTATCCCTTCCCCACCCAAACCTCTAACCATTGTACCAACATAACTTTCTTGTCTTTAATGCATATTTACTTTATTTTAATCCTTTTATTAAAGGAATCTACTTACTAAATTATTACTTTTAATTTATATTTTTTCTAATCGTAAATAAACTATTATCATATATATAATTTATTTAATTATACCGTAATAAACATGTAAAGTACCTATTTCACCTTAAAAAATATTTTTTTTTTATAATTATTTTTATTTTAAAAATTGATCGTAAATAAATTAAATCAAATATTTCACTACTCTTTATTTCTTGAATCACTCTCTATTTATATGTGTTAACAAATTAGTATAAAATTGATGAACCACTTCTACTTAATTTATGAATCATTATATATTTATTCACTAAACCACTCTCTAGGTATGTGCCGAACCATTTACTATAAAATTGACGAACCACTTCTATTTAATTCATAAACCAATATATATTTAGTCACTGAACCAACCCCTATTTAGTAACTGAACCAACCTCTATTTAGACACTGAACCAACCTCTATTTAGCCACTGAACCAACCTCTATTTAGTCACTGAACCAATCTCTATTTAGTCATTGAACCAACCTATTTAGTCACTGAACCAACCTCTATTTAGTCACTGAACCAACCTATTTAGTCACTAAACCAACCACTCTTTAGTCACTGAACCAACCAATTTAGTCACTGAACCAACCACTATTTAGTCACTGAACCACTCTTTATATATGTTTGAACCATTTACTATAAAATTATGAACCGCCCTCTATTGAGTCACTGAACCACTCTCTATTCGTTCACTGAACCACTCTCTATTCGGTCGCTTAACCACTCTCTATTCGGTCACTGAACCACCATCTATTGAGTGACTGAACCAACCTCTATTTAGTCACTGAACCAACCTATTTAGTTACTGAACCAATCCCTATTTAGTCACCGAACCAACCTCTATTTAGTCACTGAACCAACCTCTAATAAGTCACTGAACGTAGATTTTACAGTTTTTTTTTGTTAAAATTGTTTAGTAATTGAATGATATTATATTCATTTCAATTCATTCATTCTCAAACAAAAATTTAATTTTTTTTCAAAGTTACTGCAATTGAGCTTTGAAGGAACTTTTTTTTTCAAATTTAATTCATTCATCCATGTACAGATAAGTATGCTCTGTCTATCTCCATCGCCGTGCCCACCATGGTGGCGACGACGCTGCTGCACTTCGGCGATATTCGTGAATTGAATTGGGCGAGAGAAGCCATGGGCTCCGAGGTTCTAGATCTGAACCGAGAAGGGCGGGGAAGGGCGGTAGGTGGAGGAAGATAGCACCGGCGGAGGACGTCGTCGTGTACACCATCGTCGATCGAGGAGCAAAGTGACGAGAGAAGGGTTCCGGATTCCAACAGCCGGAGGAAGAAATCACCGACAGAGGACGTCGAAGCAACCGAAGCCGAATTCGAGTGACGGATTCCAACAATCAATGTCGCTGGTGCCGCATCGGGGGAGGCGCAAGGTTTGGATTTCAACAACAGGAGGCATGGGAGGAAGACGGTGTGATATTTACTTAAAATGAAAGCGCGTGAGGGTTCTTTTTTTATTAAAAAAAATAAACCCGTCTCCACCAATGAGGATCCTTTTTTCCTTCTTACCGGTATATACTATTCTCACTTGAACCCTACCCTATATATATATATATATATATATATATATATATATATATATATATATATATATATATATATATTGTTTTTCCTAGTTTGATTCATCGGTTGATGTATAGATAGATATATTTACATTTCAAGAGAAAAAAAAAAAAGGTGGGTATGGAGATATGTAAGGAGGTAGCTAGCAGCTAGGTAGGATGGGCATGGGCAGTGATGAGCATACAACCAAGGTGGGCACTGAGTTGGGAGAAGTATGATCAGAGAGTATGGTACTTGAGATCCATCGAATTGGCAACACCATATATCATATATGACTTTGATATCTACCTAGCTAGCTACCCATACATACATACATACATATATGACATATCTTCCATATTGAAACACAAGACACATCCATCAATTCAGTTCTCTCAAAGTAGGCCGGCCAATACAAACTCATCCTCCAACAATAACAAAAAAGTATAGATGTTGAATAATTTGCAACTTGATTCACACCATACAGTTACAGTACGTGGGTTGGTCCATATATCCCGTGAACATTCTCACTTATCTCTCTCCCCGCATGTGTATATATAATATAAATGGAGTGGCTGTACTTGTTTGACTACACACACCTAGGTCCCTAGCTATACTATCTATATAAGACGACACAAGCTTAATTTTATTTATATATATGTATATATGATGATTAATATAAATATACTAGGTACATCATATAATGATATAATCATATGGGTTGGGAAGAATATATGCATGTGATTCGGCTCTATTTCAAACGCGGCCTTCAACGCATACGTACATGAATTTATATATGAATATGAATGTTCATCACACCCTCCAATACGTACACTACAGTCATAGTATGAATTAACCATGATTAGACTATTCATTTTTTGTTTTTCCACAGTGAGGACAACTTAACTTATATGTACACATAAGTTATACAATGTGGGGTCACAAGCCCGAACACAGCAGACACTAAGCCAAGTAAACCATTCGATCGGGTAGTCTAAAGATCCGTTCTCTATTTATAAAATCAAGACACAAGTCGGGTGTGGTTCTATTCTAAAACCAATTGACATTAGAAATATACAAAATTTGAATTCACTATATTTTCTCACCTTATATTCTCAATACCATTCATTTGTGTTTTTCCACAGTGATGTGAGGACAGAGAACTTAATGTATATACGGGTCGAAATCAATAGTGATACGTACTTTACCAAGCTAGCTCGCCAAATCAAAATATACGTTTTATGTTATGTCAATTTGTTGACACGCTAGACGTACGTATACGTGACAGTATAACATGGCCTTACAATTAATTATTATTATTATTATTAAATTAGCCTGAATTTCATTCATCCCGATATTTCTCCAAGTATCTAGCTACCTAGCTACAAGTACGTACGACATCCCAAAAATAATTTCATTTAAATCATAAGTATATACTGTATAATTATATATAAACTATCGGGTTTAGAAAATTTTCGGATCCGGAAAGTAACTTAATATATACGTATATATATAATTTTTTTTTATAGAAGGCAAAGATTTGGGGGTGGTTAACCACGGTTAAGTCACCGCTCAAGGACGTTCTGCCGAACTGCATCAGCACACTGATTGCAGGAATATAGACGTCGACAAAGCACGAGGAAATACCAAAATGAGCAAGCAAATCAGCCACACGGTTCCCCTCACGGAAGGTATGAACGAAGGAGACCTTGTCAAATGCGCGACAGAGGCCCATAGCATTGGAGATCGCTGGTTCAATCTCCCATAAACACCGCTAAACCCCCTTCAAAGCATTGATCGCTGGTTCAATCTCACAGAAGGTATACGTATATGTTAGTGGCGGAGGTACAAATTAATTAAAATTATATGTGCAATAAAAATTAAGTTCATAGGTAATTTATTATATTTTTAAATATAATAATGTATAAACAAATATAAAAATTTAAATTTTTTGCAATTTCTTAACTAATGATCGAAATGAGTAATATAACTTTTAATTTTAAAGCTCTCACGCTCAAACATGCCCTCGCTCCGCTAGTGAATAGCATTTCATTAATTTGGGAGGTAATAGAGGGTTAGTAACTACTTATCAGTCGACCACGTACCCCATATTCTTCAATTGATTGGAGATTCTCAAGTATACACCTAGTGTAGGTGTACTCCACTGTATGGTCTTGATTATCCTCTCTCTCCATCGAAATCAAATTAATAAATTTCCTCCTTTCAAAAATATATATATAAATCCTTTAATTTTTAGATACATTTTCTAAATTGAAAACTATATAAATTTTTTTTTTTTAAAATAGTTTTTTACTTATTACATAACATTATATTAAAAAGATAATTTATATATTTTTTTTATTAACTTCCTAAAAAACGTATTAAAAATAAAATCACTTATATATATATATATATTTTGGTGCAATATATATATATATATATATATATATATATATATATATATATATATATATATATATATATATATATATATATATATTTTTTTAATGCATGGATATATACATACACACACAACATTAGGAGTGGGATTAATATGAATGAATGAATTAATTAATGTGGATCAAGCGGGGAAGAATTAAAATAGAAACCAAGATTCGGAAAAGATAATAGATAATGGGGCCTGGGGGTAGACAGCAAACAAGTTAAGGAAGCTAGCTAAGAAGTAAACGTAACCCCACCGGGGCTGAGCGGCCCACTTGCCATTGTTCACACGTCTCTTAGCATTCACATATCCATCCATATATGCCAACTTACAACTTACATCTCCTCCCCACATGATTTGCCTTTGCCTTCTTCCCTGGCTACTATACAAACTCCTTCTTCACCTACTCTTTACTTATTTCTTACCTTAATTTGCTCTATTTTATTATTATTATTATTATTATTAACACACACACACTACTTGCTCTGTAGGGCTAGGGCGGAGGGAGGGGGCATGAGGGCTTGAGTCCCCTTGGGTTGAAGGAAAACGTAAAAAATTTTTAAAAAAAAATATGTATTTTTTTGGTAATTTTTTTTTATAATTTAAGGATTAAAAAAAGTTCTAATTAAATTAATTAGTATGCTTAGTTTAATTGGTATGCGGTGGGAATTTGAATGTTTAGGTCTTGAATTCGGATCACTATAGCTTCATTTTATGGATTTTTTTTTTTTTTTTAACTTTTCAAACTTAAATAGCTATTTAATTAAATCATACATTTAACGTGTTTTCGACTATATTATTTAAAAAAAAAATATCTTATATATATATATTCAAAAAAAAAATCTCGATAATATAGTTGAGCCCCCTCCATTTTTTTTTCTGGGCCCACCCCTGTGTATATTAATTAGTATAGATAAGATCTCGGTTTTATAATTTATAGTAAAAATATCTTGATATATACATAGAACTTCTCTCTCTCTCTCTCTATGGTTTGATGGGAGATTCCTGGAATCTAATAAAGTGATGGCTTTTTTGTAAGTACGTATATATAAAATATAATTAGTGCAATATATATAATAAATGTGATGTAAGTTGGAAAATAAATCATAAATAGAAATTAAAATTATGGTGATCGGAAATGAAAGAAATGGAAGCGGACTTTAGGTAGCTATATAGGACCGGAAAAGAAGTAAACGTAAACAAGGCAATTCAATTCAAGAGATTAAAATAGTCATGGCCTCTGGGTACGTTGTCTTGTAGCTGTTGTTCCTCAACAATAACTCTAAATTAATTTGCTGGGTTTTTCCACGCTAATTAATTATTGATTGCCTCTAATTTGGAACATATGTTTGGATGTAATAATACCTCCAAATTCCCTATTTAAAATTTAGCTACTATAGTGAAAGGGATGGACCTCTGTTGTCCTTGTCCATATATGCTGCCATTTTACAAATTCAACTCCAACCTTTGCTTAACTGCTATTGCCTATATTAGATTCCTCCATCACGAATTCACGATGGATGGATTATTATGGATACACCCACATCCACATGTACTGATGCTCCTCCCATCACTCCATAATACACCCCGGTTTACCTTACTCCTCCGCTCCCTCTTTTGTTCTTTTAATTTTAAAAAGTGATATTAAAAGGGTTTAACCCTTGACCTCATGACAGTAAACACCGGCTCATACTTACCAACTAAGCTAATTTGTTCTTTTAATTTTATAAAAAAATATTAAAAAAATAATTCTCGATTTTTCTTTCGAATTAGGAGGGATTAATGCCACCCCGAACCCCTTAGGTCCGCTAATGACCACTTACGTACTTTTAAAAAGGAATATCAAATTTTATCGACGTCGTTATTCATTAAAAAAATTAAAATTGAATGGACACATCGCCTCATTCTTAGGGACTAAATATATAAGATAGTGCTTTTTACTTTTCTGAAAGAAGAATATGCTAAATGTATGAAACTTTTAAATGTGGCGAGATATATTCCTTATCCAATGCTAATAGTATCTACATGTTAAATTCAAATAAAACGAAAGATGGGAAAAAAAATCTTATACAATTCAAACTTGAAGAACCTTAGCTAACAAGAGATCTAACTTATATACGTATTTTTTTAACTATAGTTCATTGAGATTCGTAATTACTGAAGTCCGTTGGGACTCGGGATCGGGGATCGTGTGCACGAGTGCGCCCTTACGCTAATAGCCTAGCACATAAGCCGAGCGGTGTTCCATCATAAAACCAATTGGCACTAGGAGGAGTAACCCACTAGCTTATATACTATGACTTCTTTGTTTGTATAATCGATGTGGAACTCTTTGTCTCTTCACATTCTCAACAGTGATCATAGGTTGTATGTATGTATATATAGGTGCATATGCACGGGTATTGAAGCACATAAATCGGGCAATGTTTCATCTTAAAATGAATTGACAATAAAAAGAATAACTCGTTGACTTATATAATTTTGGTGGGGGGTATTGTGTTTCATAACTACTCATGATCGAAACCCTAATCAGATTATGGACCATAAACTCAAACTAGATCATGATAAACTCGTTAATAGAAAACATAGTATATAATTTTGGTGGGGGGTGCTACTCCGATAGCAGCTGGCTTGCCAGGGACACGTCACCCTTTGGATATCCGACTCACTGATCGGTCAGCGAGACTGTACCACCATCGTGGGGAAGTCCCCCCCCCCCCCCCCAAAAAAAAAACCCGGTGGAGCCGAGGGGTGCCTGGGGCGCTCTATTTTGAGGTAATATAGGATCTTTAAATGATACTAAGAATAAAAGTGTTATCTAACTCAATTGGGAAATGAATGGTAGGCAATTAAAAAGTTTTGGGTTCAAATCTCAACTTCTTCACTTTGTTATTTGTTTCGTTGTATCATTATTCCTCACATTTTTTTTAATTAGCAATGTTATATTTAAATTACATATTTAATGTTTTCTTTCAATAATGTTTTCAAAATAATCATTCTTAATTTCTTTCTATATATTTTTTTCTATCAAATATTTTAATAAAAATCATTTTATTTTTCTATTTTACTGGTCAACAACAAATTGAAAACATATTAACAATTTTAATGAAATAGGTTAATTAGAAAAACCAATTTATATAAACCCTAAATAAATAGAGAATGGAGACATCTCATTCAAATCGATCGATATATATAGAATTGTAGGTGGGCGTAAGTAATCGAAAGCCAACTGAGCTTTCCTGGACCATTAATAATTTAGCTGATCCTATATTCCAATATTGTAAACAAACAAATGCCAAGGGAGCTTTCTCAAGGCGGGAAAATTAGTAAAGCGCATATATATATATATATATATATATATATATATATATATATATATATATATATGGGATCCATCGAGTTGGTAAAGCCAATATATCTAGAACAGTGAAACATTGATTATTGATATTTGATTCTTATAACATTATATATGCTCTTTATTTTAAGATGCCGTTTTTTCTATCGAAATTTGCATTTTGTAATTATTTTTTAATTTAATTTATTCTTTTTCCAAATTAAAAGTGAAATTCGCTTGAGCAGTTGAGGCCTCAACTCTTCCTATAATTCTCTTCTAGAAGTGACGCATTATACTTCAATTATTTGGATCCCCCGGTCTCCACTTTTACCCTTTTTTATTGTTTTTTTTAATTATTATTATTATTATAAAAATCTGCCCAAGTGATTCAAACTTGAACCGTTTGGTTCTCTATATTATGTGTTTCACGATACATGTCTGAATTTGAACCTCAATCTTCTTCTTTTTTTTTTAAAAAAAAACCAGATTCCTCACCCCACTTCTAATACTACTTGTACTACAAATACACCTTGGAGTCGCAGTTGGATATATAAAATAAATAAGGGGAAACGTTGATTATCTTAATTAATTAGTAATGTGTTTTTAATAGGAAAAAACTAAGTATACTCGATCCAATATACTTAGTATTTTTCAAAAATAAAAATAATATATGTAACAGCAACCTCAATTTTGAATCTAGCTAGCTAGCTATAGCTAATAGTGTAATACTACGTATATACTAAAAAAATAAAAAGATATTTAGATGAAACTAGCTTGAAAGTATTAAAGGAAAATTTCAATGGATAAAAGAGGAAAAATGAAAATAGTGGTGGATGGAAGATGTGAAAAAATGGTTCAGCACTAGCCGTCGTCTATATAATTACAGGATAAGGTAGTTGCTGTACGTGGGTGAAGGTGAAGCTATACATCCCAAATCTCAATCAAAAGTAATTAAGTGGAAGGATCGAGGAAGGCTAATTAAGGGTTGACTGCACCTAATCGATCAAGAGAGTTTGGGAAGGTGAGTAGCTAGGCCTAGGAGGTGAGGGCGATACAACACACCCCACACTCACTGACTCACTCATCGGGCGGCTCCTACGTTATCAATTTCATTCTAATTGATCAAGCGGCCGGCCAAATTGATTTGATTTGATTTGATATATATACTCCACAATCACAACACAATACAACAATACAGGGATCGATATATGACATAATCAATATATTATATATGCAATACGAAGGCGGACGGCCCATTCCATTGAATTCCCGTGGTCGACGGTGGACCTATTTATCTACACCGCACTTTCCTATTAAGTTCCCACACCTTCCGTCGTCAACCCTAAAGCAGCTTGTGTAGATTATCAAAAAATTAAATTCGATTAGATTGATGAGTGGTGGGTCCTCTGTACATATAGTCATATACACATGCGCTAGGAGATCGAGTAACCTATAGATCGAGTGAGCTTTTATCATAAAACTAATTGACATTCGGAGTAATAGAAAGAGCATATTGCAATATGGGTCATATCATATGTATACAGACGCTTGTGCGCTAGCTAGTTACTCAGCATTTAAATCGAATTAATTAGATTCTATTTTAAAACCAAATAATAATAAAAGAAGCAATCTACAAGTTTATATACAAGACTTGTTAAACAATAAACACATGCTTTCAATATAATTTACAACTTAACATAAGGCCACCGTAGCCGGAGTTGGTGAAACAGCTACTGTACTTGTTGGCTGGCTGCTGCTCTATACACTCACTCCCAATAACTTGTAAACTTTATCATTGATCTAAACTATTGGAATTTGGAAATGATTAGGCATTATAATACATATTGTCCACATGGGAAAACCCACCAGTGACCCAAAAAGAGAAAACCATACTTCACCTTTCTCCTACTTTACACATATTTACTTGTTATTTTAATCATCAAAACTTCCAATTAAAATGAAAAAGAAAAGAAAAAGGGTACTACTCGATCTCTTACTAAAATTATAATACAAGTTGGTCTTCCATATATGTTTAAGTTTAACCATAAAAGGTTTCAATGAAATGTATCCTTTGTCAAACATCTAAACCTAACTTGAATTGGCCCATAAGTTTGTTGACGGTTTAGGCTATCTACACTACATACGTGTATGTATAGTGACCGT
This sequence comes from Persicaria tinctoria, assembly GCA_037127255.1. Lineage (NCBI taxonomy): Eukaryota > Viridiplantae > Streptophyta > Magnoliopsida > Caryophyllales > Polygonaceae > Persicaria > Persicaria tinctoria. The sequence goes on along the minus strand of JBANSL010000011.1, from coordinate 85,184,734 downwards.
TCAGTATTTTTTACTCACCTTAATTAGTACTTGTATGTGTTTTTGTTGTTATTTGTTTTCTGTTTTGTATATGTTTTTATCTTATATAATTATATTCCATCTATAATATTTGTTGGTCAATTAATATATGATAACTTAAAAACAACATCTCAAGCATCTTATATTATTTGGAATACAAAATACAAATGCATCCTTTCATACCTCCGAAAATTCACTTTGAATCCCATATAGTTTAAAAAAAAATTCTATTAATAAAGTTGAGAGAATCTCAACCATTCATTTTAAAATCAATGCGAAAAAAATCTTCAATCATTTCCCTCAACTCCACCAATCTTTTTTTTTCTTTTACATTTTATAAAAGGAATGAGAAACTCTATGAGTAGAGTTTTCACTTCAACTCCACCGGATCCAAACCGTAACGTTATACGGGTTAAATCAAGTCGTAATTAAGTGAATGACGATAAATACGAAAATATTTTATCTAGAATTGAGCAATCAATTAATATTTATTTTAAAAAAGAAAGATGTTAGCATTATATTATTTATACATGTACAGTTACCATTGTACCCTCGGGTTTTCACCCATTGATATATATACAGGAGTAGGCCTCTTAGATCCGTTAAGGACTCAGTTCTCCAAACACTTACATGGTATCAAGCTTTTGTGTGAAACCCTAATTTTTGTTTCACACCTAACGATCCACTAAGCCGCCGCAGCCCCAAGCCGCCGCCGCCACGCCCTAGCCGCCGCCGCCGCCGCCCCCTCTTGCCGTCGCCGCCCCCTGTTCCTCCTTTCTCCCTTCCGCCGCAATCTCCCACCCCTTCTCGATGTCTACCGACGAGATTATCATTCCACCCAACCCTAACCCCCTGCCCAAAACCCCCACCCAAATCAATTGGCGGCGGGCGTCGCAACCTGCGGCGGGCACACCCCCCTGGCAGCGGCCGCCGCACCCCCCCCCCCCCCGCCTATCCCGCTGCACCCCTTGCGGCGGGTACACCCCCCCGGCAGCGCCCGCCGCACCCCCCGCCCCCCTCTTTCCCCCTCAGCAGGCAACCCCTCTTACCCACCAACCTCCGATTGCACCCCCCGCCCATTCCATGAAGACCTGGTCGCAGTCCGGCATCTTCAAACCTAACCCCAAATACAACCTTCTCACTCCGTCTCCCGACATATCTCCTCTCCCCAAATCACCCCACAAGGCCTTGGGACACTAATATCATTAACTGCATGTGGTTGTTCAAGCATAAGTACAGGTCAGACGGAACTCTAGAGCGACACAAGGCTCGACTAGTGGTCAACGGCAAGTCACAAGAGGTTGGGGTTGACTGTGATGAGACTTTCAGCCCGGTCGTCAAACCGGCTACCATCCGCACAGTTCTGAGCATCGCCCTTACTAAGGATTGTCCTATCCATCAGCTTGACGTCAAGAATGCCTTCCTTCACGACAACCTTCAGGGGACTGTGTATATGCATCAGCCGCTAGGCTTCAGCCGCCAGGCTTCTATGATCGCACCCGCCCAGCTCACGTCTGCCTTCTCCGGAAGTCTCTCTATGGGTTGAAACAGGCGCCTCGCACCTGGTATCAGCGGTTCGCCACGTACCTCACTGGCATTGGATTTCAGGGCAGTCAGTCTGATCACTCCCTTTTTGTGTTCCACTCAGGGTCTGACACTGCCTATCTTCTCCTGTACGTTGACGACATCGTGCTCACCGCTTCCTCTACATCGCTCCTGTCAAGGCTGATGGCCCTGCTGCGATCAGAGTTCGTCATAACTGATCTCGGTTCCCTGAGCTACTTCCTTGGGGTCTCTGTGTCACGCACTCCTACTACCTTGTTCCTTCATTAGCAGAAGTACGCTCTTGAGATCGTCGACAAGGCCGGCATGACGTCTTGCAAACCCGCCACCACCCCTGTCGACTGCAAGTCCAAGCTCGACGCTGCCTCTAGTCATAAGGTTGAGGATCCTACAGCCTACCGCAGTCTGGCCGGTGCTCTCCAGTATTTGACATTCACCAGACCGGACATTGCCTTCGCCGTACAGCAGATCTGCTTATACATGCATGATCCCCGCGAGCACCATCTTCAGGCGCTCAAGAGGATAATCAGGTACATCAAGGGCACCTCTGACATGGGTTTACATCTCGCTCGCAACAGGTTTGACTCCCTCACCGCCTACTCTGACGCTGACTGGGCGGGTTGTCCTGAAACTAGACGCTCTACATCTGGTTTCGCGGTGTACCTGGGCGACAATCTGGTCTCGTGGTCCTCCAAGCGTCAGGCCACCATCTCCCGCTCGAGTGCCGAGGCTGAGTATCGTGGTGTTGCCAACGCCGTCGTTGAGACCTGCTGGCTCCGCAACCTTCTCTACGAACTCCGGGTTCCCCTTCGATCGGCTACACTGGTCTACTGCGACAATGTCTCCGCTGTTTACCTGTCGTCGAACCCATTTCAGCACCAACGGACGAAGCATATCGAAATTGACATCCATTTCGTCAGAGAGAAGGTCGCCCTAGGCCAGGTCCGAGTTCTTCATGTCCCTTCTGCACATCAGTATACGGACATTTTCACAAAAGCCTTACCTACTCCTCTTTTTACTTCTTTTCGTTCCAGTCTTGCTATTTGCTCACCTCTAGCTGCGACTGAGGGAGGATGTTAGCATTATATTATTTATACATGTACAGTTACCATTGTACCCTCGGATTTTCACCCATTGATATATATACAGGAGTAAGCTTCTGAGATCCGTTAAGGACTTAGTTCTCCAAACACTTACAAAAGATTCTATGAATTAATTTTGATAGTCATTTACTAGGCACACCCTACTTTTTTTTCCCCTTTTGATACCGAGGATACCTCGACAAGAGTCACAACCAGTTTAGACTCAATGGTAAAAAATAAGATAAATCTTAATTTTTCACCAAAGAAAAAAAAAAAGACAGAGATCAAATTCAAAACCTCTAATTAACCCACTCCTTACATTGGCACTCATCAGGGCTTGTAGGTACACTACTTGATCCGATGATACGAGACCCTACATGTAAGCGGTCAATTGCCTTAATTGAATTGGATATCTAATCTATTACCGCCCTTAAAATTTAAGCATGAAATATATCATCATTGCAAAGTGATAAGAGGATCAAAGATATGATCATCAATTAAATGCCTTGAAAAGCAAGCTAGCTAGCTATTAATATATATATAGTATACATGGGCATTGACTCATTGGTAAAAAAAAAACATATTTAGTTGTTCTTTACACGCCCAAAGAAGAAAAATTGTGTAGAGCTTTTAATTTATCCAAATCTCAATCAACAATACTCCGTTAACTTGGATAATAATCGATCAAAAGTCTCTCTCTCTCTATCTCTTTTAGCTTTACTTAATTAGTCAGTGTGAAAACTGAAAAGCCTAATGAATGAAAAAATAAACAGAAACGGTAATGAGATCGAATGGAAAGGCGACCTTTAAAAAGTGGAGCACTGTTTTAAATCCATATATACGTTTCGTGGTTGGACTGTCATGCGTTGATTAAATTTCAACTAGATGATGATTAATTAATGACTCATTAATCAAGTTATTCTTCAAAGTTCAAAACGTACACAAACCAAAAGCTAGCTAGTTTTGCCAAAACACATGTGTACAATGAATTTCATTACAATACTTGGACAATATTAATAAAACGTAGTACATGATAAACATCTTATCTTATAAATCAGCAGCTTTAATTTCGTCAAAATATTCGTACCTACCTTAGCTTCAGAATTGAATATTAATATTCTTTGTCACCAATTCAAATTAAGAAGATATCTCCGCCGTTTAAATTTTGATGGTGCAATATTAAGAAATCTCATCAATACAAGTATATTGTTCGACCCATCATTTACATGTATAAGTATATATATAGAGATAATTAATCAAAAGGGCTGGGCCGGGCCGGACCTCAATCTCACTGCCCGACTGCCCCACTTGAAATGGTTACCCACCACTGCCGCGTTTAAATTCGGATAATATTCATAGCTAGCATGAATACTAATATTCTTAATTTGACACCAAGTTAAGCAAGATATCTCCTACTGCGTTTAAATTCCGGCCGTGCAAGTTGAACAAATTTCATCAATACAAGTATATATATATATATTAATTATATATAGATGTATATTTATTTTGTGTGATCATCCAACACTTGAAAATGACAAATGTATATAAATGAATAATTAAAAGAAATGATAACGATAGATATATGGTGAGCGCGCGTTGATTTTTAATTAGTAGGCAGTGCGAAAATGGCAAGGAAAGGTCAATCGGACAAAGACCCCGAGTGGACCGGATCTCTAACTCTAACTGACCGGCTGCCCACTTGACGGAATTGGTTACCCACCAGATCACTCCGAGTGTCCCAACCCCTTCCTTAGCTGCTTCTTGTTTCTTCTATATATATGAATTCATTTCCCTCCACAAACCCAAATTCACACACCACACCACACCTCACTCCACTCCTATTTACATTATATACACGTACATTCTAATTAGAATATAGACATGGAGTCGGCGGAGCCCAAGAAAGCGCTGGAGCTGAGCCAGGTGGCTCCGATGAGCCCGCCCCGCCCCAGTCCGCTCCGTAAGATGATCCTGGTGGCCTCCATCGCCGCCGGGATCCAGTTCGGTTGGGCCCTCCAGCTCTCCCTCCTCACCCCCTACGTCCAGCTGCTTGGGGTCCCCCACTTCTGGTCCTCCTTCATCTGGCTCTGCGGGCCCATCTCCGGTATGCTCGTCCAGCCCACCGTCGGCTACTACTCCGACCGCTGCTCCTCCCGCTTCGGCCGCCGCCGCCCCTTCATCTTCTCCGGCGCCCTCCTCGTCGCCTTCGCCGCCTTCCTCATCGGCTTCGCCGCCGACATCGGCCACTCCGCCGGCGACGACCCCACGGCCAAAGCCAAGCCCCGCGCCATCGCCGTCTTCGTCGTCGGATTCTGGATCCTCGACGTCGCCAACAACATGCTTCAGGGCCCTTGCCGGGCCCTCCTCGCCGACCTCTCCGCCCAGGATCAGTCCAAGACCCGCACCTCCTTCGCCTTCTTCTCCTTCTTCATGGCCGTCGGCAACGTCCTCGGCTACGCCGCCGGCAGCTACCGCCACCTTTACAAGTTCCTCCCTTTCACCCACACCGCCGCCTGCGACGTCTACTGCGCCAACCTTAAGTCCTGCTTCTTCATCTCCATCACCCTCCTCCTCACCGTCACCATCCTCGCCTCCGTCTTCGTCTCCGAGAAGCGCTTCACCCCCAATCCCAAAGAAGGCGCCGACTCCGACTCTGACTCCGGCACAGCCGTCTGCGCCCGCATGCCTTTCTTCGGCGAGATCATCGGCGCCCTCAAGGACCTCAAGAGGCCGATGTGGATCCTGATGCTGGTCACCGCGCTCAACTGGGTGGCCTGGTTCCCCTTCTTCCTCTTCGACACCGACTGGATGGGGAAGGAGGTTTACGGCGGCAAGGTCGGCGACAAGAAGTACAGCATGGGGGTCAGCGCCGGATCGATCGGCCTCATGCTCAACGCCGTGGTGCTCGGGGTGATGTCGCTGGCCGTGGAACCCCTCTCCCGCCTTGTCGGCGGAGTCAAGCGGTTGTGGGGGATCGTCAATCTGGTGCTGGCGATCTGCCTGGGCCTCATGGTCATCGTTACTAAGATGGCCGAGCACGCCCGCCATGAAGCCTTCCTCACCGGCGACGTCATATCCGGCCCTCCCGGGAATGTCAAGGCTTTCGCGCTCGCCGTCTTCTCCCTCCTCGGAATTCCCCTCGCGGTTAGTTAATTACCTACTTTTACTGTTTTACTAATTACCGTAGTTTTTAATTAATTACTTACCATCTCGATCATATATACATGCGGAGTATATGTTTGTTTTATCATATCGAATACCGTGCATCTCATTTTGTTAAAACTCTGATAATAGAAAATTATAGAAACATGATTTAATTTTTAGATTCTTACTGATAAGTTTACGGTTATAAAAATGAAATTAATTGAAATTGAAGGTGAAAGTGAAAGTAAATAGGGATACAATTACTCACGAGGTAGGTCCGTAGGTAGATGAGATGAGGGGTAACGTTGCATGGATTAGGAGGAGATGTACAGTAATTTCAAAATGATTGAGGGGTTGCCACGCGCGGGGGTGGGCGGTGGCCGACCACGTTTTCCGTGATACGATTATGACTGTAAGTAAGGGCCCCACTTGGAATAAATTCCTCCTTTTCAGTTTTTCTAAAGCCAAATCTCCAAATAAAAAGCACTTTCTATAGGAAATGGATTTAGAAGAATAAATTAAAGTATTCCTATTTCCTATAAGCAAGTGTAACTTTCACTGATCCAAGTTACGGGACAAAAAATTTAATTTTTATTTAGTGGTGAAAAATGAAACACCAACTTTCACGGATCAAGTCCGTATTAAACTTTTAGTTGGCTAGCTACCATCTACTCATCAATTGTTTGGTTCTTTGCTAATGGTTTTGTTTGGTCAAAGAAATTAAAAACGGAACCCCAATAGATCGAAATTTGTTTGATAAATACAGATCAACTGCGGAGTAACTCGATTGCTTCAGTTAAAAAAAAAAAAAAAACTTTAGTACTACATATTATATATGTCGGACAGCTCAAATTTTGGAAGGTTATGTAAACTTTACCATCTATTTTTTTGTCTCTCTTCAATATGTATACAGTGAATGCATATGATTAAATTATGCATACCCTGACATGTTATTTGCTCGATCTTTTGTGGGTCTGAAGGTATCTGTTCTTCATCTTGTTCAGATATACCATTTTGGTGTTACCTCAAATTCAATGTTGTGGCATGTATATAGTATAAATTAATTAATTATTAATTATTGAAATGAAACGTACATGAGGAATTTTTTGGATTAAATTGAATGGTAGTTAAATATATGGGTTGATCTATTGTGTATATACAGATAACCTTCAGCATACCATTTGCTCTTGCGTCCATATTCTCCGCTTCTTCTGGTGCAGGCCAAGGTATAATCATCTATTCACGCACTCAAATTAAGCACCATATATATCTTTCATTTAATTAATTTTTACTCCCTCAATTTTTGAGGAAAATAAATTGTTAATAATTTTGGGGGAAATATTAATTGCAGGATTATCCCTGGGAGTACTCAACCTTGCTATAGTTGTACCACAGGTGAGCTTCCATATATCTCCACTTTCTTGATCAATTCATTTATTTATTCAAGCATCAAAGTATCAAACCTTTTATTTATTTAAAAGATGAAAAAACAACCAGAAAAAAAAAAAAAAGGATTTTTTTTTTATACTCCAAAGTCCAAACTAAGAAAGAATCATGGGCCTGGGCCCAGACCATGCGGCCCAAATAACTTATCACTGATAATGGTTACATGTATGTATGTGTTGAAATAGATGTTCGTATCAGTGACAAGTGGACCATGGGACAATCTATTCGGAGGAGGAAATCTGCCGGCGTTCGTGGTCGGGGCCTTAGCAGCCGCAGCCAGCGCCTTGCTTGCGTTCTTCTTGCTCCCCTCACCGCCCCCGGATGTGAAGATCTCCGGCGTCGCCGTTGGCGGCCATTAATATAATTAAGCTAGGCTTTTAATATAAACCCGGCCTAGCTAATTCTCATCTCATCTCATCTCATCTCATATACAAACAAACAAACAAAAGGATGTTTTGTTTTGTTTTGTTTTGTTTAGTCCATCCATCTGTTATGGCGTGTTGATGATGTTCCGGCCACTTTAATTTTTGGCCGGCTGTGTTTAGGGATTGCTTTTCACCTTCTTCCTTTTTTTTTTTACCCCCTTTCTAATTAAGATGAGTTTGCCTAGATAAGATAAGATATGATATGATGTACATGTGCTATTAAACCATATAGATACATAAGAAGATGCATCAGCACATGTACGTTACATATTTGATCGAGCAATTAGCAGTCTCTAGCTTCTTCAAGAAAGGGCAAAGCTCTATCTGCACGTACAATTGATGTAACATATAAATAATTAATATATCCAAGTTCCTCCGATCGGTGAGATCGATTGATCGATCATGTATGTGTTTAATTTGTACCTACTTTCTTTCTCTCATACTGAATTAAAGGTGACAAAGTAAACATGAAATTCTTAGAATCCCAAAAACCGCCAGTCACTAGCTAAGCTGATACCAGCAGCATTTGCGGTGTATCACAACCGACAAGTCCAACATGTATTCCTACCGAAAGAGCCCTGTATTGTTACCAAGTCAGTGCTTTTGTATACATTGGTGCTTTTGAGTTGGCCTCCGTTTTCCATATCTTTAGAGAGGCCAACAAGGCGACTGACCGTCTTACACATTTGGCCTTAGCTTCTGATTCGTCTTATTGGATGTCCGATCTAGAGTTTCAAACTCTCGTCCGTACGGACGCACTTGGGGTAGTTGACACATCCCAAACTTTCGCCTTGTAACAATATATAGAGAGAGAGATCGAATCACCTAATGCCTTGAAACAGTAAATACTACATATATAGTGGCATAAAGTTAAGGAGTAACAAAAAGTAAGATCACCGTCAACACTAACTAATCAACACTGACTAGAATCACCTAATGCCACCCCAACTTTTTGAGCATATATAATATAGCCCATCATCAACACTGAGATGCATATATATGAGGCCAACACCGGCGATGATGTCGCGTGTAGCCCATAACTCAAGGGGCTGCCCCAACATCAGAGAGATTTTGATTCAATTTTTTTTTTGTATAGATACGTACACTCGAGAGAATTGAAGGATTAGTTTGTTTTTGTAAAACCTAATATCTAAACTAGAAATCGGTTTTGATAGCGGAAGCGAATAAGATCTAAAACAATAAACGACCGATCAAGGAGAATAACATGCAAGAGAATGAACAAAACGATTTTACGTGGTTCGGTATAAATACCTACATCCACGGGGCCTCAAGAGTTCCGAATCCACTATAGAGAGTTCGTACAGGGATGATACAAGCAACAATAGCAAACAACCCTAATCTAACATGAGGTACAAGGAAGAAGAGAAAATCCCTCTGTATGGGATAAACCAGACGATCGAAGAGGGATTCGATCTCCAAGAACCCTAGATCTCATAAGGCACGGAGAGCGGCCACCCAGGAGGACGCCGGAGCTCGTTCCACCTTCCCAGAGACGCCTACAACAACCTTTCTTCTTCGAGCGTTCGCAAGCCGACGGCAAGAGCAGGAAACCTCCAAACCATAGCAGAGCGTTTGTGAGGAGAGAGAAAGACGAAGACTGAAGTGAGGAGCTCCAACGCCGAAGGGAGCTTATATAGCTAGGTCAAGCCCGAGCTCCAAAACGCAGCGCTCCACAAATGGCAAGGTAAGGTAAGCTCTCAGTATAGTCCACTGGGCTACCGAGCTCATCCGAGTGCCAAGATCAGTTGGGCCGGATCATGGGCTAAAGCCTAATCTAGTTAGAACCTTTTCCCGATACATATGACATATATAATATATGTTACACATATATGTTAAACCCCGCTATAGTTATAATTCCGTTAGAGGATGAAACTTTATCAAGCTCAATGCAACTCAGTCGAGATTAAACTATAGTGCATCATATATGCATATTATATATTATATGTCACCTGTATAGTCATCATACACACATACGTGTCCATACACACATAAAACAATATTACAACAACAACAATAACCCAGTATATCCCGCAAAAGCAGGGTCGGGGGGGTCAGGATGTACGCACTCTTTTCCCGAGCAAGTCGAGAGAGTGTTTCCGATAGACCCAGAACAGTAGGATACCAGAACTACAAGAAAGCAGTACTCATAGAGGGGAAACAATATCATAAACGAAGCAGGAAGAAGACAGGAACATAGCAAGGACAATAGAGCAAAACATCAGGACCCAAAACTCTATACATCCACAGCTCGAATGCACCTCCTTAAGCGGTCCCTGTCCGCAGTCATAGCTTCCGATAGATTCAGAAGATTGAGATCGTGCCAAATGACCTCCTTCCAACTCTTCTTCCGTCTACCTCTCCCCTCCCCCGTTGATATCTCTAAGATCCAAGCTCTCACACCTACGAACCGGAACCTCAACCGATCTCCTGCGCACGTGCCCAAACCAACGCAATCTACACTCCCGCAACTTGTCTAGCTACTATACTTGTAACTCCCACCTTGCTCCTGATGTCTTCGTTTCTGGTTTTGTCAAGTCTCGTGTGCCCACACATCCATCGTAACATTCTCATCTCAGCCACAGACTTCTTGAACTTTAGTTGTAGGCCAACACTCAGAGCCATACAGAACAGTCGGTCTAACAATCATCTTGTAAAATTTCTCTTTCAGTTTTGCCGGAACTTTCTTGTCACAAAGCACTCCCGAAGCTCTTCTCCATCTTAGCCATCCCGCTTGGTTTCGACGATCGATATCCCTATTGGGTATTTATTTGAGATAAATGTCTCAATGTTGACCAAATGTTGATGATTTATGTGATGCAAATGCAATGATATTTTGTACTCCGTAACGTTATTTTGATTAAACAACCTTACATTACCCGATCCAAGAATTTAGGCAATCGATCTGAGAAGAGAAGCTACAGATCTTGCCAAAAAGTGCTACCAAAAAGCTGTTTTTCTATTCTTTCTGAAAAGGGGGAGGGGGAAATTGGACCAGTCGTGAGGGGGACGACGATGACCGCGTTCGTGTGATGTAACAAACAACTACACATTTCGATTTCCTCGTAGCTTCAACCTCTGAATATTTTTCTGACTTCGATCATAAATTGAGTTCCCAAGTTTCGAAGAATTCATTGTTCGTTTCTCGCCATGAACTCCTCCATCTCTTCGTCGCCGGATCCAATTTCGCCCTACGCTTTGCTTTTCCAGTCGCTGTTACTCATTCCCATAGCTCACTATCTCATCGCATTGGTGGCTTTCTTCGCTGTTTTTCTGTACAATTTCTTGGAGTATCATTTCATCCAGGATGTTTTCAGTTTATTCAGAGGTCAGCCCGTAACCCTAACGTTCAATCCGGATTCCGAAATCTATGATGCCGTTGTTTCCAAGTGTAAAATTTTGCATGGCAGGTCATCGTCTCCCCCCCTCTCGTTTCTGTTGGACCATTTTTTGTTACTCTGATTTCGAAAAAAGTGTTGATTTTGTTGAGGGAAATTTGCAGGTATTTGGCGACGCCATGGCTTGCAAGTCCCCATTTGCAAACTACTTTCTTGAATTTCTTCGGTAGGCCTCCGGTTTTCACCTACAGAAGGTGAATGATCAATGAAACAGTTTGTATTCATCTCTCCTTTCTCCTTAGCTGTCAATGAGTCCTAATGGTCTATACGCTCCTGGTTGTTCAGAAAAATCTTTCAAACTGCTGATGGTGGAACTATTGCTCTGGACTGGCTACTTAATTCTGATGGTAAATTCAAGCCTACTATAAATATATATTCAATTCTTCTTTTATTTTATTTCGCTAAGCTACTAGAGAGTTTCAAAGATTTTCACTTTGGTAGGCTTGTTATGCATCTGTGTTTTCCAATGTTTTGCCTTGCGATGTCATAAATGGGCATGAAAAACCTATACATTTGGAGTTCTGATTTGCATGCGATGATTCTTCAGTTGTAAAAGGCGATGTTAGCATGGGCGATGATATCGGTAAGGATGATGAGACTCCAATCATCATTGTAGTCCCTGGTTTAAGCAGTGATTCGAATTCTTCTGTAAGTTCTGTTACATACTTCTTTGCCAAATTGCTGAATTTTTCATCCCAGAGGATGTTGTATGGCCACACAATTCATAAAGCAGAACAGTGTCTAAATAACTCGAGCTAAATGAGGATTTTGTACCTAAATTTAAGTTTACTTGATTTTGGGTCCGTTTGGCTTGGATGCTTATGACTTGTAGTGTAACTTTTATGACCTATAGTATAAAGTAAGTAAATAACGTGGTATTAATGTTCTGTTACAAACACAAGGCGTCAGTGCTGAAGAAACCCTTCATTTTCTTTCTCCTTGCATTATGTTATTCACTCAGTTTCTTGGTGTAAATCTTCTTTTTTGCCTGTTATGATGCAAATGGTCTTGTTATTGTGCTTGTCATTGTCAATTTAAGTAGTGAGGATGTATCTGTAAACAACTTTTAGATCATTGTCTATCTGCTGAGGCACTATGAATCCTTGTTTTTCTTTGAGTGTTTTAAAGTATTTTGTGGTATGTGTCTAAATGCTGAGAAGTTAAGGATGGTTCTGTGCTAGCAATTTCTCCATCATCATTTTTTAAGGTTCCTTCAGCTTCTTGATTTAATGATGCCATATATTTATGGTTTACATGTGCAGTACTTGAAGCATCTTGCATACAACACTGCAAAATCTGGATGGAATGTCGTTGTTACCAATCACAGAGGCCTTGGTGGTGTTTCTGTTACAGTGAGTAATTATCCAGTTATTAGTATACTCAAATTTTCAATCCTTTCCCCCTTTTGTCATAATCTCATGTACACTTTTATAGCTTTTTTCATGGAAGTTGAGGTCAGCTTCAAACAATACAACTGATCATGTTTAACTATTTTTTTTTTGTGTGCTGTGAACTACATATTCTATAGATATCTTTGCATTATGCATTGACTATTTTTTTTTACTTTTTCTCATCCACTTTATTTTCTTCTCTCCTGTCAAGGAATTAAAATGTTTTAATCACAATGTTGCAGTCTGATTGTTTTTACAATGCTGGATGGACCCAGGATATCCGTGCTGTTGTTCGTTATCTGCATAGTGAATATGCAGCTGCTCCTTTATATGTTATTGGAACAAGTGTTGGAGCCAATGTTTTGGTAAGTCAATTTTCATTCTTTAGATGTAATATATTCTTGTGATGATAACCATATGCAAGAATTCAAATGCTCTGGAAGATGTTGCTCATCAGCTCATGAATTTGATGTTGGTGAAATTTTCTCTCTTTATTAACAATTTCAATCAACTAGATGAATAAATACTTTTTTTTTTACTACTCTCTGCTTCTATTTGTCATGGTCATGGGTGATACTCACCCTGTACTGGATAACTGTACATAGGGGGTGTGGTTGGGCAGGGGTTATTGACTAGTATTTCAACTGCTGTAATTATGATGAGGGTCTCAGTCTATGATTAGTGTTTGACTCTACTATGCTCTCATCCTTGGAAAAACATGCATATTTGAAGAAACCAGAGGTAAGTTTGAGGTAGCGAAGTGGAGGTAACAAGTACTAAAAAGTGCAGAATGGGAAGGCTCAAACCGAAAACAAATATATGAGTTCATCCTCTTGTTATGATGTGCTTGTGCTTGGGTTTGGTTCTTTTCACTGCTCCAATTTAATATTAGCTGGGAAGTGAACTTATGAATGCACTCGTATGTTTAGGTAAAATATCTTGGAGAAGATGGAGATGACATTCCAATTGCTGGAGCAGTTGCTATTTGCTCACCATGGGATCTTTTGGTTAGTCCAACTCCAATTCTAATATGAGTTTCAGCATTTAATAAATGTTAAGAGCTCTTAACGTCAACACATGATGGACTTCTATTCTTATTAGTGGGTACAATTTAGTCTTTTTTTTAAGGGTAGGCTTGCTTAGTCCTATGTTGGTTTTGTCAATTGGCTTCTCTGGACCTGGTTTGTCTCCTCATGGATTGCGAGTTTATTGGAGTCTTCTCAATAGCCTTCATGCACTTTAAACTATTGAAATCTTTATCTGCACCAGTTGATCTCAATGTTATATTAGTAGGCATTTTTGTGCTTTTTACTATTGGAGGGAGAAATTGTATAGATCCTGCATCCAAAGCCTCGTTCTTGCCTTCCTTGGTCAATAATAAATATGTATGGTTGTTTCATGAAAATAACTGCATGCATTGGTCACAATGGAAATTCTGTTTTCCTATGTTAAAGTTTTCGGGCTAGAAATTTTGGCAATAATTTTTACACCAATATTCTTATCTTCCTAAACAGATTGGTGACAGGTTCATAGGTCGTAGACTAGTACAGAAGTTTTATGACAGAGCTCTTGCTATCGGTCTTCAAGGCTATGCAAAGTTGTATGTCCTATTAAGCCTATTCATAAATTTTGATATTCCTGATATAGATCTAGGTTTTTGAGCTTTTAATGATCAATGATCAATGGTTTCAGGCATCGATCCCAAATATCCCGGCTTGCAAATTGGGAAGGGATAACAAAGGTGAGCTTTAACAATGATGTTCATTACGTGGCACTTACCAAACTTTGTTGCACATATCTTACTTATCCTCTTTCAACCAATGCCATTTTGTCCTGCAAAAACACATGTAGCAAGAAAAAGACAAAATTGCAAAAAACAAAGTGTGTAGCATGAATTAAAATTATCCAACTTTCATTTATTTTCTTGAATTTGGAAATCTTTGCTTTGCTATGATTAATGTTCCATTATCTTTTTCTTATCCTTATCAGTCATTCCGTATCCGAGATTTTGACCACCATGCCACCATTATTGTGGGAAAATATGAGGTATGGTTACTATTGTTATCATCCCTCATTTGTAGTCTCGTCTGAAATGGACTCATTGTCATGGTACCAACTCCGTCACTGGCTTTGTCAGACTGTCGATACATTCTACAGGCGGTGTAGTAGTGCTGATTTTGTGAGCAATGTGTCCATTCCACTCCTTTGTATAAGTTCTTTGGATGATCCCCTCTGCACAAGGGAAGCGATCCCTTGGGATGAATGCAAGTATGATTCTGTTTTCTCAACCCGCTCTCCCCCCTTGATTTTACTGGTGTATAATGTTTCAAAGGTTCATAACTTCATATTTACTTCTATCCAAACTAAGAAAGAGAAACTGACATTTTCAGGCTAAATAAAAACGTTGTCCTAGCTACCACGCAGCATGGTGGACACCTTGCATTCTTTGAAGGAATTACTGCATCTAGCCTATGGTAAGATGATGATGAAGTTTGTAGCATTTCTTGCATCCATCTAGTTGACTATTGACTTGCTTTATCCAAGCTTAACCCGCATTGAAGTTATTTTTTTTTTCTTATTTTCTAGGTGGGTGAAAGCTGTCAATGAATTCCTCAGCATTTTGATTTCAAGCCCATGTATACGAACAAAGGTAATTTTTTTTCCATCTAATATAATCTGAAACCCCTTCCTGCTACCCCTTACATACAAACACCAAGGATCACACGCCTTCCCAATTGGCAGTAGATGATGTTTGAGTTGATTTTGTTTGTCACTATGGTTGCAGATGAAAACTGCCCCAGCGGAGCCTTCTATAGACCATGGCCCTTTCGTAAATGTCACTCAAGATGGAATGGTAGCTGCTGTAGTAAGTGAGGAAATAACAAATACTGATGAACACTCCTCTGAGTCCAAGGAGTTAGATGAGCATACGGCAGAAGCAAGGTTTTCTGATGCCTCCCCACAAACCACCCAACAAGAACCAACTGTTTCCAAGTCCAGCTTTCTTAATAGACGAATGGATCAGCTTTCTCGACTGTCTCGAAGACCACTGTGGTTGCTGATATACATCTCCATTGCATCAAGTTGGCCTGTATTGGGATCTGCATTATATTTCTTCTTCAAGAGGAAGACCAAAGGTGTTGCTCCTTCCATAATCCAAAGAAGATGACGGAGTACCGGTAACTTACGATCATTCTTCTGTTCTCCTTACTCTTTGCTGATCCTGTAAACCTTGATATTTCATGAATTTACTGTTGTTTACACCCACATGCTCTATGTAACCGTCTTTGCAGACGTCTTTTCAAAAATATAAATACAAGTGTATTCCTTAATACCTCATACCTCATAATTAGCAAGTCTAGCTTAAAAGATTTATTGACTCTGGCTATGATCTGGCATGGAATAGAATAAAAAAATATAACTGCATAATTATGAGGGCCAGTCTTTGTTTTTGCTTGATTCCCAGATGATTATGTTTACTTGTTAGAAAGATATTAGGCATGGGTCACTACAGATCTGTAATGTTATTAAGAATAAACAATTAAATTTGATGCCACAGTTTAAATTGGATGCTCATTGAATACGGCTAAAACAAGCATGGTAGTGCATTAAAACTAGGATTTTATATGCTTCTGAGTTCTGAAACAAAGAATATGTAAAATATATCCAAGTTTCCATTTAGGGATGGTAACTTCAAGTGCATTTTATGGATAGTTGAATTGGACAAAGGAAGTAGGAAAAATATGGAATGATGGGTGGATTAACGAATTGGATATGGTGTGAAAGTCTACCCATTAGAACTCTTTCACACTATAAGGCGTGGAAAGGGAGGAGAAGGTAGAAGAAGAAGAAATGTAATGGTGGTGGTGGGTGGGCAATTGGGCATGACCCACCTCACAAAAGATTGAAGTAATGGGCATCTCAAAACAAGGAAAGTGATGCTTATCCAAAAAGGAAGAAAACCACTAAGAAATTGGCCAGGCCAGACCAAGAGGAAGAATGATTTTCATAGTATATTATCACATATCAGAACAAATTGTTGTGGATCTGCCTTTGCATTCTGACAAGGACAAAGGTTTTAGGTGGGAAAAGGACAATTTGAAGATTAGGAATCAAAATCTTGGGGCAATTAAAAACCAATGGTCTTGCCCTTACCAAATCCATCCAGGTGGGTGGAAATTGAACATTCTAAATCTTATCATGAAATTGTTTTTTTTTTTGGTGTCTATTTGGTGAAAGAAGAGGAGATGGAAAGGTAAAGAGAAAGGGCACTATAACCTCTCAAGTTAATGTAAGGATTTTCTGCCCTTTTCTTCAACCCTTGTTCTTATACATTAGATTAAGCCGAGCATTTTGTGCTCAGAATGGTGATATCTCACTATTGGAAGACAATTATGTATTGATTGTGACTCGAATTCATTTATCCTATTAACAAGTGTTAAGTCTCCCCCTGTTTCAGGTTGTGAAACATCACATTGACTGGTAGCATTTGAGTACGTCAACTGGACTAGGTGAAGTTGAGGATGATTGGTCTCTAATTCACACATTTTGTTGATTTATCATGCCAACAAAATTCGGTTCTGAGCTGCTTTTTATCAATTTAAACAAGATTACGAAGGTATCAAAATCACATAATGAATGAAGCTGATCGACCAGAAACACTACAACTATATAGAGTATAAACTCATAAAAAACAAAGCCTCCTTAGTTGAAGTTGACTTTTAAGCTTGTCACCTCTTATCAGATACCGAACTAATCCCAAATTGGTTTTAGATCCTCCTCTCAGCTTTTTCATATTTGAATTATTCTCCAATGACCCTTTGAATAGCTCCAAAGGAATCTTAGATGCCCCTTTTTTTTTATGGGCAGATGATATCCTTATTTAAGATATCCTGAAATCATGTGTAGTATCTGGATTCTGGAGTCCACTTCCTAAAGAAAAGGGGGAAGGTTAAGAAGAAGAGGAGGGAGAATCTGGTACCCAATCTGAAGTCTTTGTTATAGAGATATGATAGACCTACAAGGAGGGCATATAATTAGCTACTTTTCTCAGAATCTATGATTAAACCAATCATGGGTTTATGGGCGTTTATACTTTTGGCTATCTTGAGAAGCTGCTATGTTCTACAGAAACCAATAGAAGTTACACCTGAAAAAACTCTCTACTTTTCAGAGCTGAACTAGACAAAGTAGGCTCCTGTGAATGTCAAGGAATCAATTATCAGCCTATTTAAATTATTCTAATAGAATATAGTAGCTTAAAATGATAGGAATCTTCATTAAAAAGGAAAAAAGAACCATTGAAGAGTAAGACTAGTGTTTAATTTTCTCTAGATTACTGAGTCTTCCTCCTGACTTGTGAGGTTACACTTACAGGGATCAGAAATCCGGCTGTGTGAAAGAACTTGTATGACTTCTAAAAAGCTTTGGTTGAAGTGAGCCTTAGAGCTGAAGATTCAAAAAGGATATTCAACACAGTTTGATTTTGTGAGGCTATTAAGCCATCGGAAAGCGCAAAATCAAACATAGTCAAAAGCCAGCAGTGCATTTTTTACGGGGCTGTGCTTAATGAACCGCGTACAATATGATTAAGAATGACCTGAGAAATGTGCACAGAATGTGCAAGATATCTTGTGGGTGAGCTCTTGGAATCTGTAATTGTCTTAGCTAGCTGGTATTTTAAGTTTTTGCAATAAGATGCTGAATAAAATAACTAACATGTCTTCCATTTGACAGACACGTCCAGATATCAGTATTCCATCCGTGTGAGATCTCACACTTTGTCTCCATGTTTTCTGCTGATTGTGAGGTTAAACACCCCTTTAATTCTGCCTCAATTAAGAACTGTCCTTGTCAAGATTATAGATATCAATCTTTTGTACTGATTTCACTCCCAAGATCATATATTATATACGATATATATATATTGATCCATGTGTATTTTATTTCTGGTTTCAAAATAAAGCAAGAGGTAACTTGACTGATGGGCAATTAGATTTTAACCTAAAAAACGGGCAAGAATGCATTCACCCCTGGATTGTGACAAGTAGATAGATAGATGCATAGGTAGCAAAAAGAATCAGTCGATCAGCAAGTACACCATTGAATTTTGCATGTTTCATATATCTGTGTATACCTCCAAATTAAATTTGGTGAAGTCAAATTCAGGTGATATGGGCATATTTGCATTTGGTTTCTATACAGATATGACAGATGGGTGCAGACAAAAGATCTAAAAAGAGGGATAGTAGGTTAGATTCCAAACTGATTTTGCTTGCTATTATTTTTGTCTGTAGCTCATATGGCATCTTTTTTTAATCTGCTCTTTCCGAACAACCAAGGGACTCTTAATACACCTCTCTCAAAATCTATGATAAAAAATTGTATAAAATATTTGAGGCTGAGAGACAAAGTGAGCTAAAAAGCTGTTCAATGAGCTACATTCCAAACAAGAATTGAAAGATACTCTTCTCTCTCATTCTCATTGGAATTGGAGACCTCAAAACCAGAAACCCAAATTAAAAGAAATAGTGTATATATATTTGTTTAAATGTCTTTCCATTTGATAATGTACTGCACAAATATAACTTGTATACGCCTTTATCTGGTGCATGTTTGGTGCTTTTCTTATGTAATGAGAAGGAATTCGTGGGGGATTATTCCATTCCCACTCCCCTTATAAGCTCTTAACTCCAGTTTCCCCCTTTGGCTCCCCATATCCTTTCTTTGCCGAGTTTGTCTTCGTCTCTTTTTTGTTGATGGAAGGCGTAAAGATTGTATCGGAAGAGGAGCAGCAGCTTTTGAATCTTAGCCTCTCCCTTGTTTCCCATGCTTATGATGATCACAATACAAGGACAAAGAGGAGCAATGGTTATGAATCTTCCACTTCTCGCGGCTCTTCAGATGGAGGAGATCATTATGATCATCAAGGTGAGCTTTGCCGACTCTTCCAACTCCGAGAGGAGATGCTGACAAGGCTAGAGAAGACTAGATCATCTTTGTTGCAGGTTGTTGATCAAGGAGACAGAAGCAAGGGTCCTTACTTGATCCACCTTCTGCTCAAGTCCGCGGCCTCTGTTGAAGAATACAACTTCAGCTCAGCCATGGCTGATCTTGCCAAGATCTACCAAACCGCCTCCTTTGCAGGCGATTCAGCGCAAAGGGTGGCTGCATATTTTGCAGATGGCTTGACAGCCAGGTTTCTGAAAGACAAATCACCCTTGTATGATATGATCATGAAGGATCCCACTCCATCTGAAGAGTTCTTGGGATTCACCCATCTCTACAAGGTCTCTCCTTGCTACCAGTTCTCCCACTTCACAGCCAACCAGGCCATACTCGAAGCTTTCGAGAGGGAGCTAGAAGGAAGAAGCAGCTGGAGACTGCACGTTGTAGATTTCGAGTTGGCCTACGGATTCCAGTGGCCTTCTCTTATACAGTCTCTATCAGAAAAGGCAACCAGCACAAACACAATATCCCTTCGCATCACCGGATTTGCAAGGAGCTTGGAGGAGTTGGTTGAGACCGAGGCTCGGCTTGTGAGCTTCTCGAAGGGGTCCCCGAACATTGTTTTTGAGTTCCAGGGGCTCTTGAGAGGCTCCAAGCTCATTCACAACCTTGTGGAAAGAAGAGAAGATGAAACCCTAGCAGTGAATTTAGTCTCTTGCTTACATACATCAAGGAATGATGCACTGAAGATTTCAGATACACTTGAGTCTGTACATTCTCTGAACCCTTCCATAACAGTCCTGGTGCAACGAGGAAGCCGCCATGACCGGAGAATTCCAAGCTTCCTGGGAGGCTTCATGGATACTTTGCATTACTACGCGGCCATGTTCGATTCCTTGGACGATTGCCTCCCAAGGGAGAGCCTAGAGAGGCTGTGCATAGAAAAGAATTATCTCGGAAAAGAGATCAAGAACGCCATTGTCAACTGCTTTCAGGATGATCATCATAGTCAGCTGATGATGAATTCCAGGATGCATGAAGGGTTGGATCATGGGTGGAAGAAGATGATGGAGGGCAATGGGTACTGCGGGATTGAGCTAAGCTCGAGAACGATGATGCAGGCGAAGCTTCTACTGAGAATGAGGAGCAATCTACAGCCACAGGTTGAAGGGGAATTGTACTGTGGAGGTGGGTTTAGGGTTTATGAGGAGGAGAATGGAAAGGCTATTTCAATTGGGTGGCAAGATAGGGTTTTGATGACAGCTTCTGCATGGCAATGTGTATGAAACAACATTAACCCTTCATATATTTATATTTATATTTCTTAAATCATCTCTACTAGCATGTAGTGTTTTTTACATACTATAGCTAACACCATTCAGATTGCTGAATTTGTTGTGTTCTTAAATTGGTATGTTGAGCTTCAATTAATAAACTGAAGGCTCTTTCTCCTGTTTCAGTATTTGATTGGCTTATTGAGGCTAATTTTCCTTCATCCAAAAGATAAAAAAGGAAACTATATGGAGGATATATATAATGCATCCACACCAGCATGCATGATAACATATTTTCTAAATCAAGCATATATGTATATGGGACATAATACATGGTGGTACCAATTCTATTATTATAGAGTAGCATTGCATGAAAAAAAATGTATTTATTTATATTTTAAGCACCAGCATTTTATTTATACTGTATTTTATTATGGGAATAGATGTATTTATTTATATTATTATAGAGAATATAGCATTGCATGATAAAAAAGAAAGAAAGAAAGAAAGAATATAGCATTATTATTTTTTTAATTAGAAAATGATTTGAAATACTAAACACAATTCGATGGAGGAAACCCAAGGAAGAGTTCATGAAACTCAAATTTTGATGGTACTAATTAAGTTCTCTTTTCGTTTTTGCGTCTGCGGGTTTTGTGATTCGAGACGAATGAGAGAGGATGGTTACTTGAGATGTCAAAAGATGCGGGAAGATATCGACATTGCAAGCCGATGTAGTTGGGTTACAACTCGGCCTGGTGGAAGCCAGGAAAAGGGGATCAAAAGACTTGAAGTGGAAGGTGACCGTCTGGCAATTATTAACGCTATCAAAGGCGTTTGGAAAAGTTCTTGGGAGATCGAAATGCTTATCTCGAACTCCCTTCTCCTTCTTCGTTCTTTCGAGGTGGCTTTCGTCTCCCACATTTTCAGGAAAGGCAACAAAGTGGTAGATCGTGGGGCACATTTGAGTCCAGGCTCCGACGTTTCTACTTAGAGTATCGATTCAGAGCTTCAAGTTATCGTTCGAAAGACGTCCTTGGATAGTGGTACAAACGTAGATGATACACCCCAAACCCTCGCATTGTAAAAAAATAGAAGAAGGTTTTGAGTTCCTTATTCTCTTCATTAGATTTTTTTTTTGTTTGTATTACTATAGTCAACCCATCTAATGATTTTGGCAAAAGGGGAGCCCCTAAATGCCAAGAGCATCCAAACAGATGAAATTGCGAAGAATTGAATCGTCAGGAGTCACAGAACCTGAGAAAGTAAAGTCCAGATGCGATAAACGGTCCGCAACACGGTTTGCTTCCCTATAGACATGGTAAATCTCAAAAGTTTTAAAGAATCCTAAGGAGACTAGACTATAGAAACAATCATATCAGAATTTCCCAAATTTTCGTCCTATCAATTTAGCAAATAATGGTCTATTCGATATTTCAAATTCATATCTATTTAAAAAAAAATACCATTAGAAAGTTTTGCTATAAAAAAAGAAGCTAAAACTTGGAAAGAATTCAAAGAAGTAAAATGTCCCTCACTCGGGCCCATACCATAAGCCCGTGGATGATCTTCAAGATCAAAAAAGGAAAAGGAAAAAGAAAAGGCAAAGGCCCATCAATGATCAAACGGTTCAAAGGGGAAGCCCACGGTACCATTTTCAATTTTCAAAACAGCATATAATTTCAACGGTCACAAAAATTGAACGATCAAATCAAGGAACTAGGAAGGCGTTACAAGCCAAGCCAAGCCAGCCGTATCAAACGTTCGCTCCTATCAATTCAAAAGCCTAATTTCAAATAAAACCCTAATCAAAATTGAAGCTTTTCTTCCTTCACGCACTCTCTATCTCTCTCTGAGCCACCTCCAATGGCTGCCCAGGGAGCTCTGGAAGCAAATGTCGATCAAGAACGGGAAATCCCAGTGTTCACAGTGATGAAGAACAACGCCATCCTCAAGAACATTTTTGTAATCAACTCCAGATCACCAATTTCAGAGGCGTGTCCTCAAGAACTAAGCGGTCCTCAAGATTCAAGCAAGACCTGCCAAGATTTCGAGCACAGTTTGCTGGTAGGGCGTCACCCAGACTGTGAAATTCGATTGGAGCATCCCAGCGTCAGTCGATTCCACCTTCGAATCCACTCTAAACCCTCTTCCAAACGTCTTTCTGTCACTGATTTGTCATCCGGTAAAGCTATCCCTCTATTTTCTCTCGCTACTCCTTAGGGTTTCTGATTATTGAAAATTTCGTGCCGCTTTTGTTTCATGGTTATGTAACCCATTTTTAGATTTCAGGTCGTCTAGTTTATGTTTTCTGGTAATTCTCTTGATCTGAACATTTTTAGGGTTTCAACAGTATACGTGAAATTCTGAAAGAAATTCCGTGAAATTGCAACGAATCTCTCTTCCTTCCCCGGTTCTGAATTTGTCTGAATTAATTGAAATCAATCATGTTTTTGCTTTCATTTTTTAGGACTCTTTCTCCCCCTACTGTTTTAAGAGTCATTAGCTACATACTCATGGGTTTTTCTGGTTCTCGATTTGCTGTTGGGTCATGTTCAGTACACGGCACATGGATATCAGGAAAGAGGATGAAACCGAACATTCGGGTCGATGTCAAGGAAGGTGATGCACTGAAAATTGGGGGATCCAGTAGGGTTTATAGGCTGCATTGGGTTCCCTTTTGCAAGGCCTATGATTCGAATAACCCGTTTGTTCCACCACTTAATGTACCACTGCCAGATGAAGATATGGGAGAAGAGATTAAAAGAGTATGGAAAATTTTCAACCTAGTAATTAAAATTGAATTGATATGATTATGAGTAGAATTACTTATTATATGGTTTTTTTTGGTTTGCTTCATTTTGGACTTAGGATGAGAACACTTTACTATTTGAGAGTGGCGTGCAATCTGTGAATTCTGCTTCTCCAGAGGATTTGTTGTCCATCCAGTTTGAAACCTCAGAGGAAATGAAGGTACTTATTGGAATTTTGTTGGTGAGATTAGGAGTTTGATTTTATTTAGCATCTCTTTTACATCATTCATCATTCATGGTTTTTATTTGATTTATTCATTGTGATATTAGGATGTGAACACTCTGTCATGTAAAAATGAAGATGAGAAGTCTATGGAATTAGGATGTGAATTCTCACTCGACTTTGCTTTAGAGGCTATGAAAGCTTTGGTTTCCAACTATTCTGAAGCCCCTAAAGAAATGGAGGTAGCTTATAGATTACATTATTTCATACGAGTGCAGTTATCTGTTTTTTTTTCCTGAATTCTATTTACCATTATTCGTGTGTTTTCCATCTGGTTTGTCTTGGTTGTGGAATTAGAATGAGAATGCTCTAGAATGCAAAATGGAAGATGAAAAAACAGTGGATTCTCCTTCAGAGGAGGCTTCAAATGATTTAGATTTCAATCCCTCTCAGGAAGAGGTTTTATCAGTGGCTCCACTACCAGAAGTAATGAATGCTTTGCATATGCCATTGGAAAGTAGGGATATGCAGTTTGTGAAGTTTGCTTGGGAGGGATCAGAAACTTTGCTTCTTGATAGAAGTCCTCTGCTGGTTACACTAGGAGAAAGCAAACCTTCACTTGCAATGCAAGAAGTCGATTATTCTCACGATATGGTGGCCAAAAATGAAGGAAGCCCATTAATGCTGAGGTTGGATGATAACATGAGCATCCCAGGAGACATGGAAGAAGATGGAGAGGAGGAAAATGAGTATGAAAAGGAGAATGAAAATCAGCAGGTTGTGCAGAAAATGGAGAGCCCAAGGGAACTGGCAGTCCACCCAACATGGGAAATTGAGCAGGAAATGGAGAATTGGGATGATGCAATCAGTGAATCATTTGCAGATGAAATAGTGCATATAAATGAAAATCCGATGCAAGAAGTCGATTATTCTCACGATATGGTGGCCAAAAATGAAGGAAGCCCATTAATGCTGAGGTTGGATGATAACATGAGCATCTCTGGAGACATGGAAGAAGATGGAGAGGAGGAAAATGAGTATGAAAAGGAGAATGAAAATCTGCAGGTTGAGCAGAAAATGGAGAGCCCAAGGGAACTGGCAGTCCACCCAACATGGGAAATTGAGCAGGAAATGGAGAATTGGGATGATGCAATCAGCGAATCATTTGCAGATGGAATAGTGCATATAATTGAAAATCCGATGCAAGAAATCGATTATTCTCGCGATATGGTGGCCAAAAATGAAGGAAGCCCATTAATGCTGAGGTTGGATGATAACGTGAACATTTCAGGATACATGGAAGAAGATGGAGAGGAGGAAAATGAGTATGAAAAGGAGAATGAAAATCTGCAGGTTGAGCAGAAAATGGAGAGCCCAAGGGAACTGTCAGTCCACCCATCATGGGAAATTGAGCAGGAAACGGAGAATTGGGATGATGCAGTCAGTGAATCATTTGCAGATGGAATACTGCATATAAATGAAAATCCGATGCTTCCATGTGATGACGAAGAGATGGTTGCGGCATGGAATTTCTGGACTCTTAGCAATCAGGATCTGGAGGATGAAAATGCAACGGAGATTAGGAAATCTTTGGTGGAGGATCCAAGAGATGAAGTCTTCTCACAAGAATCGTTCCCCAGCGAAATTCAGTGGGATTCCTTCAATACACCGGCTTTAACGTCCAATTTGATGGATAATTTGGATGATGCAATAAGTGAAACATTTGCAGAAGAAACGCTGCATATAAATGAACATCTGATACCACCATGTGACGATGAAGAGATGGGTGCTGCATGGAGTTTCTGGTCTCTAAACACTCAGGATCTGGAAGATGAAAATCAGAGCTCTTTGGTGGAGGATCCAAGTTCTGGAGAAATTCAGAGCTCGATATGGAGCTTCTGGTCTGGCATTCCTGGGGCAGAATCTGTGCGTTTGTCATCTTTGTCTGATGCAGAAATGTTCCAGATAGAAACCCAATCAACAAATTGCAGCCCATGTAGTGAACCATCCAAAGAGAGGTCTCCGGATAGAGCAGCCCCAGTTGTTTGGTCAGAAAGAGCTCAATTGGCAAGTTCTCTTGAAACTCGGACAAATAGGACAACGCAGGAAGAGGTGGATAATAACAGTGTCTACAATGAAGTTCAAATGCTGAATGATAGACTTGGTATTTACACGGTCAGGGACCATCTCAAGGAAGAATTTTTCACTCCAGAACAAGAGATTTTCACCCAGAGTACTCAAGGAAAGTCAGGTATATTGAAAGATGAGCACTTGCCAGCTTTGGAAAAGTTACAGCTTTCCACTGCAACTACTAAATCTTGCATTGATTCAGAAGAAAGCTTGTCTGCCTACTCCAACAAGGAGAATGAGACACCAACCACCCTTCAGGATAAGAGATCAAAGCCGCTTTTATCAGCAAACCGCATGAAATTGTTCATGCTGTCAAAAGAAGAAAGGACGCCTTTGCAAACTTTATTTGTGGATTCTCCTCAAATGAGTACCTCTGAAGCTCATATTTCTTGTGTTAGCCCATCTCCTTACTACAACAAGGAGAATCAGACACCAAAAGCCCTTCAGGAGCAGAAATCATCACAGCGTTCATCAGCAAAGTGCATGAAATTGTTCATGCAATCAAAAGGAGAAGAACAGAGGATGCCTTTGCAAACTTTATTTGTGGATTCTCCTCAGATGAGCGTTTCTGAAGCTGACATTTCTGGTGCTAGTCCGTCTCCCTATTCCAACAAGGAGAATCAGACACCGAAAACCCTTCAGAAGCAGAAATCAGCATGGCATTCATCAGCTAAGTGCATGAAATTGTCCATCCCGTCAAAAGGAGAACAACAACGGAGGACACCTTTACGAAATTTAATTGTGGATTCTCCTCACGAGGGCACCTCTAATACTCATACTTCCAATGGTGCTAGTCCATCTGCCTGCTCCATCAAGGAGAATCACAAACCTAAGTTACTTCAAGAGCAGAAATCACCAGGGCACACAAAACTCCTTATGTTGAGAAAGCAAACAAAAATGATCCAATTTCAGACTTTATTTGGAGATTCTCCTCCGAAGAACATCTCTAACACTATTTCTGATGTTACTGCAAGAAGCAGGGATTCCACCACTTGCAAGAATTCCATGGACAAGGTGGTTTGGGGGGTTATTTGTTGTTTGTGCCTTTTCTCATTACTGCAATTACTTGTTGACATGCATAACTGATTTGGGTTTTTTGGCAGAACAAGCATTCGAAACAGCAAGTAAAGATGTGGACCATACTAGCAGATGTTTCCTCCCTGCTTAACAAGACCTCGAGAAAAGCACTACAGCTCCTTGAAAGCATCAAGAAGACCCAACTAATCATTCCTAATGCTGGTACCAATATAAATATATTTACCTTATTCCATAGAATTTATTGTCAGGTTGGGATGTTTGTCTCATTCAATTATGATTTACTTGTTCATTAACAGTGATGGAGGAGTTGGACGTTATGAAGCAGCAAGCCAGCTTCTTTAGGAAGAACACCGACGCATTCTTGGCATCCCAGTGGATTGAAGAGTGTATGGTCAGAAGTAAGGGTTGGGTTAAAATTCAGAGTTCTATGGTGGATGATGGAAGATCTACTGCACTAGCAAGCTCAACCCCCTTCTCCTACCGTGCCTACGGAACTCTCCCAAAAGACGTTTCCCCGTCCACGGGAGATCAAGTGCTTGATTATGCTATCTACTTCAGGAGAACTCGGGACGATGGACAGCTCGTCCTTCTCAGTAATGATCCCACAATGAAGATCAAAGCAATGGCAGAAGTATGCCCTCAAATCTCCCCTTTCTATCTATGACCTATATTCATGCTTGGTTAACTCTTGCACTTACATATTGGCATCATCTCACACTCTAGTCTCTATGTGATCTTGTTTTCCAGGGTTTGATATGCGAGACTGCAGAAGAGTTCCGAGAAAGTCTGGTGAACCCTTTCTCCAAGAGGGTCTTGTGGGTTGATAGTTTACCTAGAGGACGCACGTGGTCCTTCTTAGACGACGTGATTCTAAGGAACAGATTCTATCCAGGTGCAACGAAGGCTGTGGAGAATGCAAGAGGCTTGAAGATACTGCTGCCCAATTCCATGTATCAGTGAACCAGCTACGCCTTGCCAGGAGTGTAAATGCCTATTTTGCAACTTGTGAAATCAAAGTTGTTTTTGAAAAACTCGTTCATCTTACTTTGCAACTTGTGAAACATGAATGGATCTGTGTGATTTTGAGTGGGTTATACAAATCATGCCCAACTCAAAACTACCTTGCTTTCAAATTATTAGTTAGACCTTAACTAACTCAAGGGTCAGAACACATCAACACAGCACACACAACCACGTTAGGAGCTATAAGATCTGTGTAGAATGTCTGCATTAGAAGAAATACACCATTTAGAAACAAGAAATCCAGAGTCATGCGCATTGTCCTACTCGGACAATACCCATGGTCTGCCAGGAAGTTGTATCCGCAGCTCAAGGAAACAGGGACCCAAGATCTGACCCTCAGCATCAAGGTTATATAGACATTAGACTCGTACATAAACAAGTGAAGAAAGGGGAAGCATTTTCTCATGTATGCTAACAAATAAGGGATACAAGTGTTACCAAACATGAAATAAGTCACATGGAACTTCAATACAAGGAAATCCAAAAAGACCTATGAATCATCATCACCGATACCTGATTGCAGCCCATTCTTAGGCCCGGAAATCAGGAATGGGAATGACGATCCAGAATCGTCAAAAGCAGATTGACAGAACTCTTGGAGACCGCCCATGCTACAACTGTCAAATCCCATGAGCGAAAAGTAAGTGTCATCCATGTTTCCTTTCATGCCCATGACACCTCCTTGCCTTCCATCACCATTTGAATTATCAGAGCCAAAGCTAAAAGCCATGCCTCCAACCTTATTATTAGATGTTTCACCATTTTCAACTGGAAGTGAGGATGTGCTGGTTAATCCCTTATTCTCTTCAAGAGGAATAGCAGGAGTATGGCCTTGGAAAAGTGCAATGTGCCCAAAAAGCTTGTCTTTCCTTGAGAAAGTGGTGCCACAGGAGCAAAGCCACTTATCCCTACCACAATGCTTCTCATGGGTCTTAAGGTCTGCGAGGACCGAGAATTTCTTGGTGTTGCATCTGCTACAAGTGTAGGTCTTGTCACAATGTGTTCTCTTGTAATGATTCTTCACACAAAGAATTGTCTTTAGGGCCTGAAACTTTTTGTGGTCCTTGTTTCGTTTGCAACCTGCATATGGGCAGGAATACCTCTTAAGCAGAACTGGCTCGGATTCATCAGAATCCCTGTGAGGCTTTGCCAGTGCAGCCGGAGTCTTGTACTCATCTCCATGTCCCCTCATGTGCATCCTAAGATTAGCATCTCTCTTGAATCCCTTCCCACATATTGTGCAAAAGTGAGTATGAGGAGCAAGAATCTCCTCCTTTTCCAGCTGTAGTATCTCATAAGAACCAGGAGGAAGGTGCTCTTCTTCAATGGGGTCATCGTCGTCTTTCAACTCGTGCGCATCCATACAGTTGTGATTCTGCTCCATCGCACCAAAATTTCCTGTTGGATCCAACTGGTTATTCTGAATGAGAGGTTTCACATCAGACATATTTTGCTGTACTGGACCACTGTTGCTTTGTGGAAGCAAACTTGGGCCACCGTTGCTTTGTGGAAGCAAACTAGCAGCGGCACTCACTGTTGAAGGGAAGAGAACTCCATTGAATTGCCCAATCTGTCCAGTCGAAGGATTAGCAGGTAAGAGGCCATTCTTTACAGATGGCAAAAGACTACCTGCTGTTGATATCAGTTGTATAATAATTGATGTAAGGTCTGCCGTGATAAGCTGTTGCTGCTGGGTGATAAGTTCATCTGCACATAGTGAAACTTGACCCCTACGCCCAACAATAACATGAACAAGCTCCTGTAGCTGATGGATTTTCTGCTCCAAGAAGGAGAGGTTATTCAGCATAGCTCTCGGATCCCAGTCCTGCACCTTGCTGTCTTGAAGCATCGGTCCCTTCAGACCATCTTCGGCACTCGGAAACTTGTTTTGATCATTGGAGCACTCGGACAAATTAGACAGGTTCCCAGAAGCTTGACTGAATTTAGAGAACAAAGACTCCACCTTGGCCCCATAATCCAACATCAAAGAGTCTTCCCAGTTCCGTTCACGTTGCTGCATGTTGGCTACATTAAAAGGTTGGTTGCTGAATGACGAACTCTGAGTGAACTCTGTGAAAGGCATGGACTTGGCCCAGCTTTCCTCACTTAGCCCTTCCTTATGTTCCATGTCTATATCCTCTGTGATGCAACAGATTTCACAGCCAATTTATCCTCACCAATCATGGAAATGGAATAGGACAGCTACTGGAGCAGTAACCTGCTAAAAAAAACTCATTGAGAAAACCAAATTGTAACTAAGCAACATAGGTCAAATATACAACTGTTACAATCTCTACATCAATCAGCAATCATCCATTTTTTTACCCCCAAAACATCACAAATTCAAACAAATACTTGTAACTTGCCACACTCAGCTGACAAAAACCACATCCAATTTAAAACCTGATCAAAGTTTTTCACTGATTTATTTGACAGACAACTATTGCCTTCAACAAGCTCAGAACAGCTATCAACAATAGCTCTTCTGTACAAAGATTTGATTGAATTCCATCTGGATCTCCAAAACTAGTCAAAAACTTTCCGAGTTTGATGACAAACCTTGAAACAACGCTGCTTCTTTTCCAATCAAAAAGATCCTACCCAATTTCTCACTAACCCAAAACCTAAACCTAGGTCAACGGAGCATAAGAAACAACATGCAAAAGATTCAACTTCTCAAAAGGAGCCGTAACTAACAGATATGGATCGGAAGAGATCGGGAAGAGAGAAACTCACCAGATTCAAGAGATCCCAGACGCCCTTTGCCTGCTCCGAGTTGTCTCCTCCATAAACCAGGGGGTGTTCAGATTTGCAGCTAACCTGATGAATCAACCAATCGCCAAGCTCAATAGATAAACATAAACTAATAAAATACTTTGTAATTAAACCCCCCAAAAAGCAAAAAATAGAGCCAAGAAGAAGAAAAGTATTAGTAAGAAAAAAAAAACGTTTAAATAGAGGAATCAGAAGCCCTAGAAGTAGTGGGCAGCCAAGCACTACCATACCAAGGAAAATTTGGTGGTTTCTCCACCCTTCGCTTTCAGCTACCACTTAAAACTCTGTATTCATCAATTATTCAGCGGAATTAACAGTAAAAGAGATTAAGAAATCATCAAAAGCGATTAACTTTTTCTCACTGGAGTCGGGTTCGAAGTCGAAGCTGTGATTGTGGGATTGACTTGTTTTCGTAGAGAGTTCTAATTTCATCTTCCTTTATGTTTTTTACTTTCTAGGGCAAATTGGGCACCGATTGTTTAGAATTAGGGGGGAAATGGAACGGGGAGGGAAGAACCGGGGGAGGAGGTGGGAGTTGCCAATTGCTAGGAATCTGCTTGCGCGATTGCCGAGCAATTAAAAAAACTATACTCCCTCCGTTCCAAAATAGATGGTCTTTTGTTTTTTGGTACGTTTTTCAATGAGCGAAAAACTCTATAAAATATTAATTTTTTAATTAAAATTTTTATACTATTTGATACTTATTACTAATAAGTATCTAATTATATAAATAAAATTAATTAAAAAATAATATTTCACGTAGTTTTCCGCTTCTTAAAAAGCGTGCCGAAAAGTAAACGACCATGTATTTTGGAACGGAGGGAGTAATTTCATAAATGAGGAAGCTTCCAAGAAACCATAGCCACCTTGAATTTGTGTTATGAGCTAGTGTGTTTTTTTTTTTTTTTTGGGAAACGGACAAAATTTGACCATAGGGCTTAGCCCTATCAGCCAAGAGCATCTTTTCGGATGAGATTACGCAAAAGAGAATCATCAGGAGTCATTGGATCAAGTGAAGCAAAGCCAAATCGTGACAAGCGATCTGCCACTAGATTTGCTTCCCGGTAGACATGACGAATCTCGACCGAACAAAAGAAGCCCAGCGAGACTAGACTGTCTGAGACAATCATATCCGAGTCTCCAGTAGGCTTCCCCAAACCTTTTAAACACTTAGTAATTGTTAGGTTATCTCCTTCTACAGTCAATTTCGTAATTCCCAATTTTTTTGCAGCGAGTATGTCATTTCATAGCCCATGGCTTTCGCATCCACATATAGAGTCGATTGGTGATGGTCCCCAGCCACAGTAGATAGGGGAACCCTTGAAGTCACGAATGATAAACCCAAAAGTGCCCTTATTACTAGAGGAGAGAGAGCCATCGAAGTTAAGTTTATGTGTACCCTGAGGAGGTGGTTCCCATTTGGATCTTTTTCTTTTTGAAATCAATCTGGGTTTTGAGTTGCTTGGTGGAGCTGTTATATTTTCTCTTGTAATTTCCTTTGCTTGTGAGGTTGTCCAGATAAATTTTTGATCTTTTTTTAAAGCTAATATCTTT
Organism: Persicaria tinctoria; assembly: GCA_037127255.1. Lineage (NCBI taxonomy): Eukaryota > Viridiplantae > Streptophyta > Magnoliopsida > Caryophyllales > Polygonaceae > Persicaria > Persicaria tinctoria. Next base: position 85,152,531 of record JBANSL010000011.1, on the reverse strand, counting down.
CTTATATCTGGGGTTATACTGTCGAAGTTTGTTTTGTTTCTAGAGAACCAGATGCCCCACCAGACAAATGCTACGTCTTCAAATTTTGCTTTTCCAATTGTGTTCTTGATATTCCAAATAGTTTCGTTGATCGGGTCTCCTTTATCAAAACAACCATGCATTTTCATAAAGGATCCTGGGTCATTTGTCATCAGAGTGCCCCTAGTAATGGGGCAGTCCCATAATAAGTGATATAAATCCTCATAGCATGAGTCGCAGTGAGGACAATTTGTCGGGATCCCTAGCCTTCGAGATGCTAATCTGACCGTTGTTGGTACTGCGTTTTTGAGGATCTTCCACATGAATGATTTTATTTTGGGTGGGGTATTTTGGTCCCAAACCCAGCTTATATCCGAGTTTGTGTGGTTTTTGTATTTATGTATCATATCAATTGCAGAGGATGTTGTATACCAACCATTCTTACTCCATTTCCAATATAGTATGCCAACATGGATGTTCTCGGGTAATGGTATTGTGGTGATTTTCTCTATTAAGTCATTCGGTAATAAGCCTTGCAATTTCCCAAATAATTTGTTCCGATCCCATCTTTTATTTTCTTTTATGAAGTATTGTATGTTTATTGACTCATCAATTTGTTGAGTATCTGGGATCAATGTTTTCAGGGGTGCTTGACCCATCCAGAGGTCTCTCCATAAATTTATCGCTGAACCATCCCCAATAGACCATTGGAGACCATTTTTGAATAGGGGTATTAATTTTATAAGTTGTGCCCATTGCCACGAGGATCCCCCACGCTTTTGATAATTTAAAATATTGCTTGTTTTGAGGTATTTTTCTTTTATTAGTTTAACCCACGGGCTAATAGGTTCCGCTAGTATTTTCCAGAGCAGTTTCATCTGCAATGCCTTATTCATATCCTCTGAGCAACGGAGACCAAGCCCACCATTTTCCTTTGTTTTACATATTTCAAACCAACTGATGAGTGGTTTATGGTTAGGCCCTTTGTTCCAGAGGAATTGTCTATTGATTCTATCCAACTCTGAGTGGACAGATTTGGGTAACATAAAGCATTGCATTAAGTGCAAAGGTTTTGCTGAAAGCGTAGACTTGATTAGAGTACACCTTCCAGCTTGAGAGAGGCAGTTCGCCTTCCATTTCTGCAGTTGATTTTTGTTATTCATTATAAGGTCTTTGAAATCATATTTCGTGACTCTTCCTTCAATGATCGGGCATCCTAAGTAGCACCCTAAATTAGGGGTGTGTGCTATTTCTAATTCATTACGGATTAGATTTTTTTGTGTTGTCAAAACGTTTTTTGAAGTTTGGAATTGGGATTTATGTCGGTTTACTCGTTGTCCTGACAACGCAGTATACTCCCTTAATGTTTTGTTGATTTGGTCACAACCAGTTTTTGTAGCTGACGCAAAGATAACAATATCATCAGCGAATGCTAGAAAAGGAATCTTGGTTCCATCTCTTTTTAGTCTTATTCCTAGATGGCTCTGAGGTTTTTCAGATTCATTGTAAAGACCTCTAGCTAGGATTTCAGAAACTATTAATTAGGAATAGATAAGGTGATAAAGGGTCGCCCTGGTGTAGACCCCTTTCGGGGAAGACCAACTAGGTGTGTGTGTGTGTTTAGTTTAACTTTAACATGCTCAAGTCGGAATCGAGTTCCCTCCCCTCACATGCAGATGTCTCATTTTTATCTTGTTCAAAAAAAAGATTAGTAGGTAGTATTTTAGAAAGAAGTGCAGAAAAATTCCTTGAAAAAGACATTATTAATAAAATCAAAATTATACAGAGTACTCCGTAGTATTTAGAAATATTAAACTTTAAGTAATTCAAACAGAAGGTCTATGAAATATTCGAGAAACTTAAAAAAAAGGACCGAACAAAATTTGCGACAACTTGGTGGTGTGTTTGATATTTCACAACAAGGTACGGAGTAGTATTTAATGACTCTAGTGTAATAACAGAAACGGGATGGGAAGAGTATGTTAAATTGCAAATCCGTAATTGGGAACAAGCCAAAAAGAGAAAAGTCAGATTGGTAGGAACTGTCTATGGGAGATTGACAGATGCAGATACCCTAATGGTGGTCCAGACTTTTCAGTCAATCTCCTTCAAACATATTTTCAGGGAAATCAATTGAGTTGCTGATGGTGGTGCTAGGACTCGCTGTTCGAACCCTTCAACTCCGTTGTTAGACATTCAGAGTTTCAAGCTCTCATCCGCAAGGACACTATTGGTTGACGGACCAGTCGTAGCTGACGCCTCCCAAATTATTGCTTTTTAAAAATAAATAAATTAATTACTCCCTTCGTCTCAAATTAAATGTCGTTTTACTTTTCGGCACGTTTTTTAAGGAGCAAAAAACTCTATAAAATATTATTTTTTTAATTAATTTTTTTATATAATTTGATACTTAGTAGTAATAAGAATAACATTATATAAAAAAAATTAATTAAAATAATAATATTTTATAGAATTTTTCGCTTTTTAAAAAACGTGCACAAAAAGACAAACGACACTTAATACGAGACAGAGGGAGTAAACATTAAGTAAAATGGAGTAACAAAGCAAGCATTAAATACTCGTATTTTTTACCAAACTTGCCATTTTTCCTAATTTAACTGTTTTTTTTCCCTGATTTGGTGTTGTAATATTCTGTCCATTAATTACCCAAATCTTGTCGGATCAAAAAAAAAACAAAAACCCAAACCTCTTAGAAAGTATGCTTGGATAGTTATTGTATTAAACTATAATGTAAATGTAAATTAAAAAAAAAATAGTGTTAAGCTGCATATTTGGTGTTTCAGAATAATTTTTTTTAAAATATACTAATTACTTTATAATTTATACGTCATTTTTTTATTGTTTAATATTTTTGTATGTTTTCTTATGGATGTCAAAAAATATCGGTGAAATATCAAAATTAAATTTTTTTTTTGCAATTTTACATTTAATAATATTTAAAAAAAACAATATTTATATTATATTTAAGAAAATATGCATAAATAATGAACGGATCAACTGAACATCCACTCATACCAATGACCTCTTGCCCTAGTGGTAAGAGTGATGTGCTTCCTTGTGCCTCACTACCTTGAGGTCAAGGGTTCAAATCCCACTATGATCAATTTGTGCTATATATAGTGGGTACTCATGCCTTGGTTTACCTTGGCATGAGTTAGCCTGTCTTGCGGCTTGCCGCTTGGCTTACCCGACTCGAGTGCTTTGCATGCTAGTGCTCGGCCCGTGGAAAATTAGTCGATAACCTCGGAACCTCCACGTCATTTAAAAAAAAAAAACAAACTGAACATCCACTCATAATTGATGAAATAATTACATTATAATGGAATCCAAATGAACCTAATAATTAATTTGAATCTCATCCATTTTCTCTCCCCCCTCACACCCTTTTTTCCCCAGTCCGTAAGTAGGAAATTCCGATGAGTGGGTGTCTCACCCTCAACCTCCGGACGAACCCCGACCCATCAACGGTTCTCTCCCCTCCCCGGTTTCGCCTCCTAAACATTACGCCTCTGCATCTTGTCGGCGCTTTTCCCGCTCGCTCTTAAAAAACCTTTCTTTTTCCTCCTCGCAATTCTCGACCCATTTGCCCCCCAAAAGAACCCTAAATTCTTCTTCCAATTTTCTCTCCCTCGTTTCCCACAAATTGATGTAGAATTTACAGCTTGCGATCACAATGTGGGCGCCGAAAAGAGATTTGAGAAGACCTGTGCGATTAACCTTTTCTGCAGGAGCCATTTGCATGTCGTGATTCTAAATTTCTAGGGTGCGTACTAGAGATTGTTCCGGGAATTGGAGGTATGGACGCTTCAGCGGTTAGCCGGAGATTCGCCAGCTTCTATGAGGGCATGTCCCCTGATAATATTAAAGGATTGATTTTGGCTTTATCTTCCAGTCTCTTCATTGGGTCCAGTTTTATCATCAAGAAGAAGGGTTTGAGGAAAGCTGGGGCTACTGGTGTCAGAGCAGGTGCGGATGCTAGTTGTGCATTAAGAATTCCTAAATAGTTCAGTTTTTGTTGCTTTGTGTTCCTGATCAATTCATTAGTTTGGGGGGTTTTTGTGTCACTTTCTTTTCTGTTCTTTTTTGATGAAATTTGTGTCACTTTCTTGGTCTTCATTCATATTTGAATTATATGATTGCTTCATTAAGTCTATTTTTTACAGCAAAGGTACTTTTTTATGGCCACATGGAGGTTATTTGCATTGTTAGCATTCGTTTACATGTGTCTATGGGAGTTTAACTTAGGTGTTAATAAGGTGAGCTGTGTTCATTTGCTTATCTGAACGACTACGAGATCATACAATGAAAAGTTTGTGACTTTTGGGTTATTTTTTAAAATTCTCGGTTATTTGATGCTGTGCTTAGTAGATGCTGCTGCATTTGAATTGGCTGAACATATTTGGGTTTTATTATTATTATTATCATCATTTTGTCAGATGCAGCAGTTGAGTTAACTGAACAATTGTTTTACTTGTGGTATTGTAATAGATTCATTTCAGATTATATAAAGGTGTAGTTTTAGTAATGTTGAAGTTTTAAAAAGAAATGCTATAGACAATTTCGTATCGGTGATAAGTCTTGACTCTTAAGCGAGGGAGGACAAACATTAAGTTTACATACTTTACATCCAAATCTGACTTTGTGCTGCATGTATGGTCTCATACACAAACATGTGATATGGCTCATGCCTTTCATTGTTCTCATTCTTTGTGATATTGTTATAAACTATGACCAACACTGAGCTAAGTTGGAAATTGTGTGTCCAGGTGTTGGTGGTTATTCCTACTTGCTCGAGCCACTTTGGTGGACTGGCATGATTACTAGTACGTCCTTGATAATTTCAACTATTTATGTCATTCTATATATGTTGTGCAAATGTGTTCTTCCCTTTCCTCTACCTTACTTCCTGCTTCCTAGGGTTGATCGTCTGTAGAGAATTATGATTGTTATGCAGGGGCAGCTAAAGAAATCATTGGTTATTTACTTATCGGCCAAACTTTTTTCTTGCCTTTTGCAAAGACTAACATGAACTTTCCTTGCAGTGGTTGTAGGCGAAATTGCTAACTTTGCTGCTTATGCATTTGCCCCAGCTATTCTGGTCACTCCTCTTGGTGCCCTTAGTATCATTATAAGGCAAGTATAAAGGTTTTATATTATTATCTTGATCCTTTATGATGAATGTAAACTAAGTATCGCAAGTAAATTGCTCCCACTTTTTCCTACATTTGATGTTTCCCCTGTCTTCTTTAGTGCTGTCCTTGCCCACATAGTTTTAGGAGAGAGATTGCACATATTTGGGATTCTTGGCTGTATACTTTGTGTTGTGGGTTCAACAACGATTGTTCTACATGCACCAGAAGAGCGTCCAATTGAGTCTGTCACGCAATTATGGGATCTTGCTACTGAACCAGGTTTAGATGTTTTCCAATGACCATACAACTATCCATGAGTCATTTCTGGTGTTGCTTACAGTTTAAGGGCATTACTTTTGCCCTTGCATGAATTTCATTACTTCCTATATAACTTATGGTGGTAAATTAATATGTTTACTGCAGGTTTTATATTATATGGATGTCTGGTGATGGCTGCAGTTACTATTCTTGTTATACGCTACACTCCGCAATATGGACATACCAATGTCATGGTTTACATTGGGATCTGTTCACTTGTTGGCTCTTTGTCGGTACGGCGTCAGAAAAGTTTGTCATGCACATTTTTTCTACACTGATTGCTTGAGTAATGTTTCAATTATTTCTTCTCCAGGTCATGGGGGCTAAAGCACTTGGAATTGCTCTGAAGCTAACATTCTCTGGAACCAATCAGTTGATATATCCCCAAACATGGGTCTTTGCCATTCTTGTGATATCTTGTATCATTACACAGATGAATTATTTAAACAAGGTAAATTTGGTCACTCTGGTCCATTCCAATACTCTACTGTTGTGACTTCTAGGTGGCTGCTTAGGGAGAAGATTGAGGTGCTTTGTTGACTTTAGGACTATGACTAGTATATATCAACACAGTATATGAAGAAAATGATGCAACATAGCTGCACGCGACGTGGATTGTGATGTTATGATTGATTTAACTTATATGCTCATTGATTTTATGCTGTTAATTGTTTCTAGATTGCTGTTGTCTTTGAAATGCTGAAAACTGAGAAGAGTGTGACATTTGCTTTATAACAGGCTCTTGATACATTCAATACAGCGGTGGTCTCTCCCATTTATTATGTCATGTTCACCTCACTAACCATCTTAGCCAGCGTTATTATGTTTAAGGTAATATTTCATGCTGAACTTGTATGCTCAATGCAGCGTCTGTGTTTGCGTGTATAATGCCTTGAAAGGGAATGGTTACTACAAGTGAATAGTTATGATACCTTCTTTTTTTTTATATCTTTTTGGAAACCTGAATAATTGTACAACGAGGTTCACTTCTTTGCTATCTAACAAGCTTGGTGTTGGCTCTTGCATCCTGAACTGGAACCTCCTATCTAAAATGCGATACCCTTACATTGAAATTGGTCTTGTGCAGGACTGGGATGGACAAAATGCTGCTCAAATTGTCACTGAGCTGTGTGGATTTGTGACCATTCTTTCTGGGACTTTTCTTCTCCACCGAACAAAGGACATGTCAGATAGTAAGTGATATATTCTCTTGTCTATCCGCATTTCATACTACCTCGGCGCCTCCAATCCTTATCTAGAATAAATATAACAAAACCCTCTTTTTTGAGAAGGCTTCTCAGTCGGTATGTCACCAAGAAGTTCCAGGCACTTCAATGAAGATGCTACCGTTTTTGACCTTGAGGGCACCCCTCTTCGGAGTATGGAATGATCCCACCCAGTCACCAATCCACCAAGCCTATTGTTCATGATCTATGCCCATCAATATGCATATACTTCAACTGGAGTCACTTTTACCCATCAAGTTCTGCCTTTGAGCTGCATCTCCATATGCCTTGCAAATCAAGCAGTTACTCGACCCATTTGACAGCAAGGATGAAGTTTGTTCCGAAAAGGTGAAAAAAGAAAGAAAGAAAAAATAGGTAGTTGACTACTTGGTAAGTCTGAAACACGATTTATCCTTCCTGATTTCACTATTGAAAGGTTTCTTTACGAGTTGTTGAATGATAGTTGTACATAGGATTAAAGTTTTGGATGGGCGTTTTCATTGCCGTCTATTACTGTATTAGACTATTAGTTACCAGTTAGCTTGGCACATGCTTCATTTTATGTTTCTGAATTAACTGTGTCCCAGAGAAAAATTATATCTACCCAACTTGAGATTTTTTGTGGAGGTACCCCTTTGGAAAAATCCTAAAATTGCTTGATTTCAAACATATGAAAAAATGATTTTTTTGGCCATATTTGAGGGGGATTTTTTGGCCATATTTGAGGGGGATTTTTCTAAAAACATCCTCATCAAAGTTGTTGGCCTTGAAGTTAGCTTTTGAGCAAGCCTTCAAATGGCCCAATCGGACCAACACAGTTTTTGTTTTGTCCAAAATACCAAGCATACACATTACCTTTATTTAAGGGCTATTTGGACATCTCGGGTAGGGATGACAATGGGTCGGGTGGTGGGTGGATGGACCCCTATTTCACCCGACCCACCATGGATGACCCATAACCACACCCGATCCATCACCCATATCCATCGGGTGAGCGGGTGAAATATGGATGACATGTGTAATTTTTGCTAAATACAGGTCATTGAATTCCAATAGAACATATAGAGGAAACAGTGACTAAAATAAAATCATCTTGCACGTTAAGTCTTAAATAACTAAAACGGAATTTTCGCCAAATACCCCTGAGGTTAAGGCTAATTCGCGTGGTGTACAAAAGTTTGACATATTTCGCCAGGTGCCCCTGAGGTTTTCATTTTTTTCGCCAAATACCCCTGAGGTTTATACTTTTTCGCCAAATGCCCCTCTGTCGAATTTATTAACGTTTTTTTTTATTGAAAAATAGTACAATTCCCCCAATATGGCGCATATTTTTTAATAAAAATAAAATTTTCTAAGTATAAAAAATTACTATGATAAATTTAAATAAGATATTATCAAACGTCAAAATAAAATACAAAAAAAAAGATTTGATAATTAAGTAAAAAATAATTAAAATATTTATGAAAAATGTGTAAAAATTACACGATTTTAAGATTTAAGTAAAATATGTTGATTGAGTTAAAATCCTAAAATAAATATGTTTATAACACCTAATAAAAAATGCTTATTACTTAATATTTAGATATAACTAGATTGATTAAAGAAACGTGTACAAATTTCATTAGTTTGATTTTTTTTTCAAGGTTCGGTTGATTGGGAGGAAATTGTGAAATTAAAATTATTATGTCATCTAAGAAAAAATATTTCTCATTTAACAATTAGAATAGATAAATCTCATTGGTTAAAAAAATGTTTAAAAAATTTATTATTTGAAAATTTATGTAGATTAGGTTGATTGTGTGAAATTCCAAAAATTAAGATTATTATATAAAAAATAGTTTTCATTGTACACACACAAAAAGAGAGATTAATTGCTTTGAAAAAAAAAGAATTTATATATTTGGAACTATGTATTTTTTTTAAAAAAAAAACGTTTTGAATTAATATCATTGTTTAAATAAATAGCATGAAATGATATTGTGTAATTAATACATAATGAAATAATACTGTATAGTTAATTTTAACTTTATCAAAAAAAAAAAGTTTTGAATTAATTCAATTGATTAAAAAATGTAATATGATATGGTATTGTGTATATAATATTAGATAATTTAATTACCATAATTAAATAATATTGTTCAAATAATACCTTACAAAAATAATAATGAAATAATATTTTCTATTCTTTTTATTTTCAATAAAAAAAACGTTAACAAATTCGAAAGAGGGGCATTTGGAGAAAAAATAAAAACCTCAGGGGTATTTGGCGAAATATGTCAAACTTTTGTACACTACGCGAATTAACCTTAACCTCAGGGGTATTTGGCAAAAATTCCGTAACTAAAATAAGTCATTCTAAGTTTAAATAACATTGATTTAAATATATGACCATAAGTTTTAAACACAAACGAGAGTTTAAATAACATTGTCTTAAGGAAAATAAGTTGTCCAGCAACATCAAGACAAGAGTGGTAGATGACGAAGAAGGCAAGAGGTTTGCAAAACGAAGTGTCGATTAAGAAGTTATGATTTAGGATATTAGAAAATTTATATGTTTTTTTATATAAAATATATAAATAATACTTTTATAATGTAGATGGATGGTGAATCGGGTCGGGTGGTGGATGATGGGTCGGGTGGTGGATCGGGTGTGGGTGGAAAAAATCTCACCCTACCCGACCCACCACCCATATCCACTTTCGACCCGTTTTTTTTTTGGGTTTTCACCCACTTTTTCGGGTGAGGTGATTCAGGTTCGAGTCGGGTGTGGGTGAAATTGTCATCCCTAATTCCGGGCGTGCGTTTCATGGTCATATTGCTTGCTTAGCATTATACCTGTCCTAGTGCATAGGATTTTAGATTTTTTTTTTTGAGATTTTCCTTGGACTACCCATTTGAAAAAAGCCTAAAATTATCAAATTATAAGCGGATGGAAAAATGATTTTTTTTTAGAGAAGTCCTTAGCAAAGTTGTACGCCTTGAAATAAGCTTTTCAACGAGTGCTCAAATACCCCGATCGGACCAACACAACTCTTGTTTTGCCTAATATACCAAACATGAGTTCGTAACTCCTATTGTATGACACATTAAATTCATTCCGAGGCTATTTGGACGTCTCGAGTCGGCGTTTCATGGTCGTATTCCTTGTTTATCATCAAACATGTCCTGATGTAAAGTCGTAGGCCTTGAAGTTAGGTTTCCAGAGAGCCCTAAAATGGCCCGATCGGACCAACGCAACTTTTGTTATGGCCAAAATATCAAGCATGTGCCCGTAACTCCTAAAGAAAGGCACATTGCCTTCATTCCAGGGCCATTTGGGCATCTCAGGTGGGCCTTTCATGGGTCTATTGCCTAATTAGCATTACATCTTAACTAGGGACAAGAATTTTGGATTTGAATTTTTTTGAGATTTTGAGATTTTTCGTGAACTGCCCCCTTTGAAAAAAGTCCAGATTCCAAGCTAGTGAAAAATTGATTTTTTTTTGGAAATCTTTGAGGGGGATTTCTCAGGATTCCTGGGTCAGGAGACATCCTCAGTAAAGTCATAGGCCTTGAAGTTAACTTTTCAGCAAGCCCTCAAATGGCCCAATCGAACCGACGCAACTCTTTTTATGGCCAAAATACCAAGCATGTGTCTGTAACTTCTATAAAAAGGCACACTACCTTCATTCCGGGGCCATTTGGGCATCTCGGGTGGGCCTTTCATGGACCTATTGCCGAATTAGCATCACACCTTGCCTAGGGCAAATAATTTTGGATTTTAAATTTTTTGAGATTTTGAGATTTTTCGTGAACTACCCTCTTTGGAAAAAGTCCAGATTCCAAGCTAGTGGAAAATTGGTTTTTTTGGAAATCTTCGAGGGGGATTTCCAAAGAGACAAAAAGTCGTAGGCCTTGAAGTTAGATTTCCAGCAAGAACCCAAATGGCTCGATCAGACCAAAGCATCTCTTTTTATGGTCAAAATATCAAGCATGTGTCCGTAACTCCTATTGAAAGGCACACTACCTTCATTCAGGGGCCATTTGGACATCTTAGGTGGGTTTTTCATGGATCTATCGCCTAATTAGCATCACACATTGACTAGGGCAAAGAATTTTGGGTTTAAAATTTTTTGAGATTTTGAGATTTTTCTTGGACTACTCCATTTGGAAAAAGTTCAGATTCCAAGCTGGTAGAAAATTGATTTTTTTTACCATCTTCGAGGTGGATTTCTCAGGAGACGTCTTTTGTAAAGTCGTATTCCTTGAAGTTAGCTTTCCAACGAGCACTCAAATTGCCCGATCGGACCAACGCAACTCTTATTATGGCCAAAATACCAAGCATGTGTCCGTAACTCCTAAAGAAAGACACACTACCTTCATTCCGGAGCCATTTGGCATCTCAGGTGGGCCTTTCATGAACTTATCGCCTAATTAGCACCACACCTTGCATAGGGCAAATAATTTTGGATTTTAAATTTCCTGAGATTTGCAGATTCTTCATGGACTAACCTCTTTGGAAAAGGTCTAGATTCCAAGCTGGTGGAAAAATGATTTTTTTGGACATCTTCAAGAGGGATTTATCAGGAGACGTCATCAATAAAGTCATAGTCTTGAAGTTAGCTTTCTAGTGAGGCCTCAAATGGCCCGATCAAACCAACGCATCTCTTGTTATGACCAAAATACCAAGCATGGCCCCAGTCGGGGTTACTCACTGGTGGGGAGCAAAGGGGGTGTCAGGAGGTCTCGGTTCGATCCCTACCTCCGCCCCTATTTGTTTATTATATGTTGAGAGGGTCGCATTTTTTAATTTATTTCAAATGATACCATGTGTGCAATGATTAATATTGGTCCAAAATTGGATTTAAGACGATTGATCATTTTAGATTTTAGGGTTAATTTTAGATTTAAAACTATTGATAAATTGAGCCCCCAACTTAGCCTCTCAAAGTTGTAGCAGGTGAACTAAAATTTCAAAACAAACCCAATTAAAACAAATTTGTGAATCACCAAATACACTTGTTAGTGCTCCTTTACAAGAGCACTAGTTGTGAAGCCTGAAATTGGCCACCACCACTACAAACAACACAACCAAGATCGAGTTGAGATTGATCGAAATGAACGACTACGATACAATGGACTTGTTGTGGGAGGATTTCAACGAGGAGCTTCACAACAACCATTCCCCATTCCCATTGGTGTGCAACTCGTCCCAGTCTTCGTCGGTCGACGATCTTTCAGATATCGGGTCGTCGAAAGCCAACGGAGACAAGAAGGTGCTTGCCAAGGTGTTGAATAGGCTGCTTTCAATAATCGTACAGCCACCTGTAATTGTAAAGAAGAGAATGTTTTTCTCTGCAACATCATCTTCTTAAAAGAAAAACCAGGTGGCTTTTCAGCTCTTCTAGTTCATGGATCTAATTGTAGTTTCTCTTGTAATCAGTCTAAGCTACAATTAGATCCCTGCGGATTTAATTGTAGCTTTTGCCTTCTTCGATCGGCCTTTTATTATATTGTACGGATCTAATCGGCCTTCCATCTATTTCTATCCTCCACAATCGCCTTCGTCGAGCTAGCAAGAGCCCCGAGATCGGTGAGGCTGGCAACAACCCCGAGTATAGATAGATAAATCAAAACTATTTCATAGTCATACTTACTAAAAATATAATAGATACGAGTAAATAATTGATAAATGTTATTTTATTTATGAAAAGCGGATTGAAGAGAGTTCAAACACTGAAACGAGAGACACAAACTTGTATTAAACGTTGAACAAGAGTTTTACAAACAATTTCAGCTTAAAACAAATAGAGAAATGAAAAAGCGATTAGTTTCAACTAGAACACCAGTCACCAAGGTTATTAGAATCGAAGGGCAATCGAACTTCAAATCTCACAAGCTCTCAAAATCTCAGTGTTTGGATATGAAAGGAGCTTTACCACAAGGGAATCGGAAACCCTAGCAGAGCTCAAGAGACAAGGGAGACGGATGGAGCAGCTCTCAGGCTTTCTCTTTCTCTTTTCGGTGTTTAGGGTTTGCAAACCCTTTTAACCCCGAGCCAAGTGGAACCACGTCGTCAAGAGCACAACGGTCAAAAATCCACAACTCACAAGCAAATGAGCTGGGCCGAGTCTCCCTACCGATTGAGATCACATTTGGGCCTTTGGTCCAAATACAATACAATCAGCTGACACACCCTTACACGTTGTGCACCAACAAACACACACATAAACACTTAGAATTACATCATCTTAAAATATTGTTTTTTTTTTTTTGATAAATAATTGAGATGGCGTCTCAATTCCATTTTTATTCAATGCAGGAGTGCGGTTCGCCAACATTGAAAAAATAAAATAAAAAGGGAAATTCCGTTTGATGTCTCTGAAATTTTAACAATTTCACTTGGTGTCCTAAGGTTTTATTTTGTCCGGATAGTGCCCCTGAGTTTTGCCAAAAGTCCGCCTCATGCCCAAAACTCATATTTTCACTTTTTTAAATCAATAAAATGGCCCATTATTTTTTCTTATTTCACAAAACCTCTTTTACTTTTAACAATGAACAAAATTACCTATTATTTATCTAAATTCAAGATAAAATTGAAAAAACACCTTTATTTCTAAAATTTAACAAAATCACATATTATTTCCAAAACTTTTATCACAAAATCACCCTTTTTCCAAAATTTTTAAAACAAAATCATTACGGTTTTTAAAATCATACAAAATACATATTAGTTTCCATACTTTGAAAAAATAAAATAAAAACACTCGTTATTTTCCAAAACAATATTTAACACCTATTATTTCCCATAATAATATTTAACCTATAATTCACTAAATTTGAACAATTGTAAATGCGGTTGATTTTATGGTGGCTCAATATTTTGGTAGTATATTTTTTTTTCGGTTCAATCCGTAAACCCGGAATTATTATTTTTTTCAATTTAATATTTAGCCACAATAGTTCATTGTATAAGAAAGAAATACATTATAGTTATCATTTTCTTTTAAAATCGGGTCTTTAGGTTTCACCTGAACTGAAAATGTCGGATCGGATCGAGTTGACCCAGCATGAACCATCCTAATTTATCAATCTAACCCGATACTCTATTAGAATTTTATTGGAAAAAGTAATGTAAAAAATAAAGGGTGGATTGATGAATAAGAGGGTGGATTTTTTTTACCTAATACTCAATTAGAATAAAGGAGATTTTTTTTTATCCAAAGTATGGTTTTATGATTTTTTCCTTTTTGTAATTTATAGGGAAATTTTTTTTTTCACAAAATGGGAGGATGGATTGATGCAATTTTTTTATAAATAATGGGTGGTATGTTATGTATGTACAATGTTTGACAAATAATGAGATTTTTTTTTTGCAAAATATTAAAAATAATGAATCTTTTGTGTAATGTTAAAAATAAAGGTTGATTTTCTTCTAAATTTTTTTTGTAACAATGGGTGATTTTTTGCTAAAATTTTGGAAATTATGTGTGCTTTTATTGAAAAAATATATAAAAGGTGTTTTTTTTTTCATTTTTATGTTGGATTTAGTTAAATAATAGGTAATTTTATTCATTGTTAAAAATAAAGGGGGTCTTGTGAAATAAGGAAAAATAATGGGTCATTTTATTGATTTAAAAAAGTGAAAATATGAGTGTTGGGCATGAGGCGGACTTTTGACAAACCTCAGGGGCACCATCCGGACAAAATAAAATCTTAGGGAACCAAGCGAAATTGTCAAAACCTCAGGGGTACCAAACGGAATTTCCCAAATAAAAATCTATTTATCTATATTTTCTTTTGGTAGTGAATTTATTTATCTATTTTATTTTATTTTGGTAAGGAATTTATTTATCTATATAAACTAACTTCTATACACAGTTCTATAGATCAATCCATATCATACATTCATACCACAAGAAACATTTCAATGGCGGCCCCAAACTCTCCATCTTCGACCGATCAATTCTGCGCCCCGGATGAAAATGAGGTTGGCGCGTACGCGGAGCTGGTAGCGAATCTGCTGCCCTTCCCGATGGTGATGCAGGCGGCGATCGAGCTTGATCTGTTTGATATAATCGCCGGGGCGGAAAGATCCGGCCGACGCATCTCCGCTGCGGAGATCGCGGATTTGTTGCCGGCGTCGGACAAGAACCAGGCTGCGGATAAGTTGGATCGGATGCTCCGGTTGCTGGCCGCGTTTGCGGTGGTGACGAGCTCTGTCAACACCGGTGGACGGCCGGTTTACGGTCTGACGCCGGCGGGGTGGTACTTTGTTAGAGATGAGGACGGTGTGTCGTTTGGGAAGCTTATGGTGTTCCATCAGGATGAGGTTACTCTTAGTAGCTGGTATGATCATCTCCATTTATCTATATTCATCCTATATTAGAGTGGGGATTTAATTACATGAACGAAATGAATTGTTCGAAAAAAAAAATCCTATATTCATCATATATTATTAGACTTAGAGTGGGGATTTAATATATTAGAGATGGAAATGAAGTGGGACTCTAAAGTGGGGATGATAAAATTAAATGGGGTCAAAATAATTTCACCACCCTGCCCCCGCCCCCGGTGTGGAACCCTACGGGGATTTTCAATGGGGAGTACAAAATCTCTATTTTTATTTAAATATTATATATGTTTATATAATTTTTATTCCACTTTTCATTTTTTACCTTATAATTTATATTTATTAAATATTATATATAATATTTATATCATATTTTTGACATAAATTTAATAATATATTATAATTAAACGGGAATGGGAGTTCTCTCATTGGGACGAGAATGGGGACCCATCGAAAAACAAAGACGAGAATGATTTATTGTTCTCGAGCGGGGACGATATATGGCGAAAATTGTGTTAATAAATGGGGACCCAGAGGATAGAATTTTTTTTCGAAATATTCACGATTTATAAAATAATTATCAAACTAGGCATTGATTGAAACAATTTGTCAAAATGTTCAATATTGTCAGGGACTACATAAACATGCGGTTTAAAACTGCGGTTTTTTTGAAATTGCAAAGAAAAAATAAAAAAAAGATATAATAATGTAAATCGCGGATTGAAACCGCGGTTTACTTTTTTTTTATATAAAAAAAAACGAATTGGGGGAGAGGGTTTGGAGGAACGATGGTGGCCCTGGTGGGGGGAGGGAGGGCGGGAGGCAGGTGGAGGTGAGGGGACGAGGAGGGTGGTGGCGATGGCAATGAAGAGGCCGGAGGTGCGATTGGGGGTGGTTAGGGCGCCGGAGAGCGGTGGACGAGGGTGCGATTGGGGGTGGTTAGGGCATAGAGAGGTGGAGACGGGAGATGCAATTGGGGGTGGTTAGGGCGCCGCAGAGCGGTGTACGGAGGTGCGATTGTGGGTGGTTAGGGGAATAGAGCGGAGGTGCGATTGAGGGGAACTCCCCTGAACTTGGCGAAGTTGGTCGCTGGGGGCGACGATGATGCGGCAGCGAGACGGGGTGCGGGGTGTCGGAATTGCTGCCAGATCGGCGCCGGGTACCGCGCCACCTCCTCCTGCTCTCCCTCCCCCACCATCGTCCTCCAAACCCTCTCCCCCAATTCCTTTTTTTAATTAAAAAAAAACTGCGGTTTTCATTATTATATTCTTTTTTTTTTTTTATTTTTTCTTTGCAGTTTTCAAACAAAACCGCGCTTTCAAACCGCGATTTTCTTTCATTCCTGACAGTTTTGAACATTTTGACAAATTGTTTCAATCGTTGACTAATTGGATAATTATTTTATAAATCGTGAATATTTCGGAAAAAAATTTGAGAGGATACCCCACCCACTTGTCGTCCAAACCGCGGTTTTCTTTCGTCCTTGACAGTTTTGAACATTTTGACAAATTGTTTTAATCGTTGACTAATTTGATAATTATTTTATAAATCATGAATATTTCAAAAAAAATTCGAGAGAATACCCCACCCACTTGTCGTCCCTATATTCAATTATAAGCATGCTTCTTTTTATAGCAAGAGAGGACAAACTTTAGGAAGGCCACAATATATCAATATTTTAATATGAATAGATAATATATTTTCGATTATAAAAAAAAGATAATAGATTTTCATCCCAAAACTTAGATATATAGACTATAGAGCTATCAGGTTTGACAATGCAAATCCTCTATAACATCCCTATCAGTAAATTATTTTCATATTTATTTAATCTTAAAAAAATTATAAAAATTATATACATATTCTAAACATCTATTTTTATATGTTTAAAAATTTTATTTTTAAAAACACGAATTTTCAAAATAATTACTTATAAACATATTAAAATAGAGATATAAAATATGTATGTAATTTTTATAAATTTTTAGCATTAAAAAAATATAAAAATAATTTAATAATGAAAATAATTTAATAATGTAGGGAGTGTCACATGTCAATTGTAAAAGATTTGGATTGATTGCAATAAATATTTAAATATAATAGTTGACCCCCGCGGATTTAGATTTTAGAGTGGTGTAGCTAGGTCTAATCGAACTAAAAAAAATTATCTATAAGAAAATATTCAATCTCCTTAGCATCTACCGTAACTGTTATAACGAAAATGATAAAGCGAATAACAATACATAGATTTACGTGGTTCAACAACGGTGTGTTGTCTACGTCCACGGGCAGAGAATCAATTTTCTTATTAGAGGAAGCGAAACAGATTACGGTTACAAAGAGGTCGGTGTTCCATGAGTATATGAAGAGACTCGAAGAACCCTAAACAGACAATGGATTGAAAGCCCCAAATAGACAGACGATAGGTCCGTTTACCGTCGGTCAACGATCATTCAAGGCACATTAATATAAGATGTTAATCGGTTAGGCCTTGCTCGGGAAAGGTTATAGTGAAACGGATAATACGGTGTAACGGTGAAACGAATGAATATTGAGTCATATTCATATGAATATTATGTTATATGAATATATAAATATGAATATTATGTTGTGTGAATATGAATATGATTTAAATATGGGTATATGAATATACTATTATTTATATTCACATAATATAAAGTGAATAACACTATATTCATATCCACACACCACAATATTCACATATTCATATCCACATAATGTCATATTCATATTAATATAACGCAATATTCATTCGTTTCACCGTATTCTTTGTTTCACTAGAACTCTTGCCGGCCTTGCTCAATCAAAAAAAAAATATAAGATGTTAATATCTGATTTAAAATGTACATGATTATCCCTCACTAAAATAGGAGGAAGCTAAAAGATGCGATCTTGGAAGGAGGCGTTCCGGCAGTGAAGGCTCATGGGATGAATGTATTCGAGTACTCTAATTCAGATGAAAGGTTCAACCACGCATTCACCCAGGCGATGTTTAACCAAACAACCATTGTGATGAAAAAGATCATTCAAAATTACAACGGTTTCGAGAAGCTGAGTCAACTAGTTGATGTAGGTGGTGGTATTGGCCACGCCCTGAAGATCATCGTCTCCAAATATCCTTCGTTGAAGGGGATTAACTTCGACTTGCCCCATGTTATCCAACACGCACTCCCCGTTCCAGGTATCTAGCTACCATCTCCAATCTAGCTAGCTCGATCTTACAGATCGATTAATTGATTGATTTAATGTGCTGCTTTAGGAATTGAACATGTTAGTGGAGATATGTTTGAGAGCATACCAAGTCCTGCAGAGGCGATATTCATGAAGGTATATACGCAAAGCAACAAATTAAAGAATTAATTCTTATTTAGCTAGCTACTGTAATGTTACTAAACTGGTATTTTTGGTCAGTGGATGCTTCATGGTTTCAGCGATGAGCAATGCGCAAAGATTTTGAAGAATTGCTACAATGCATTGCCCAAAAATGGAAAGGTGATAGTTGTTGAGCATGTTCTTCAAGATGAGCCAGAGACTACAACAACTAACAAAGCCGTCCTCCTTTTCGATGCGTTGATGATGACTCAAAGCCCTTCGGGGAGGGAGAGAACCCGCGATCAATACACAATCTTGGCGAATGAGGCTGGGTTTACCACCGTTAAATTCGCCTGTTGCGTTTGCAATTTTTGGGTTATGGAATTTTACAAGTGATCGATTAGCTTTTATGAGGGCTTTCCAATCGCCTCTTTGTTGGTTGGAAGGAGAGTTACGTTGGAGTATCAGTTAAGATAAGATAGCTTCAGTCCTTGCATCTAAAAGTAAAAGATCTTCCTCCCAGAAACAAGGTTATAATTAAGTGAGCAAATGCATGAGGGATTTTATGTAATAGGGAGTAGCATTTTATATTATTATAAATAAATGAATAATTAAGGTAACAGGACGGTAAATCTCAAGTATAAGGAGTGAGGTTTGAACCTCTGATAAGGTAACATTTCCCTTACCATTAAATTAAGGGTTATTGGTATAGCAGAGTTATGATTTTTGTTTATCTCATATCATATCATTGACGGTACAGCTGGACAATAGTACAACGGGACTCGAACTCCTATAAATTGTAAAGACGAAGTCATCACTAATACACTACCATAAACTCCTATCGATTTAAAAATATTTCTTTAGCAGAGGATCCGCATTTCCTTTAACCTAAATTCAACAAGCCGGAGAAGAGGGAAGCGCTTGCGGGGCTGGCGAAATCAAGCTTGTTAATGGTCTCCATTGAAGCTTCGACCTACCGCATAAAGGTGAAACCAAAGTCAATTTTTCCTGAGACTTCGACACATCACAAAGAATGCGAGATATATGTGTGTGTGCGGCTCTCCCTTGAGACGACAAAGAAGAGAATAAGAAGGGAAAACATTGGAGGTGAATTTCTAATCTAGTTTCCCTTCTTGTTGCTGTTCTCTAATCCTTCATTTGAAATTTTGAACTATGACCAACAACTCTAGCAGTTCTTTTTTGTCCATCTTTTCAAAATGCAGTTGTTAGGAACTTCCATGATAGCTCGAACTCGAACTAGCCAAATAAGGGGCAAAACAGTAAATTCACCCTTTTATATATTAAAAAATCCACCCCTTATACTTATTATTTCAGAAGCACTCTCTTTGTAAAATATTGCGTCACGTGTCATTGTTTGAGCAAAGATAAGAAGAGCGGTTTCACCTTTCTCACCCACGTTCTCTTGCCTGCTACTTCAAAAAACTGAAATTGAAGTCATCCACTCTCCGTTAAAAAACCTCCTTCACGCACTCTCTGTTTTCGATTTTTTAGGGTTTGGGTTTGGAAACCGCCAGTGAGGGAGTAAGAGGCATGGCTAAGAGGGCATGGACACAGCCTCCCCTCTCCTTCCGCTTTCTCGACCTCGACATCCCTTGCCGACCAAACCTATCCGCCATCACCGTCATCTTCCTCTCGCCCTCTCCCTCGAGCCCGAAGCTGCACCCTACCGGCCACCAAGTCGAGTCCGAGCCCACCACGCCACACCTGCAGCACCGCCGAGCCCAGCGTCCCCTTCCAGCCGCCATTGCTGTCTTCGCTCTCGCACCACTGCTGCCCAGAAAACCACCGCTAGCCAATTCCCCAAGATCCGGCCACCTCTCCCCGATTCCGGCCGCCTGAGACCCGGATCTACCCACTCCGACCACCAGCAGCCCACCGCCGAAGACCAGTTGCCCTCCCTGTTCTTGCTGTTGCCCAGATCTCTCTCCGCCGACCACCTTCATCTCCCCAGATCCGGCCACCAGCCTCCGATTCCGGCTTCCTCGAGCCCGGATCTACCCACCCCGAGCACCTACAACCCCTGTCAAGCCGTGTTTCCCTCCCCCTTCATGCACTGTCAGACCATAACCGCCGGCCACAGTTGTTTCTTGCACGAAACCGAGAAACTCACCCCTTAATTCTCTCTAATTACACATTTCTTCCCCCTATTTCAACTCAAAGGTATTATTTCTCCCTCTTTTCTCTCTAAATTTCAGATTATCTATTTTTATGTGAACTTAGGTAGAGATTGGATCTAGAGTTGTGTTTTGAATGTCTAGGGTTTGAAATTTGTGCGGGAAATTGATATTTATATTATTAAGGGTTGGATATATATGGAAATAGCTATTTTTGATGGGCTGATTTTTTATGTATCTAAATGATTCTCATATTTAGTTCATATATATTGTTAAAGAAATTCATGAAATTTGAGGATTATAGTGGTTTTGCCAACTTGAAAATCTCAATTCGACGTGGCGCCGCTACGGGAGTGCAAACTTTGCAATTGGACTCAATCGCAATGATAAAAGGACGTTCGATTTGAGAGACGATGGCTTTGTGAAATTCAAAATTACTTTTATATAAAAAAATTCAAGATTGCTTCTTTTGAGCCCTGTTATCTTAGAGAGTCTCTTAGAGAGTCTGCAGTTGAATTTGGGTAGCATCGTTGATCAGAGTTTGAGGTATATCTTTCTCAAACATGATTGCTTATGAATTCTTTGAATTTACTCTCATGTATATATATTTCATTACTTGCAATACTTTCACATTATTTTTCTTGTATGTTCTATTAAGCTTAGACATATATACAACACTGATTTTTCTTCTATATTCTATTTAATTCAAGAATTGTTGGATTATTTGAAATTGGGTGGATTTTGTTGAATCTGATCAATTTCAGTGCAAAGAGAAGGCTTTTTTTTTAGGGGGAAGATGCAAAGGTCTGCTTATAAAAACCTTTCATTTAGTTTTAGAAGCTTTTGATGATTTAGATGAATTCTTGACCGTTCTCTCCTTTTGTTGCTCTTGCAGTTGCGGATATATAGGCTTTCGGTAAGTTGCTTCCAATTTTGAATGGCAAGATAATTGGGATATCCTTCCGTGTTCCAATTGTGGATGTATATGATATGATGATTTCACTATCATGCTCGAAAAGGTGGCCACATGATGAAATCAAATATATGATATATTTTTCATGTAAGAATTTTTATTCATACGTACTCTCCGTGTTCGTGTTCGTGATCTGATCTTATCTATATCTCAATTTCGGGTTTTATTGTGAAGCAATTGAATGTCGCATATTCTAGGTTATTATGAATCTATCTACGATAACATTTTCCATTCTTCTTTATGTAGCATATAAGTTACTCATGTGCTAATACTTCGCTTTTAACTTCTTTGGTTGCAAGTAATCTTGAATTTGATTATAGTTGTAGAATGGGTATATTTGATTATGGCCATATTTGTTTTCATGCCATTGCTGTGAAATGGACTGAATAAAAGTCATTATTTGTTGTTACACACCAGAATTATTTTGGGTTATGTGTAACAAACTGGAACATTGACATGGAGATGAATATTTTGTTTGGAGCTTATGACTTGTAACTTGGGATCCAATTTGAGATTTTTTTGTTTAGAGCTTTTTTTTTCCATTTTGATTTGTTTGGAGTTTGGATCTATTTCTTGATTACTTCCTCTTAAATAATACTTTATGTTATTCTTGCAGATGGGGGATGGAAGGGAAAAGGCTATAAAAGAGAACTCCAAGATCAGCTGGCCATGAAGAAACAACAAAGCGCTATTGGGTGCGACGAGCAATATATCTTACTTTGTGCCTACTGTCATGTTAAAACTGAAGGTCTGCGCTTACTTTCTGAGTTTCTAAATAGTTATTTTTTATATTATTTCTTTATGATCTTTTTTAAGATGTTCCCTTTTATGGTATTTAGAAATCTTATTTTTGTTCATCTTTATTTAGCAATCAATTTCTAGAGATTATGATGTATGGTGATTCTTATATCGGTTTGTATAAAATTAAATGATACACTTGGGTTTGGTTGGCATTTTTCCAAATCATAAATGATCAACCTTTTAGACAAGATGCACATGTCTTTTAACTTTTATCATATTATTCAGTAGATGAGCTAGAGGGGAGAATTCTTTTAAAAAAGAGAAGCTGCAGTTTGATCTTATTTAGCTTTTGGCAGTGTTAGTTGTTATTGTTGTAACATCATTTCTACACTCTTCTGCAGGCCAAACTTTCCTCTATGGATGATCAGTCCGGGAAAGAAAGAGAAGATGCAGTTTTGTGCATTGGTGTTGTGGCTGAAGGTTGCATTAATGGTCTATACCCTCTTCTGTCTGAGGTGATCTTCTTATATTTTTGAAAAAAATGTCAATAAGTGTTTGCGAGTAGAAATTTGTTGATTTAAGTATTGTATTTTTTCTTCATCTCATTTTGAGTATAATACTACATCCCAACAATTGTCATGGGCATTATTGTGTCAGGGTTGATAGGTGGAACCTTTCTTGACCAGATATGAGATCAGGTGGCTTCTCTTTCTTTTTTCCCATTTTAATGATTGCTGATAGTGTTGGTTTCAACATGTAATGGATACCTTGTAATTCTCCATCTCTCTGTGTTTTATTCTCCATCTCTCTGTGTTTGATAGGTGGAACCTTTCTTAATGCTGCTAGGAAAAGCATGTCAAGGATGTTGGGAATGTGCTTTTTGATCTATAGCTGAAATTAGGAATCTTTTAGTAAAAAGTGATGTATTTGCCCGTTAAATCATAACATTTTTGAGAAATTTGATCAGGTTCAATCATGAATTAGCTCATTTTTTACCAGGTTTATGCACAGATATTCAAATCAAGAAACTGGCCGCCTCCTTTAATTTGGGGCTTGAAGTTTGGTTTGTTGAACATTTGGTTGTTTTGTTTCCGTTTTGTGTTGTGGCTTGAAGTGTGGTTTGTTTAAACATTTACAATTTCCTTATGCTGTTAATGTTATTTGTCTTTTTGGGATTATATAATTTTATTTGAATGATATATTTAATTGTCTATTTGACATTCAGTTTTCGATATCGAATAAACAAGAAGTTAATTATATAAACATCTGAAAAGAAATACTCAAATGGAGGTTACCTTTAGAATATATGGACTCCATGGTAACACGCAACACCTTAAAACCATCCCAAAAATGAATCTATAGTTTTCCTCCAGTTGGTTTCACAGCAAAGGTGTGAAATATTTCATGGCCGTGAAAATCGGTGTTCGATATTGAATAAAAAAGAAGTTAATTATATAAACATCTGAAAAGAAATACTCAAATGGAGGCTACCTTTGAAATATATGGACTCCATGGTAACACGCAACACCTTAAAACCATCCCAAAAATGAATCTATAGTTTTACTCCAGCTGGTTTCACGGCAAGGGTGTGAAATATTTCATGGTCATGAAAAGCAATTTTCCATATCGAATACAATTTGAATATAACAACCAAAAAATTTATGGTGGTGAGGTTCAGTGGCGGTCCCAAGTGGACTTGGGGTGGCTTTAATTTGCAAGACAATGGACCCGAGTTCGATTCTCCATCCGTCCCTCTTTTTTGTTTTGCCTTTATATATGTTTGGTTGATGGCTATACTCTCATTTCTATAATCCTGTAAATGAGGACGAATATAAAGATGACACACAACCCTTGAGTTATAAGTATGCAATGTGTCTTAGACTCGTAGGTCATCAATCAAGAAGAATTTTCCAATTTGAGAGATGTAACTTATTTTTTATTTAAATGTAATGGATAACATTACAACAATTCAAATGAAATGAAATATATTAATGTTACGAGGGAGAACTAAAACGGTAACTTTCAATAAAAATACTTACCCGTACAAGGTACGGGAAGACTACTAGTTATACTTTCAATAAAAATACTAGTTATACTTATTGCATATACAATTATCCATCACCACACAACGAGAAACCTACATTTCAATGGCGACTTCAAACACTCCAACTTTGACCGATCAATTCTGTGCCGCCGAAGGCTCCGTAGCTTACAACGAAAACGATGTCGGCGCGTACGCGGAGCTGGTGGCGAATCTGCTGCCCTTCCCGATGGTGATGCAGGCGGCGATCGAGCTTGACCTGTTTGATATCATCGCCGGGGCGGAAAGAACCGGCCGCCTCATCTCTGCTGCGGAGATCGCGGATTTGTTGCCGGCGTCGGACAAGGATCAGGCTGCGGATAAGCTGGATCGGATGCTCCGGTTGCTGGCCGCGTTTGCGGTTGTGACGAGCTCGGTCAACGCCGGTGGACGGCCTGTTTATGGTCTAACGCCGGCGGGGAGGTACTTTGTTAGAGATGAGGACGGTGTGTCGTTTGGGAAGCTTATGTTGTTCTTCCAGGATGAGTTCTTGCTTAGTAGCTGGTATCATCATCCGATCCCTTCATAATTCATATCCATCTATCTAACTATATCTTGTTTGATTTAATTAATATTTTAGTTTTTAATTAAGTATACAAATCAATCTAATTGTAATAAAGTTAATCATAATTCTGAATGGATAAAGTTAATCTATGATACCTGATTTTAGAGCTACAAAGTTTTTTCGATAAACTAGAGCTACAAAGTTATAAAAATGTTTATGAATTTTGTTTTAATTCATTATATAAGCTATGAATTTTGAAAAAAGAAAGTTACGCACGGATATTTAACTTGTTTTTTACTTTATTACATATTTAGATACTACTCCGTATAATTTAGCTTGAGAACTTTGAAATTAACTAAATAATATATTAATCGATTTGATATTTAGGTAACAAACTACGCAACTTTAAAGTCCTTTTATCTAGTTATATATTATGTTAACGATTTTTCTATCCTATGTCTCAATGCCATAAGATAATTGGCTATAAATAGAAATATTTTTCAAATTTAAATGATTTTAGCCATTTTTAATAATGTTTTCCTAGGGTATATGCATTCAAATATAGGGAATCTTTCCCAATACATATTGCTTATCCTATGCCTCAATGGCATAGGATAGAAAAAACGTTATATTAATTATATACTAAGAGAACAAGTTATATATTGACTAGGTTAAACAATGCATTTTTAAACAAAAATAAGTATTGACTAAAATAATACTCCCTCCGTCTCAAAATTTAAGTCATTTTAGCATTGTGCACTAGTTTTAATAAAATACTCGTCCATCAATCAACATCATCATTCCACTAACTTTTTTCATTAATTTTATTGTTTTTAAATACCCACTATATTTTTTAACCAATCAAAATCTGTTAAAAATTTAACAACACAAAAACCAATACAAATCATTACTATCCCCTACCTAGAAAACCTAAAATGACATGTATTTTGATACAACTAAACTAGTTTAAAACGACTTGTTTTTCGAGACGGATGGAGTATCATTTTGTTTGTTTATAGAGAAAAAAACAACAACGTCACTGTTTAGAATTAAAATATCATTGTTTTGATCCATTAAAAATAAAAATAAAATCTAATGAAGGTTGATTGAACAACACAAAATTGTTCTCCCTTCAATGAATTTCTGGCTTCACTACTACTTATGAATATAGGAGGAAGCTAAAAGATGCAATCCTGGAAGGAGGAGTTCCAACTGTCAAGGCTCATGGGATGAATATATTCGAGTACTCTAATTCGAATCCAAGCTTTAATCATACCTTCACACAAGGAATGTTTAACCACTCAACCATAGTGATGAAAATGGTGATTCAACATTACAACGGTTTCGAGAACCTCAGGCAACTAGTTGATGTAGGCGGTGGTACCGGCCACACCCTTAAGATCATCGTATCCAAATATCCGATGTTGAAGGGGATTAACTTTGACTTGCCTCATGTTATAGAACACGCACTTCCCATTCCAGGTATCGATCATCTATAAACTCAATCCGATCAATTTGACCTTTAACTGATGAATTTGCATTGATCGATGTGCTTTTCTAGGCGTTGAACATGTTAGTGGAGACATGTTTGAGAGCATACCTAGTCCCACAGAAGCGGTTTTCATGAAGGTATGCAACAGAAGTTACATACCATATCTCTATATTTACTTTTTCAAGCAACAGAAGTTACATTACACCATTTATGTAAATGCTATCCAATGTAGTATTTGCTAAACTTGTTTCTTTGGTTAGTGGATGCTTCATGCTTTCAACGATGAGCATTGCGCGAAGATCTTGAAGAATTGCTACAATTCATTGCCCGTGAATGGAAAGGTGATAGTTGTTGAACATGTTCTTGAAGATGAACCTCGACCTACGACAACTAATAAAGCCGCCCTCCTTTTCGATGCATTGATGATGACGCAAAGCCCTTCGGGGTGGGAGAGAACCCGAGAACAGTTCCCAACCTTGGCGAATAATGCTGGTTTTACCACCATTAAATTCGTATGTTGTGTTTGCAATTTTTGGGTTATTGAATTTTACAAGTGATATGCTTGTAAGATTCTTTAATTCCCCTAGCTAATCGAGCGCATTTTGTTATTTTTCATGCATTGCAAAAAAGATGGGGTTTTTATCTAATTATTATATATTGGTAGATGAATAAGATGAAATACTTATGGTCCGATTATTTTGGATATATATATATATGTGTGTGTAGTCTGCTTACCAATTATTAAGAATTTTTTCTTTTTGTAACCCAAATATATAACGACAACATATCTGAGGTCTTACATAAGGCTAAAGTTTGGAAATCTTTGAAGATGCAATAATATTGTTAATAATGGATTGATTAGTAGATATTTCATCATCAAAACTATTGGTACTTTGAAATTGGACTAGGAGAGTAATCCAAACAAAATATTATTTATCAAAATTATAAAAATATGTGTATATAGTAACACTTTGAACAAATGCAAACCACTATTTATTTATTCAACTTTATAAAAAAAAATTACTTTTTATTTTGAAATTAAATAAAATCACATCCACTTTATCCATATTTTTTTTTAAATCATATCCTATAATTCATGTGATTTCTAAAAATTAATGTTGTATTATACAAAGTTAGACAACCAAATAGTCGGTTGAGGGAATTGCGCATACTAACCCAAAAACTCGAAAGTGTTGCAAGGTTAAATCGATCCGGAAAAAAATTGCAGATCCGGTTACCTGTGTACCCGGTAGCCCGTTGCAAAGGAGAGAAAGGGAAGAGAGAAGGAAGGGGGTCGGAGACGGTGGAGGCATCTCTCTCGAGGCGAGGCGCAGGCGACTAGAAGGGGATCAGAGGCGGGCGAGAAAGGAGGGAGAAGGACCTCTCGGCCATCAGTGCCAACCCTAATGCCCTTCCTCCCTCACGCATCTCATTCCTCTCTCTTTCTTCAGGCGATTTCGAGCCTCACCGGGGAGAATCTCCACAAACTGGCTTCGATTCCGCGATTCCAGGTACAATCATTCACCCTTCTTCTTCTCTGCTCTATCTTCCAAGCCTGTATTCACTGGATTGGTGTTCAAATGACCGTTAGAGCCAAGATTTGGACTTTTTACGGTTAGGGTTTCGGGTTGGGGCCGAAATTCAGATTGGATTTTCTTGTTATGCTTGCAAATTGTTTGAATCCTCAATTTATAGGACAAGATTAGTGATTAGCAGTGTGTTAATGTTGTTTATTTGGTTCTGTAGAAGTGGAGTAAGGGAAAGCAAAAGAAGAGAAATTCTTGGATCTCATGGACAAACGTGTCCAGTAGACAACCGAATGATGTCCAGTAGGAAACCATAAGGTGGACAATTAATATTTACTATTGAAGGGATTGCAAGGGAACAGGTAGATGAGCCATAGTGACTTGGATATTGAATTTTTCTCTCTTGGCTGAATTAATTTTGGGAAAGATCACCTTGCACAGGTGGACAACAATTGACTTTTTGATGTGGAATATTGCAAGGGAATAGGTGGACAACAATTGCATTTTTTTTTAGAAAGATCACCTTGCACAAGATTGAATCATTTAGGCATGTTTTAACATAAATATTCTTCGCATGTAGCCTATTAGCTCAGTGGGAGAGCATTGTGGTTATACACAAAGATGTGGGTTCAATTCCCACATAGGCTTATTATTCATTAATCAACGCCGACTATCAACTTATGTTTAGAACAAGTCAAGCTTGGTACATCACCAAATTATAGGCAGTTTCATATCAAAATAAATCAAAAGCCAAGACACTTCATCTTCCATGTGTGTTGAATTCATCATAAGATGGGTTTTTAACATGATAGGTAATAGGTTTGACAGGTCACCTACGTCAATTCACATGACAGATTGACAGTCACCTGTTATCCTTATGTCGATATCATGAGAAAGAAGTTGAAAGCCTACTTCTTTTGCAAGCAAACTTAATTTGGCTTGCTTCTTTTGTTCAAGCAGGTGTGTTAAAATTTCATGCAAAGAATGGCCTAATAATGCTGAAGAGGTTTGACATGTCATAAGATGTATTTTTAACATGACGGGTAATAGGTTTGACATGTCACCTATGTTACTTCACATGACAGTCAGAGTGAGCGGGCTTACCTCATAAATCATCCAAGGCTGAATTTGAAACCAAGTTAATCTGGCTCCAGTCTCTAAGCACCTAATTTCTATTGAGATCTCTCTTAATGTGCATTCTTCAAAGTTAGGTACGAAGTTTAAAGACCGGCCAGTCTAATTTGGGCACAACACCATGATCAGGGAGCAAACTAAAAATGAATCCATCCCTCCAACTTGTAATTACAAGGAGACATTCCTCCATGCTGAAACTAAAAATGGATTGTGGAAACTATAGCATTTGAGATTCAGTCTAAGAATCAAAAGCATTCTGATTTAACCTTTTAAAAGCTAGTACATTTTGCCATATTCACTTGTTTATATCAACATCCAGATGGCCTATGTGGGAAACTATGGAAACTCCATTTTCTTGATTTTAACAATGTATGATGATCATTTTTATATGAGCTTGTACCAAAGCTATGCAGGATTTCCTTTGACAAGTTTATGTCATGTATGCAGAATTTGAATGACATGTTAATATAAGTTCATGTCATGTATGTAGGATTTCCTTTGACATGTTAATAACAACTCAATAATTCAATATTCAGATGGCCTATGTGGGATTCGAACCCACATCTTTGTACCAAAGCACATTGCTCTACCGATTGAGCTAATAGGCCAAAACACTAAATCTTTGACAATATGCCATGAAAGAAGTGATTGAGAGAAATCACTTTACTTACTTATTAGCTAGTGTAATCAGCTTAAATACTGAAGTTTGGGAATATAAATTTAGCAAGTTCCCACTAACTATAAATATAAAAATAAATTCAGCAAGTTCCCACTAACTAGAAATTGAAGTAATTTCAATTGTTAACATCAAAAGTATCAAGCATTTGTTCAAATCTCCATACACAAAAATACTATAAGGCATGTTTCTTATTAATGGAGTCACCAAGAAACCTCATTAATGCATGCCAAGTTGCCACAATTTTTTGGGGGAGAATGCATTATTTAGGAAGAATTAGAGTACTCCATATGAGGTATTGTTTCAGAATCTTCTACTCCTGACATTGACCTTTCTCCAACCAATCCCAACTCTTCATCATCATCTTTCTCTTTACTGACTCCTACCCTTGACATTACCCCCTGCCCCACTAGAAAATCCCACGGACAAACTCAACCCCCTATTTGGGAACATCACTTACTACATGACACCTACACCAATCAACATGTCACCTGTTTATTCAGACATGACAGACAGCAAACCCCAACCCTAACCGAATGGGAAATTTCAAACCAAACCATTTCAATTCCGAAATTCCAAATTTCAGTCTCTAGCCCTAAACTAAAAATTTCAATTTAAAGGCTTGGAAGATACAGCAGAGAAGAAGAAGGGTGAAGGATTGTACCTGGAATCGCAGAATCGAAGCCAATTGTGGAGATTATCCTCGACGAGGCTCGAAATCGCCTGAAGAAAGAGAGAGTGGAAGGACCTGCGTGAGGGAGGAAGGGCATGAGGCTTGGCACCCGAGCCCCCGACCCCCCTTCCTTCTTCCTTCTTGTGGTTGCCTCAACCATGGCACCCGAGCTCGCCGAATGAGGCGTCTTCTTCCACCTCCGGCCCCGTCAAGCCCGAAGGAGACGAATGGGAGGAAGAAGGACCAAGATGACTGCGCTCAAGCCCTCCCGTCGAGCCCGGAGGCCTGTCGCCTAGAGCCGCGAACCTCGCCTCCGACGAAGGCATCTTCCCTGCTTCATCGAACCCCTCATCCTTCCCTTCCTCTCTCACTGTTGAACGCTTTTCTCTCTCCAACCGGCTGCAGCCCGTGAGAAACCGGGTAAAGGGGGGTTACTTTGCAAAAAAACAAATTTTGGGTTAACCCCCGCAATCCAACCGGGTATTTAGGTTAGTTTTGCAAATACCCAAAAAATTAATTAATTTCTCATGAATCATGAATCATGATCATTAAATTCCTAAAAAGTATAATTTCCATCTTCATCCAAATGAGCACTAACGTTTTATGATTTCACTGCAATGGGATGGTATATTCATAGCACAACTTAGATGCTTTCCATGTATTTATTCTAGGAATTAAAGAGATCTTCCATCATGATTATCATGTCTCAAACAATTTTGTGATACAAAGTTTAGGATTTTTTTTTTATAAAAAAAAGGTAGAATTTGATAATAATTGCAATATTAAATTTTAATAAAATTTCAAAATTAGTTATGATTTGGTTATTAAAATGTTTTAGTATATGTAGGTGAATAACAAACTAAAATATATATTATAAATATTACGGAGTATATAGTTTGTCACTATTTTATTTATAGGCATTACGATTATTTTGGTCAAATATCTGCTACGGAGTAGTTAATACGGAGTAATAATCTCCTCTGATTACATGAGACGACGACGGTGGGATTGGGTCCATGTCCATGTCTATATACCTTCCTCTGACCTCTGCTCCTTCCCTGTTTTCTCCTTTTTTGTTGGTAAACCTTAACCTAATCCCACCATCTCCCTCTGTTCTCCAGCTTGTCTTCCTTTATAAAAAACCCTCATTGGAACCCAAGTTATTGTCAAATCTCTTATTTTGAATTTCTCCCCAATTGCAAAAACCCTAATTTGGAAGGTATCAGCTGTTACCAGATTGCGACTACTATTAACATATCAAGCCGTTTTGATCATCCCGCTGAAGAAGAAATCTCCTGATTCGTATTCGTATTCGTATTTTACCTGGAATTTAGCTTTCTTTGAAGATTAAGGCCCGATCAACTTCTGATTTCGCATTCTCTTTTCGGATCCAGTCAATCGAGGGGAATTGATCGCGTGGGATGATCGAGATTTCGAGTTATTCGGCAGCTGAATCAATCTAAGTGAGGAACAATTTTTTAGCCTGTGAGGGGGCAGCAATGGTGGCTTCGAGGAGTTTGACTGTTAACGATGGGAGGCGAGACGAGGAGAGCGCTTCCAAGCTGGAGGATTCGCCGAGTAGTAAGGAGCACAAGCTCGATCCCAAATTTCCCTTGACCAGGGGGGAGATGGCGGCCGCCATGGCCGTCATCTTGATCTTCCTCATTGGTTTGTCTTGTGTCTTCTGGACAATGCCGGCCTCTCAGTACGGTCAGATTAAGCTGCCTCGCACCGTATCCGATCTTCGAACCCTAAAGTATGTGTCTTCATTGTCAATTTTGTTCGCTCGATTATCAGATTGAGTTTCATTTCCTTCTGATTTGTAGTTTATGTAGAGAGGTCTGATTAAATGATCATTCATCAGTGAAATTGCCTGTTTTGATGTGGATGTTTAGTTTTGTTGATTTCATCAGATGGTTAAATACCAATTTCAGCTGTTGTTGAGTTTTATAAATTAGGTTTAAAACTTTGTAAGTTGTTTGTGATGGATGGTGATGGTATGGAACACTGAGATTGTTAGTGTTACCAAAGTGATTGTGCTACTACGGCAAGGCTCATCTTTGGTTCCAATGACCTATGAGGCTATGATGCTGGATATCCAGTAGGAGGTTTGGAGATGGATTGGGATTGATCAGAAGAGAGGGTCAATTGGAGAGTGGTTAAATTGGTTTGCACAGGAATGCGAGAGTGCAAGAAGATCGTGCTACTTCCAAATTAAGTTGATGTTTTTTTGTGCCTTGATTTACTTTACATGGGCAGCTAGGAATGGGGTGATATTTTGGAACACTTCATGGAATCCGAAAGAATGTGCTAGGCATATTATCGAAACTTGTAAGAGTCGAATCTCCCTCAAGTGTAAAGGCAAAACACCGAGGGAGGTTCAGTGGATTAGGGGATTACTAGAGTGAGTATGAGATTACTGGGCTGACTATAGATTTACCGATTCAGGAGATTTTTAGTGTTGATTGGTGAAGACTATTGATCAGGTGAGTAAATTAGATTGTGTTAGTCTTTCAGAAAGGTTTTGTATAGCCTTTCACCATCTGACGAAGAATATACTCGACTGTTCGACCCATCTATATATGCGAGCTTGTATGGAATGTATGGATTTCATGTTCACTGTGTGCCATTATAGTTTTTTTCTTTGCTGTTAGTTATAAATTTATAATCATAAATGTACTGCCCTTTCCTGCATGCTGTGGTTTGTAATTTAAATTTCATTCTTTTTTTCTTCAGAGAAAATCTTGCGATGTATGCACAAGATCATCCAGCAGCATTCATTCTCGGTTACTGCTCAACATATATCTTCATGCAGACGTTCATGATTCCTGGAACCATATTCCTGTCATTGTTGGCCGGAGCTCTGTTTGGCGTATTCAGGGGTCTCATCTTGGTTGTTTTTAACGCTACTGCTGGAGCATCGTCCTGCTATTTTCTGTCAAAATTAATAGGCAAGCCATTGGTTAACTGGATATGGCCTGAAAAGTTGAGATTCTTCCAAGCAGAGGTATTCTGTCAAGCGTTTAAGTTTAACTGTTTTTCCGTATTTGGCTAGATTGTTGTGTTTCATTTGTGATTGGCTTAATGGAATGTGTTTGCTTCTTCTTCAGATTGCGAAACATAGGGAGAAACTGTTGAATTATATGCTATTTCTGCGGGTTACTCCCTCCTTGCCCAATCTGTTTATCAACTTGGCATCTCCAATTGTGGATATACCTTTTCATGTGTTCTTTCTGGCAACAGTGGTAGGACTTGTACCAGCATCTTTTATCACTGTCAAGGTAAACCATCATCCTGAGTTTCTCAATAATCATGGGTTCTCTAGGGAAGAATTGCATTTGCATGTTTGTCTTACCCTTTTTAGTATGCAACACCAAGAACTGTGATTACTCATCCCATTTAGTTGTATTATTTTGGGATAAAATTAGCGGATGATGGTTGACGAGTTACTGAAATTTGTCTTTTATTATCAAGCCGAATTTTTCACTTTCACATGTAAACTAATGATAAGTCAGCCTTGTGATTTTTGGTGCAAGTAGGAAGCTCGTATCTCGTTTTTTTACCATGTGATTGTGGTGACAAATGCTTAGGTTTATATCAAATAGACAACCAAAAAGTAGGCCAATTCCTGTCACAGCATTCTTTCTTTGTTGATTGTAGTTTACCCATACATATTGCCTGAAGTTTGACATTGGCTTTTGCTTGCTACTTGGTTATCAGGCTGGTCTTACCCTCGGAGAGCTGAAGTCAGTCAAAGATCTATACGACTTTAAGACCCTTACGATTCTATTCCTAATTGGATCCATCATTATTTTCCCCACCTTAATCAAGAGGAAGCGAACATATGAATAGAGGCATCAAAGCTGTCAATTTTGCTGTCTTTCTCAATTGATTTCGGGAACCTGATGATGAACTCTTGAGTGCACAATCAAAGCAAACCTGATGACATACAAGTAAAGCACAAGCAGAAGTCATTGGTCTCTTGTTTCTTGTAGTTGTGTCTAATTTAAGTAAGATACCCATTGTTGTGCCACATGCAGCAAAGAAGCACCAGAGTGAAAGCTTTACCCACTTACCTTTAAAACCAAAAATGTTGGGTTTTGTGGAATGCTCATTGTACCCTTGCACTTACAAAGCATGCAAAATTAGCATAATTATATACCCTTATTTGACTTTGAATTCTCCTCGTTTCCTTGTTCTTGCTAGTTATGAAGTTATACAGCTTTAAAGTGAACATATCTAATATAAAGGCCAAAATCATCAATACAATTTCATTAACAGATATGCCTGTCATTGGAACTAAACCTTAAGCACAGTGATACGAGATTGGGAACACTTCTGTGGGTGCCTAGTTCAACTTTAACCCTTTCATGATATTTTCAGAATATTGTCTTAAAGATAATGATACATACTCAAGAACTCCTAAAAGAAATACAGGATTACAAGAAATGGATTGTTTGATGCTTCAAAACTTGCTTTCCTTCAAGACTCCAAAGTCCTTGCAGGGTAATCTTCATAGCCTGTGATCCCTGTTATCTTAATACGAGTGATGGGCTGCACCAACAATTAAGAGATTTAAAGCAGGAAAGATGATACAAATCAAAATGTTAAGAATCTCAAGAGGCTGCACAGCACCAAGCTAATCTTTATCTACAACAAGACGTTTTCATTTCCAAAAAAAAAACAAAAAACAAAGCAACTACAACTAGGCAATACCTGTCGGTGGCCGATGTTTCTTCTGTATTTCTTTTTGTTCTTGTACTTGAAGACGACCACTTTATCATCGAGCAACTGCATTATGAATAACAAACATCAAAATTCATGATTTTTTAGATTACCAGCTCCATGATGGATTAAGATGAAGAAGGTAGACAGAAGATTAAAAAAGTATATACTCCGTATATAGTATCAAAAGTGGGCTAGCAGTACCTGTTCTTCCACTACAGCATGCACAGCAGCATTAGTAACAACAGGCGTACCAATGTAGGTGCTGGTTTTCGTACCCACCAGCAAAACCTTGCTTAGAATGATCTGCAGATAAATGAATAAATAAACAACTGCAAGAGATCAATATACTACAGAAATAAATTCAAGGAAAACATGTAAAACTAGTGTGTGGTGATTTCCAACTAAGCTAAGACTAAACTTTGCTGAAATAAGCATAAAAGAGGACAGTTGTTTAGTTCAAGAGCTGGTTAGATGGTGGTGACCAACAGAGTTTACCTACTAGCCTCAAAATTGATCATCAAATGTCAATAGATCCATTCAATATCTAACTCAAGATAGAACTATAAGCCTAGCTTGCAGCATCAACATCCTTACTGTAAAATAGTCCTAATAGGCCATCAACGAACCAGAGGAAACCAAAGTTTAAACTAACATGACAACACCCCCAGCTAATCCAGCGGTGCTTAGGGAGCAGTACAATGTGAAATCCAGTACCTTGTCATTGACATTCGCATCTTTGAGCCTTTGAGTGTGAATCCATCGCCCAGGGAAAACAATGTACTGACGAGAACCAACCTAAATGCACCAAAGAGGGAGAAAAAAGGAGCAAGATCCACATAAACACTCAGAAGAACACAATTAAAAAGCCTAAAGTCAATCGATTACACAAAATTAGGCTTAAAACACAAGAGGACAGATTCAATCAATCATTCAATCAACTAAATTACCTAAATATATCTAATCGAATGTAGCGTTTGGAGAAATGACTCACCATGACGACAGCGAAAATCTCTTCGCGCTTGGGAGCAGGGAGCGCGGGTTCAACTACTTCCAATGCCTCAGCAGCCGAAGAAGATCCGGTTTCGAGCACCTCCACCGGAGGCGAATCAGCCTCCAGCACCGGCGCCTCCGATTCGGCGAATTTAGCGACGGTAGACAATACATTGTTTGGCCTGCGGGAGGCGGAGGAGAGAGAGAAGAGGCAAGGCCTCTGAGAGAAGGAGGAGACAAGATAGGGACGAGGAGGGGAGAGAGGAAGAGAAAGTGAGGAGGTTCGACTGGTGGTGCAACAGAGCGAACTGAAACCGAGCGTTGGTGCCGCCATTTTCGCTGCTTCTATTCTCCGGAGGCTCTTCTCCTTCTCCTTCCTGCTGCGTTTCCATCTCTATTAAGTCTTATCCTATCCGATCTGATTTTACTATACTGCCCTCCCAACCCTTCAATTTTACAGAATTAGTGCCATTTTGCGCACACACACACACACCTCACCTGTGTGATTTTTGCAAATAAACCCCAAGTTTTTACTTTTTTATACTCTTGTCAATCTTAATTTCAAACTTTTTCTTACAGTAATAAATATTTTATACAACGGAGATATATAGTAGGAACTAGGAAGTATTTACTATTTACAATTTACAATAACTTTAAATTAATAACACAAATAATTTTAGAAAAACAAAAAACACCCTAAAACAAAAATACAGAACAGCTGAACAATAAATACGGGAGTAATGACACAAATGAACCAGTTATTTAAACTTTTCAATACATAAGTTCACATCAAATTTTCAAAAATACCCTATCTATGCCTTGTCAGTTGCCAACGCCAACAGAGTGAAAACACAGAGGTTGAATCATTCATACAAATTCCTGCTGAAGGTCACAAAATGCCATATCCTGGCCTGTAAAACTCTCCAATATATAGGCATCCTCAGCTGGTACTCGGTTCCGAAGAATCAGCAGCACCGCCTACTCCAAAGGCATCGGCTATGTTGAAATTAAGGTTGCCTCTCATGGTCCTGCCTCCTATTCCAGAGTCACCCTTCCTCATCATTGCTGCAAACTCTCCGTAGTCTATCCGCCCATCCTGTCAAAACCAAAAAACAACCGAAAAACATACTCTAGTCATCTACCTCCTCTGGGTATGTATAATTTGTATAAATATAATCATATGCAGCATGATAATGTGTCATGTGCCTTTAAAGAAGATTTTCAGCAACAAAATAACTGAAAGCAATTTACATGCACTTCTTATTTTATTTAGCCTGTTCTGAATGATTCAGATTCACTCAATTCCGCAGGTTCATGAAAATGATACCACAGCACATTGAGGCCTTTTTGGCTAAATGCACAGCAGGTAGGATGAAACAATGTGTTGCAGAAAGTGATATTGAACTTACATTGTCCTGGTCAATCTCTCGAACAACTTCATCAAGATGAACATCTCCGAGACCAAAGTCTGCACACGCCTGTTGAAGCTCGTCGATGGTGATGTAGCCACTACCATCTTTGTCAAAGTAAGAGAAGGCTGCCACCAAGTTATCTTCCTTCTCAATCTTGTTGATGTGCAGAGTGGCAGCAATAAATTCACCATAATCAATGCTTCCATTGTTGTCGATATCAGCCTGTCAAACAATACAAGAGCAACTTAGTACACCTGTAGTTATCTAAACAGTGGCTCTACATAATAACGTTTCATGTTACCGCATCCATGAGAGCCTTGATCTCAGACTCCCCCAAATCAGATCCAACTTTTTTCAATCCCACTTTGAGTTCTTCCAATGTTATTGTCCCACTATTGTCTGTGTCAATCATCTTAAATAACTCCTTTAAACCACCAATCTCTTCCTCCGAGAGTCTTTCTGCTATGACCTACAAATGAAATGAGAGGGGTAAAACACAAAGCATCCATCATTTACAGTCTCACAGAATGGATTAACACTGTCACTCGGAGAGTATAAGCAAATTGCCTCCTAAGTCACATGCTACTAAAACAAAACTGCCTAGTTACAAATCTAAGTTGATCTTGATTCCCAAGGCATGGTCCAATATTGCTTTGTCAACATCAAACAAACAAAATAATGACTCACTGAGCTCATAAACCTACTGTAAAGTGTAAAGCATTAGGAGTGATAGCATTAACTACATACACGCAATGCCATCTTCTTAAGTTTGTTCATTGCAGAGAATTGTTTCAAGCGTGTCAAAACAGCTGAATCCAGAGGTTTGTCAGGAGCAACGCTGTCATCCACAATCCAAGGGTGACCTATAAAATAGAGAAAATCTAACTTCAGAAAACTTAGTGATAAAGGGGAACCACCATCATGACAGCTCAACAAGAGTTGCAAAGCATATTAGCAGTCAGACTCACAGAGAACTTGATGGGCAGTTAGCCGGCTTCTCGGATCTCTCGTAAGCATTTTACGAATCAAATCTTTTGCGCTGTCTGAGATACTAGGCCATGGTTCAGAATCAAAATCTAACTTCCCGTGCAAAATCTGTTTGAAGATCCCTGTCTCGCTCTCTGAATATAATGAAACAATTGATCAAGCGAATGATGCAAGGCAATTAGAGAATGACATAGAATGAAATGAAAGGGCAAATTTCTAATTGTTTTTACCAGCCCAAAATGGGGGAACGCCACTCAACAAGATGTAAAGGATAACACCAGCACTCCATACATCCGCTTCCTGTCCATAATGCTTACACAACACCTCAGGTGCAACATAGTACGGGCTTCCAACCACATCACTGAAGTATTGTCCTACCAAAAAAAAAAATCAATCAGTAATCATACAAGAGAATGAAGTTTACACTACTCAGCACACCTTTGAGAGACCGCAAACACTTGAATAGATGAGAAGGTTGGTAATGAATTTGAAGGCTTTATAATGCATCAAAAGCAATTACCCTGTTATGATGGGAAGAAGTCATCCTCAATACTCACTTTTCTATACTTATCCACCAATTCAATAAATATAGGGACCACCGAGTTTTCTGCAGCTGCCAAACTCTAAATTAAATACTTGCTTTCACCTTTTCTTTTAGATCCTAAATTCTATTCTGACTTAGATTAATGAATTGAGCCTGAATGCATTCTAGTAAGAAAGAATGTGATTGGTGTTTCTAAAGCAGATCAGATAACCAATGCATACATCAAAACCTTGCTCTATAACTAAAAATTCAAGACCATGGCTTAAAGCAAAAAGACACCAAAGAAAAAGAAAACAAAGGCAAT
The DNA here is from genome assembly GCA_037127255.1 of Persicaria tinctoria. Lineage (NCBI taxonomy): Eukaryota > Viridiplantae > Streptophyta > Magnoliopsida > Caryophyllales > Polygonaceae > Persicaria > Persicaria tinctoria. The sequence goes on along the minus strand of JBANSL010000011.1, from coordinate 85,113,251 downwards.
CTACCTAGCAAAAAGAACCAATCTTTCTTCAAACTCAAATTCAGAATTCCAAAACAAAAACCAATCAATTTCAAGGAAGAAAAGAACTCCAAAAATCAAGAAGATCGATAAAGATCAAGAACCAACCGGGCTTGTAGAAAACTGACAGGCCGAAATCGGTGGCCTGAAGCTTAGCATCCTCATCAAAGCTGGCAAAGAGGAAATTCTCAGGCTTGAGATCCCTATGCATAACCCCAAGGGAATGGCAAGCCTCCACAACACCAACAATCGTCTTGATCAGCTGAGCCGCTTGCCTCTCACTGTAATGCCCCTTGGCTATGATCCGATCAAAGAGCTCTCCACCGGCACACAACTCCATAACCAGGTGCACAAACACCGTATCTTCATAAGTCCCCTTGATCCTCACCACATTCGGGTGCTCAGACAAATGGTGCATTATCTGAATCTCCCTCCACACATCCTCGTAGTCCTCCTTGCAAATCAGCTTCCTCTTCGGGATCGACTTGCAGGCATAAAGCAACCCCGTGGCCTTCTCCGTACAGAGATAAGTCGTCCCAAACTGACCTTGACCAAGCTTCTTCCCGATCGAGTAGTGCTCGCGGAGCTTGGGCGTCTCGTAGGGGAGGACGAAGCTTGTCGGCCTCACCGCCGAGGGCGTCGGCCTCCTCTCCGGCGTATTCGGATTCTCCGACATGAATTCGACGGATCTGGTAAGGAGACTACCTCGGAATTAGGGTTTACTCGCACAGGTCAATGCGATCGTCAACGATCCTGGGATTTGGAAGATGAAATTGGACACGGTCGAAGCAAGAGGGGGTTTGAATTGCAATCAGTGGGGATGTATTTATGGCAGTGAGAATCTTTTTCCTGGAACTCCAATGGCATGTGAGAGGAAAGGGGGGGAGAACTGGAAACTGTGAAAAAAGGGGGTATGTCTGCAAAATATTCTGTGGATTGATTGTTGTTGTTATATCACGTTGATTAGTAGGAGAGCACTCTTGATGGCTCATCATCATCAACGATGATGATCCTCCATTAAAAGTCATCTTGTTTGACGGTGGATATACGTGCGCCTTGTTTGACCCGGTTTACTGTGGGTCCCGCTTGGTAAACTTAACCTTACATTGACTTCACATTATACGTGTTTTTTAAGTTTTTCCCGTTTTCAAATTTAATTTTTGTCTTACAGTTGGTGTTTAGAATATATTTTTTAGTTTATTTGTATTCGAAATCGGTAATTTAGGGTGGATGTCTTTTCTAAATGTTAACACGCTAAAATAAATAAATTTTATGACAAGTTAAATGATGAAAGTATCGAATTTTTTTTCTAAATATTCATTAAAAAATAAAAAATTACGGATAAATTCACACATTTAAACTATTTACACAAATATTCAAAATTTACAGAAACGTCAGAAAAACGCGGTCTGAGACCGCGTTTTAGGTGTTAATTAGATACTTTTTAATTCTTGATTTAAAAAAAACAAAAATAATAAATTGACGTAAAACGCGGCCTGAGGCCGTGTTTTACTTTGGAAATTAAAAAAAAAAAAAACAGGAAGAAGAAGAGGACTGGCGCCGGAGAGGGCTTCTCGAAGGCCGGCCGGTACAATCGACGGAGGGGACTGGCCGGAGAGGTTCGCCAGAGCACCAAACCACCGACGACCTTCAATTGAACGCCACCTGGGGCGTTCAATTATTAACTTTTTTATTAAATTTTTTTAATAATTACAAACTTATTATCAATAAGTTTGTAATTATTAAAAAAATTAATAAAAAAGTTAATATTTTATATAGTTTTTACCTTCTTAAAAAAACGTGCGTGAATAGTAAAAGCAATGTATTTTTGGACGAAGGTGTGAAGCCTTCACCCGACCATGGCGGATCCGACCGCCTCGACTACCATCGGAGGCAGCGAACCAGTGGACCATTGTCGCCTCTCCCAATCGCCACCGCTCCCCAAGACCCTGCACTTTCACCACGCCCAGTGCCCCTCTCTGTTTTCACCACGCCAGCGCCAGCCTTCGCCGTCGTCGCTCTGCCCAAATCGCCTAGGAGGTCCGCCCAACAATAGGAGTGGCTACAGCGCGGGCCTTCGTTGTCGTCGCTCTGCCATCATCGTCGTCGTCTTCCTCCCCCTCGCTCCCGGCGGATCTGAGAACCGCCATCGCCGGCCTGCCAGATCTGAGTCTCTAAACCACAGAAATCGATTCTTGGGCGAGTGGTCGGCGACGAGAAGACGCAGACGAGGCTGCGAGAGTAGATGATGAGGTGGATGCGAGGAGGAGGGAGAGGGTGAGGCCGCCACCGATGCCTCCACACATAAGCCTTCACCGCCGTCGACCTTTGCCATCTTCATCGCCGTTGTTGCCCTATCGCCTCCAGTTCTTCTTCCTCGTTCCACCCGTACAAGCATATGAGGGAATTAGGTTTTTATTGCCGGTCTATCACGCGCCTACGCTCTTAAATTGAATGCTAAATATCCTTTTTATTTTTATTTTTTTAAAAAAAATGGGATATGTGTCACAATCTCATCCATCCATTCAATTTAGATCAAGGGTACATAATTGTGCACAAAGTACACCCTAAGGGGTGTGCACAAGTTACCCTTTCTCTCTCTATATATATAGTTGTTCTGATGTAAATAATGATTAATCCAAGTCAGTCTCTAGTTTTTTCTAGACATATTTAGAGAAATGAACTTCTTTTAAGATATTAAAAAAATGTGTTTAATGAACTTGTTTCTTGCAATTACTCCATATCTTTTTTTTCTTAAGTTTCATTTTAAACAAAAACAAAGAACAAATTGGCATAATATGGGCAAAAGTATAATAATTATAAAATGAAGAGGGGATAAGAATCATGAATTATAAAAGAGACAATTTGTGGGTTGCAACTTGAAAGGTTATGAAATGATTATGCGGTCCATGTAGCGTATTAGTTTGTTGTGCCGAGTTTAGGCATTCATGGTTTGAATTAACAAGACAACTATCATATATATCGATCCTTACATATAATATATAATATAGATTTTAAAAATCATATCAAGTGTATAAACCAGGACGGAATATGCTTACATTTTCAAAAATTGGATGTTCTCTCCAACCCTATATCTTACCGTTTGAATGTTATAGGGTACAAGTTAATCGTTACAGATTCACAATGAAGTAGGGTTTGAAAGGATATCTTTTTTTTTCAGTTTGATTTAGGGATTGCTATTTAGAGACTCAAATAAAAAGAAGCAGTAGGGTTAATTAAATGTCAGTAACCCGAATTAATTTACAAGGTATATATAAATTAAAGTGGACTCGCTGAACAAATGAGCTTAGCAACGTCAACATACGACCTGTCTATAATTAATTATATATCCAAATATTAGGTGGTATAGATATGGAGAGTGCGTATCTAGGAGAGGTGTGTGTGTGTGGTGGGTAGGTAGGTCTGGCCTGCCTACGTGGATCAAGGATTTGGAGAGGATCCCATCTAGTAACTCCAACGGACTCATAATGGGCCCTTTTGTAGATGTCGCTAGCCCAGCCCAGCCCAGCCCATTTGTATTTGCTTAGTTCAAATCGGTTTATATGCACCATTCTCTTTTCATTCGATTGTTCAAAGTTTTGGATCCAAACATTATTCGTGTCTTTGATCAATTGAGAGGTTTAAAAAACCCACAAATAAATTCAATGTCACGGTATAAAAAGAAAAATAAGTGTCAGTCACAGGTTGGTGTAATGATTGTGGGAATACATCTCATATTTTCATGCCAAGGTTCGAAATTCGAATTTCCTTGAAAACATGGAGAGTCGCTTGAGAGTGAGGGTCAACCCCTTAAATAGACCACACAGTAACCGATCCAAATGTAGAACGATTGCGTCGATCGAACTAGACTATTGAAATTTGATCGGATATTGTATAACCTAAACTTATTCAAAAGAATGGATGGGTATTAATGTATTATATGCACCATTCTCTTTTTCATAATTCATTTGATTGTTACAAGTTTTGGATCCAAATATTATCCGTGTCTGATAAATTAATAGGTTGAAAAAAATCAACAAACAAGTTCAATGACATGATACAAAAAGAAAAACAAGCACCCGAAGGTAAAATTGAAATAGATAAGAGGAATAATCACTGTTCTAAAAATCGCGCTAGGCGATCCCCTTCGTCGCTGAATAACTCCGTCTTTTATAGGGGATTACAAGCACGAAGCATATATGTGCAGAGAAAGAAAGCTGTTTTTTTATATAAAAAATAAAAACTTTAATAGGATGGGTTGATCCAACACCAATAAATACATGTAAATGTAATGATCATATGAATACCTGTACTGCGTGCGCAGTATTGATTGTAATCTTTCTACATTGTCTTCGTTGGTGTCCCCGGTTAAACGACGTCGCTTTTAGCTCAACACGAAGCATATACATTAGTGCACATGGAGTTCACACTCGATGCTTTAAATGTGAATATTTAAATATCGAGATTTAGATGTCCATTTCATGAATTGACTTTCTCAAATGCTCATCAGTCGCACTCTAATTAATAACACAAGATGGCGTATCAATCAAACATTTGTAATGCATATATACGTTTCTATAGTTTTCTAAACTTTACCCTGATTGTAATTTATATTTATATTTATATATATATGGAGTGTATTTATAATTTATTTACCCCTTTTAATTGTCAAAAAACAAAAACACAAAACTCAATGGGTTAGGTCTGTATCCATTTTCCAAAAGTATTTCAGCGATGATTTTTTTTTTAATATAAATGAGTTATTTATATACCAACTTAATTTATGGAATTCAAACCCTACTTTATATAATTATATGGAGTCAAATAATTTATTTTTTTCGATTTGAGATAAGTTCATATATTTATTTCTCACATGAACAAATAGGAGTATAATTTATCTTTTAAGTGTTTCTTTATTCCAAGATCTTATCTGACCTTGATTGATTTGAGATCCAACCTAATTGCTTAGTTATGTTTTATTATTACTAGCTTCCAAATAAAATAAAAAAAGTTCCCCTCTAAATTTATCCGGCCAAAAAGGATTTGCCATTTTTAGTCTTTTGAATTGTCATTTTCATTGGGTTCTCAACAAGTGGAGTACAAATTTTTTGTATTGGTAAAAAAAATAAAAGGCTTTTAAGAAATAGCAAAACATACAAATTATTCTTTAAATAATACAGTAATTAAAATAAGAGTAAGTTGTTATTTGTAACACTAACAACGGGTTTAGTCTAAATTGGAAAAAAAAAACTAAAGTTGAATTTTTGGTATTATTTAGTTAAAAAAGACTTAAAAAAAATATACAGCAGCAAAATCGTCTTGTCTTCATCTCTCACCTTTCTCCCTCTCTCTCCTCTACTCTCTATCCCTCTCCGACTCCATGAAAAAAAACATAACATGTCGTTAATATAAACATAGTTATTTTTACAAACAATGAATGGAAAATATATAATTCATCTGTTTAACTTTTTTTTTTTTTATGTTTTGACCAATTAACAAAAAATCCGTGAAGTATCACTTAGATCTTGTGGGTAAAATTAGTTTAGCTAGATACCTTTTTTAAGCCATATTATTTTAGATAATTGGAGAAGAGGTAATTAGTTTCTTTCAATTCGTTTTATATATATACATAAAAAGGTTTCTTTCATATCATAGTTATTTAATTTTGTACACGTATATATTTTTGGTTTATAATAATTGAGAGGTAGGTTCTCCCCTCACCTACAAATTTATATAAAATAATCCCATATATGATATTATGTCCTTCCAATTTCCATTCCCAATAACACTCACATGCCTCTATCCTCCACCACCACTTATGCAATATGACCACCACCGCCAGCACCACCTCCTCCTCCTCCTCCGCCACCGCAACACCGCCCTACACTTCCCACACTCGCCACCTTCTCTCCGATAGCACTCCCCCAAGATGGCCTTCCTCGCGGCGGAGCAACTCCTCTTACCACTCCCACTCCGAACAGCCGCCCGTGGCCGCCGCCGCCGCCGCCGCCGCGAAGCAGATAGGCATTCCGTTCTTGTGGGAAGATCTCCCCGGAATCCCCAAAAAGCAAACCCTCCATAAGAGATCCACTTCCCGTTCTCTCCCCCTGCCCCCTGCCCGCCCCTCCAAGAACGCCGACCGGAGTCGGCACGGCGGATCGGCCGTGCATCGGGACCCGTTCCTGACGGCGCTTCAAGAGTGCTCCAAGGACAGCGGGAAGCTCAAGGCAGTGAAGAAGGTGAGTGAAAGCGGCGATCATCATCAGCGGATGGGGATAATGGGGACCCTCCTCAGTAGCTACGAGATGTCTTGCAAGAGGGTCTGCGGTGTCTCCGACTCCATTGTTCTCCTCCCGGGATCCTCCCGCCGCCGCCCCTACCGCTACGATCTCTTCAATAATGCCTCCTCCGGCTAGCCACCACATCGCCCGGCCCGGCCCGGCCCGTTCTCACTTACAGTTGTAAAATTAATTAAGGTCAATTAATAATAATAATTATTATTGGTGATTAATTAATTAATTAATCCTTATGTGCATAGAGATACTAGCTAGCTCGATCCGATAATTGAAATTCATAATACAGTAATTATATATCCATGGTTGAAATGCTAGGTAAAGACTAAAGAGAGGCTAGTTTTATGTACGTGATGATTAACTTTTGTCCCACCCGCCCTCACTCCGTACAATTATTTTTTTATATAAATAATAATAATAAAAAAAAAAGTACCACTAGTTATTTTATTTTTGTATATTTATTCATTTTCCAAGAGGCCGTGATATTTATAGTTTCTCTATTGAAGGTAAGGACATGAATTGATGCTGGCGTTTGGCTTCGTTTGGATACATAATCATCAACTTGTCTAACAAGTGCTGCATTTTTTTTATTGTTATTGGAGTCTTTCATCATGGGGATCGGATCATGAACAATCCTTTTTTCCCCTGTTGTTTTTTTATATAGGAGAGACATTTGAAAAGCAATCCCTCTAGATCATTAATTAATTTAATTATACACATTAAAATTTATATTCTTTTTATTTTCATCTACAGTTCTATTTAACTGGAAAAAGTCAATCTATGTCTAGACATTACTACGCTGACTCTTTTATAGAGACGATCCTCTTAATTTAGTTTTCCATACACGTTGTTAGTGAGATTTGTATTAAACTTGAAGAAATTTAGTGCATATCTCATCCCGACTAGATTTGTGATTGGTTATTTCAATATAATTTATTTAAAGCAATGTCTTCGTGGATCTCCCTCATTCTCGAAATTATAAAGCAATGTCTTAGTATGAAAAAATAATGTCATTAGCTATATATAAATAGCTCTAGTGAAACTTGGTCATATATGACATTTCTACTACATGTCTACATGTAATGTTAAAAAATATGCAAATTACAACATAATTATTTTGCCTTTTCTCTATTTTTGTTTATCTATGAATATGATGATACCGTCGTGGATAAATAAATTAAATGTCAATTTAAATGTGTGTCAAATCTTCATAATGAAGAGAAAACGTGTCATTGTATCATTTAACTAGTGACACCGACTAACGAAGCATTAAATGGTATTGAATTCCATAAGAAAAATTAACCAAGACGTTACATTCATAAAATAAACCAAAACGTTACATTCAATTAAATTGTATTTGTAATTTGATTGAAACTACGTACTATCGTGATCAATCTTTTTTTAATAATCATTATATTATATGGCAGGGCATCATCATCATTCATCAACAACATTAACTACTAAGCTTCACTTGTTAGTTCACATCAGTCTTTAACAATAAATCATGATCAATTTGTGTCCATTTCTATTTCCGTGTTAGAGGGTACCCGGATTCGTTAATTATCTACCTTATTTTAGGTTTAAAGTTCTAAACCTACCGAATTAAAATTAAAAAAATCCCTTACGATTAAATACCAATTATAGGTGCTAAAAAAAACTAGTTATTATAAGTGTAAAACTAATATGCCCGGCCTTAGAAATAAATTTTCCTGAAATAAATAATTGAAGATCGATCAAAATTAAAGGAAAGGTTGAAATATTGGACCCTCCATCACTTAAGGGACACAGTTGGGGAAACAAATTACATCTTCACCTACAAATAATGTACATCACTACATCTCGTCTTCCCTTTCATGTCACGTATTTTTTAAATTATCCACAATTTTACTTTATTTTATTTTTGTCTATTGTCTCACATTTTGTTGGGTAAGATCGCACATTATTTTAACTTTTTCATATTAGGAAAGACATTTGATTTTCAAGACAAGTCTAGAGAAAACCGAGAGATCGAACAAGTCGATGGTTTAACCATCATTTAAAATCGAAAGTAAATTACAGAAGCAAATGGCTTAAAGAAATTGCAAAAGAAAACGTACAAGTCGTCTTACACTGTAAACTACTCCCTCCATCTCGTAATTTAAGTCGTTTTAGGTATTTGCACACTTATTGTTGAGACTAGCAGCTCACTCGACGTTCTCCAGTTGCTCGTACTCGAGTTCAATTACTCGTGCTCGAGTAAAGCGTCCAAGTGTCTTGTGTTGTCTGTTATATTAGCAACACGTGACTCGCACGTGACTAGTTCTATTTAAATCCCAATTCCGTTGTTACAGATTCTTCACTTCTTCACTTTCAATTCAATCGAAGCTTTTTGGTTGTGGTTTAATGGCGTCTTCTTCCTCTCTCTAACTTCTGTTTTTCGATTCTCAAATTGTGAAATGGTATCAGAGCTTCTATAGCTCGTTGTTTCTTGCCTAATTGCGAACTTGTGATAGCAATCGATCTAGATTGTGTCTTTCTAAATTTCCGCTGTATTTCTGAAATCCGATTCTTGATTGAAGAATGGATCCAAACGAAGCAAATCAACAAAATTTGAATAATGTTCTGTATCTGCATCATTCAGATCATCCAAGCTATAATCCGTCTACTCAACTGCTAAGCGAAACAAATTACAATCACTGGAGCCGAGCTGTGGAGGTTTCATTGGTTGCGAAGAACAAGATGGAACTCGTCGACGGAAGTTTTCCTGTTCCAGATATTGGTTCACCTCAATATCCACAATGGAAGAGGTGCAATGGAATGGTTGTCGCCTGGATTCTTCACTCCGTGGAGAAAGATATTGCTGAAACCTTGATCTACTTCAGGACTGCACGCGAGATGTGGGAAGAGCTCAAGTTGAGGTTTGGCTCTCCGAATTGCACACGTCTCTATAAGGTACAACAGAAATTATTCAACATTTCTTTAAGTGGATCTTCAATTTCATCCTATTTTACTAAATTCAAGAAGTTGTGGGATGAGTACTTGGATCTTGTAGACATGCCTACATGTACTTCTTGTGGATCAGTTAATACTGTGTCTAAATTGCTTGCAAGCCAGCAAGTGATTCAGTTTCTTGTTGGGCTACTTGATTCATAAAATGGGATTCGTACCAATATCTTGTGTATGAAGCCTACTCCAACTATAGGAGAGGTGTATAGGATGCTTCTTGGTGAGGAAAGTCAAAGGGGATTGAACAATGCTAGTTCAATCAATGAGAATGCAGCTGCATTCAATGCTTTTCAAAGGAACAATCAGAATAACAATCAGAATAGTGGTCAGTTTGGTCAATTCACTGGACAGAAAGAGGATTCTCAGGCAGGAAACCAGGGATCTCAGCCTTATGGTTCTTCTGGGAATCAACCAGGCAACCAGAATGGGCAAAAGGGTAAAGGAAACTATTTCTGTGATCACTGTAAGGTGGCTGGTCATTCTATCAGCAGGTGTTTCGAGATACATGGTTATCCACCAAATTTCAAAGGGGAAAAGTCAAAAAGGTTTGCTGCCAATGTGTCAGTTGATGAGGTTGATGGTTCTACTACTGCTCCAGCTTTAACAAAAGGACAATATGATCAGATATTGGCTTTCTTGAGTAAGCAAAGTGGTGGTGAGGACACTAATATGCTGGAAGGTAACAATTTTTGTTTTAATGTACAGGGTAGTGTGTATAACTGGGTGATAGACAGTGGAGCCACACATCATATATGTCCTAATTTTCTATGTTTAGTTCTTATAAGGTGTTTGATATCTCCAGTTATATCACTATTCCAAATGGTCAACAGTCCAAGATTTGTCATGTTGGTTCTATTTGTTTGCAAAATAAGATTGTGCTTCATCATGTATTGCATGTTCCTGAGTTTGCATATAATCTATTATCAGTAAGGAAAGCTGAGTTACTTAACAAATACACGCCCAGATATCTCATTTTCTATACAGGTTCTAAGCCAATTCTTACAAGCTCCGGACAAAAATCATCTGGATGCTCTTCATCATCTAATCAGATATGTCAAGGGCACTATCAACTATGGAATCAAGTTACAAAAAGTGAAATACCCGCATATTTCCGTTTATTTAATTTTAGAATTTTAAATAAATAAAAGTCGGAATTTTTTTCTTATTCCTATTATTTTACTGTGTCAAGTTCGTAAGATGGTTATTTCGCATTTTATAATGTGAAATGTGGGAAATTAATTTATTTAAATTATTTAAATAAATTAAAGATTCACAAATAATATTTATATATTATTTATGGGTAAATTAGTTAGTAACTAGTTATATTTATTTATGTATATATATGTGCTATGTATATATATATACAAGTATATACTACGGAGTATATATGTATGTGGGTAAAGTATATAGGTATATACTCAATCTAAACTCAAAAGGGAAGCAGCCCACAATAGCCAAGTCCACAACAGCATTCCGAGACGAGCCCAGCCAGCCCAGCAAACCTGCGCACACGGGAGAAGAAGAGATCAGATTTTTTAAAACAAATTCTATCTTTAACCGAGTGATAACTATTGATCTTTGACCAAATCTTTCAACCCCAAATTCCTATCTTTAGGGGATTCGAATTAAGTCAACCTCAAGAGAACGCTGCAGACTTCTATTCCAGTTAACCCTCTCGCCATCAACAATTCCCATTCATTCTCTACAAACCCTCCAACAGAGACCGAAGAGCACAGTCCACCAACTATCTCCGATCACCCTCGACCGCGATTCCGGCGACACCAGGGCTTAAGGCCGCCACCACTGGTCTCCTCCAACACCCAGGCAACCACCGTGAAGGCGCCATAGCAGCAGATCACCGGGAGGTATACGAAAACGCGATCGGAAGTTGCTGCAGACAGTGTTCGACAAGCCTACTTTCAGGCTTTGCCAACACCAGCACCGTGGTCCAAAGGCAACGACGTCGACTGCATCAAAAAGTTTGCGACACCCTCTATTGAACCCATCTTTTCATTCTTTCATAGCTTCTTCGAGGCAATCGCACCACAGCCTCGAACTTGACTGGTGAGCACTGTTTCTGTAGTTCAGAAAAACGTGATTTATGTTCGTTTTTCTTTCTTTCCTTCAATCCAAGGGCTGTTGTCTGACCAAAATCATTCCTTTACAGATTCATATCATATCAAGGGATCATAGGCTCGAAATTTGGACGTTTTCGAGTCCCGTTTGGGTAAGATCCGCTCTATTCATCGCTAATTGTCGAGTTTCGAATAAGTATGCGATGTTTAATCCAACCTACCCACTGTTTTGGAACAGTTTACAGCCTTTATATCTCCTGAGATTTTGTGAGACAGAATCGGGTTGGCTTTTGGGAAAAGCAAGGGTAAGTTTTGTACTTTTTAAAAGTTACGGTGCCGTTTCCGTAATTTCTGAAAAGTTACTAATACCCTATTTAATTCTGTACAATCTCAGGTCCTTTATCAGATTATTTTGCTCAACCACGAATAAGCATTTCGTCGGATTAAGGCAAGTAGTTTGGTTCAATCAGTGTATTTCTGCAAATTTCGTGCCTTTTACGCAATTATTGCTTTTTGTGTCCGTTATAAGTTCCATGCTATGAGTTTGTGATAAATATGCAAGTTAGTTCAGTTTGTTGCTATTTATCAATTCCTTAATCTCACATAGCATGTCAACTCGGGTAATTATGATTTGATCCTATGATTTGAGAAAATTACATTAAATGCCCGAACTTCCTAAAAAGCATGATTTGTCCATTTTGTTCCTTCATGCTAGCTAAGTATGGTATATTATTGGTTTTGAATATCCATGCTTGTCAGTTATATTATTTCGTGCACTTTAAAGATCTAAAGTGTACATTATGCTTTTGTGGTCACCTAGGATGTATTTGTGGATTGGTACTTATACGAGTTGTGTTATTATTATTGTTGTTGTTGTTGTTGTTGTTATTGTTATTATGATGTGTCTTAAATAATGGAAAAAGGGTAAAGTCAGGTCAAGGTTCGGTTATACCTTGCTCTATAAACGTCTCATGAGATGCCCCTTCGAAATTGCAAATCTCTCGAATGGGTACATCTACCTAAGGGTAGTAGGTCATCCGCCCAGTATATGCGGCCGAGACCGGTACCACTCGTCCTAAGTAAACGATAATGTTGTGTATATTGTGTTATTACTATTATTGTTGTACATTACTTACTAATAGGTGACCCACTTTCAGTGACGTTATATCATATTCTTTCCGTACTCGGAATATGATTCCCTAGGATCTACGGATCCGCATCCCATTCAAACACTCGGTCCTTTTTGGATCATCCTGTTATTTTATTTTATATTAATCAAACGAGTCAGGTTCCACATAAATATTTACTCCTAATTTGTATTTTAGTCTACAATCACCAATACCCTTTTATGGTCAATGGGTGATAGACGGAGTCTTGAACATTTTTACTTTCTGCTACTTGCTAGTCGTAGAAAGACTAACCGTCCTATTTTTCTCCTTTGGACGGTTGGGGTCCCTGGTCTGCATACTACACCTCAGCCGTCGACCCACGGGTTTAAGTAAACGGTCTTGAGGCGCTGAAGAATAAAAGATTGCATTGTTTTCAGTTTATTTGTGTTTTTGAATTAAGGTACAAACTTTTAGAATTTATGGGATTTATTTTATTCATTCCGCTGCTACTATTTGAATATTATTTCCGCTGTCGTTATTTCATTATTTTGGGTTATTGTACTTTGACCCCTTTGTTTGGTTAACTTAATTTATTTTAGAACATTATTTTATATTTAAGTCTTCCGCTTATTTAATATTTGTATTTTATCATCTTGTTTATGGGAGCATGGTTGCATGTCCCTATAAGCCTAAGGCGGTTACAAAGACATTAAAGTCTGCGTAATTGCTGGCGCTGCAACATCTCTTCAGTGTATTAAGAAGGGGTGTTACAAAAAGAAACTTCAATCCAGCTACAAGCCTTCTCAGAAAGTGACTGGGCATCATGTCCCATTTCAAGGAGGTCTGTAACTGGTTATGTGGTGCTATATGGTAGCAATCCCATCTCCTGGAAGTCAAATAAACAGCCAACAGTCTCAAGGAGCTCTTCTGAAGCCGAGTACAGGGCTATGAGCCAAGCTGCAGCTGAGGTCACTTGGTTGGTCAATTTATTGGCTGAATTAGGGGGAGTCTGATTTAAGGCCAGTTACTCTTCATTGCGACAACAAATCAGCCCTTCAAATTGCTCGGAATCCTGTATTCCACGAGAGAACTAAGCACATAGAAATCGATTGCCACTTCACTCGAGAGAAGGTCTTGGAAGGATTACTTCAATTGAGTTATCTACCTACCGAGAATCAATTGACGGATGTCTTAACTAAGATCATCCCTGCAGTGCATCACAAAGAGTTACTCTCCAAACTGGGCATGAATCTCGAAGATCATCCTCCATTTTGAGGGGGGATGTTGAGACTAGCAGCTCACTCGACGTTCTCCAGTTGCTCGTACTCAAGTTCAATTACTCGTACTCGAGTAAAGCGTCTGAGTGTCTTGTGTAGTTTGTTATATTAGCAACACGTGACTAGTTCTATTTAAATCCCAATTTCGTTGTAACATATTCTTCACTTCTTCACTTTCAATTCAATCGAAGCTTTTTGGTTGTGGTTTAATGGCGTCTTCTTCCTCTCTCTAACTTCTGTTTTTTTATTCTCAAATTGTGAAACTTATCATGGTGCATTAAAGACATTTGTTTACCTTTATTTTTTTTAAGTTAAAATCGTCGATTAAATGATAAAAGGGTAAGAATAATTATTTTTTTAACTTGGAATGCAAATTATGCATTGAAAGTTGAAATATGGCATAATAGTGGGATTAAAATATTTTATAATTATAAAACGACATGTATTTTAATACAACCAAACTAGTCTAAAATAACTTAGTTTTTGAGACGAAGGAACTACAAACTAACAGAACAAATGAAACCCGTCCCAAAAGAAAACTTATAGAGAGAACTCGGTGGATTATCAACTGACAAGCAATGTTTTTTTTCCCCACTTTATGTCAATTGACAATTTCACAAACAATAAAATTGAAGGTGGTGCAAATTAGACCCGGGCAAACGCGGGCGCGGGCCGGGCTTGGGACGGGCTTTAGCCCAAATTTTATCCCGGTGTTGCGGGCGCGGACCGGGCTAAACCCGCTTAACGGGTTAAAAACACTGTCCAAGCCCGTCTGCTATTGCGGGCACGGGCAGCCCGCGGGTACCCGCAAAATTTTCCCTGTTATACGTTACTTGCTGTTAGGCTCATAGGCTGTTGTTAGGCTGCTGTTAGGGGCTGCTGTACATGCTTTTTACACCATAATCAGGGGAATCACAGACTATTACGGGCCTAGCGGTATACCTTAGTCACTGGATGCTGTATGTGAGTATGTCTTTTTTTCTTTTTTTGAAAACGTATGTGAGTGTTTGTATAGATATATTTTTTTATAATTAATAATTTATATTATATATACATAGTATTTATATATTTAATAGTTATATATATATATATATATATATATATATATATATATATATATATATATATATATATATAGCGGGTACCCGTTACGGGCCTAGCGGCCCGTAACGGGAATATTAGCCTACCCAATCCCGTACCCGCTGCGGACGCGGGCCGGGCCTAGCGGCCCGCTTGGGCTTTTTCCTCTTGGGTGTCCAACTTTGCGGGTGGGCGGGACGGGCCGGGCGGGCCAGCCCGCGTTTGCCCAGGTCTAGTGCAAATGCAATCGATGCCAAAATTGGTGGGCCATAAAAAATGAAGACAGTCAGAATGGGCTTGAGCCCATATTCAGTTTGGGCTTGGTCTTCTTAGTTTGGGCTTGAGCCCATATCCATCCTGCTCCGCCGCGCATCCCTTCCTTTTTCCCCCCCTTTTTTTTAAGTACTTGGTACCAAACGAATATTCTCGTTTTCTTAGTTGTTTCGTAGTGTGTTATTTTGATGATGATGATTTAATTTATGTCCATGTAAGAAATCATATGATTCATATCGATAACAGAGCGACACCGCCAACGCCAACTAAAACCGGGGGCGGGCGGGTCCTAATAATATCATTAGTACACCACCACATATTGCGGCTGCGGTTTTTTTTTCACATTTTGGATCCAACCCAATTTGGACTCTCACTTCACAAGACATAGGATATGACTAATAATATAAAAATCTAAATTGAGAAATCTTCAGTTGTAAAAATCTAATTTCAAATAAGATTAAAGTGTTTTTTCTGGATAAACAGATTAGAGTATTTTAGTTAAGAGATACATTTTTCTCTTATTTTATACTCTCATAATACTCCTCTTTAGGCATCAAGCCATCATGATAATGGCAGATACAATGTTGCGTATTTTGGGCCCTCACATGTGATGCGATGTGCTTCATCAATCACACTGAACACCACAATTTTCATTCAAGAAAATAAAACTAAAAGATACTCCGTAGTAATTTTCACTTTACAAAACTATAGTACTATGAAGAATTGAAGACGGTGAAGATAATTAGGTAGGTTTTTGGAGATAAATACCTGTTGGCTGTTTGCCACTATCCAATAATTGAATAGTTATATATAGATAATAGTTATAATTATGTTATAATATATAGTATAATCTAGAAAACCCGGTTTTATTTTCTTTTTCCTTTTTTTTTTAACCCTCATAAGCCTCTCCTTCTTTTTCCATTCATCTTCACTGCCTCTGCCTGACCCCCAAATCTCCCGAATGGGAGGCCGGTGTTTCTATCTTCAAAACCTTGCCTTACCTTTACCTTTTGTCTGAAACTGGCTGAGTTTCCGGAACTAGGGTTTACTTTCGCCCCTATTTGATAATTTTCCACTACTACGAGCTACTCCTTTTGCTTCCAGGAACCCTAAATACTTGATCCCGACTCTCGCAGTATTTCCCATCTTCTAATCGGCCTTTCCGCTTCCTGGGTGTTTATGGGTATTTTAGTATTTCATTAGGGATTTTGAACTTCAAATTGAGAATTTTGAAGTTCAATTCCAATTTGATTCGTCTCGATTTGGCGTTGGTGCTGAGGGGTTAAATCGGTATGGCACCTAGGGTTTGTACAAGAACTCCAAAGCTTCCTATTTTTCTATTCCTATTCAGTTTCTATTCAATCATTTTCACTCGGGGCTCAGCTACTGTGATTTTGATTGGGCATAACGTGACACTCTCTTTTGAGGATATAGCAGCAAATTTCGGTATGCTTTCTTGACTATTTCAATATTTTTGATCTTATACTCTTTTTTTTGAATATTGGTAACTGAACCTTTTACTTATTTATTGATGTATATGTCGATTCCCACACTGATTTGGAACTGTATGATCTCAGCACTGGCTGTAAAGTCCTCTGGATTATGTGGGAAACTGTATTTATCCGAGCCTCTTGATGCTTGTTCACCATTGACAAATAAGATCCACCCGAGCGCGAACTCGACTTCGCCGTTTGCATTGATTGCCAGGAATAATTGCAGCTTTGAGGAGAAGGTTAGAAATGCTCAAAGGGCTGGCTTCAAAGCTGCTATTATCTATGACAGTGAGGATGCCGGGACTTTGGTTAAAAGTAATGGTCGTTTCCCTATCTTAATTTACTGGTTGCTTGTCTGATTAGCAATCATATGATTTTATTTCAACATGACCTTATTGCCTGATGTTGTTTGATTCGTCGTCTTTACTTATCAGCCTTGGTTATGTAATTATGTTGGTTGTTAGATGTTAGTAGTGATCTTTGCTAATTGCCAGGAACAATGCTTGTTACCTTCATGAACAGATTGTATGAAGTTTATATGCTTAAAAATAAGTGATTAGATTCTCTACTGAAGCACATTTTACTTTGATAAGTCTGTGATGCACATATGCCAAACGGAAATTCAGATTCAACGCAGAATGGAGTTTTCATAGTCCTAATATGTTGTTATCCATAGTGGCAGGGAATTCTGCAGGCATTAAAATCCATGCTGTGTTTGTTACAAAAGCATCAGGAGAAAAACTGAGTAAATATGCTGGCCAGGACAACATCGAGGTTTGGCTGGTTCCCAGCTTTGAAGACGCAGCATGGTCAATAATGGCCATCTCTTTCATTGCTCTACTTGCCATGTCAGCTGTTCTGGCCACCTGTTTCTTTGTTCGGAGGCATCGCATAAGACGCCAACAGCCTAGACAGCAAGTCCGAGAATTCCATGGGATGAGCAGCCGCTTGGTGAAAGCAATGCCAAGCCTGGTATTTACATCTGTTTTGGATGATAATTGCACATCCTCTACTTGTGCAATTTGTCTTGATGATTACACATTGGGAGACAAGATTCGAGTATTGCCTTGCAAACACAGTAAGTCCCCTCTAATCCTCTATCATAAAATTTCCAGCATTCGTCGCTTTCTGATATAGGTATCTCCTTTAATATTTTGTAATTGAATGAACTTAGTCAGTCCGAAAAACGCAGCTGATTTGGGTTCATTCTGACTGGTTTGATCCAACAATTTTGATTTTGGAATTTATACTCACCGGGCCATATAATACCTAAGAAAAATCGTCAAACATTGAGTTGTTCGAGAGGAAAGAGCCATTTAATGATATTTCAATTGAAACTGCAGCTGAACCCTGAATCTCATTGTACTTCACATTGTTTATTCAGGTCCCTACAAATCTTACAACTTTGTTTATTCAGCTGTTAAGAAAATAAGAATTTGTTTTTTTCAATCATTTTTATTGCTTTTGATATTCACATGCATTTGTCAGAATTTTGTTCTTGAACCCATTTTTTGGATGCTTGTTTCCCAGCTCATAAGTGATGGATCTAGGCTATATTTAAGACTCCAAAATAATTAGATGGAACTGTTATGATTCGAGCAGTTTAAACTTTGTCCCCCTATTTGAATATATTTCTGAAGAAACTGTCATGGTGAATATTATCATATGCTTTTTGGCCCTGATACTCGTTTTGAAGTGTGCGAATCTGTTGGCTTTCATGTTGATCTTCGGATTGTCTCTTTTTGAACATGTTATGTATATCAAATGTACTAAATTATTAATACAGTCTTGATGTTCACTTGAAAATGATTGATGTTTTTGTATTGCTGCTTAACTGATTGCTTTCCGAATTTCAACAGAATTCCATGCCATCTGCGTCGACTGCTGGCTCACTTCGTGGAGGACATTTTGCCCTGTCTGCAAGAGAGATGCCAGGACAAGTACAGGCATCCCACCTGCATCCGAGTCCACTCCCCTGCTTTCCTCTGCCGCATCATCCGTCGCGTCCTCTCCCGCATCCTCCTTCCACTCCTCTCTCCGCTCATCCTCCTCCGCCATACACATCGCTTCCCCATCACCTCAGGCCTGCACACCCCCCCTTAACCACTCGTCTATAAACAGCCCGAACCGCCAAAACCGGCCTGTCTACCACCGCCACAACCACCACATCCCATCTTCCTCAATGAGCGTGAGCCGCAGCTCCGTTGATTTGACAAACTTGTCTGCCCGTAGATCAGCTTCCCATCTGATCTCGCCCTCGCCACATTCATCTTCCCTGGGGTACCCCTCCGTGTCTCCATCACCCCTCAACTCGCGTTACATGTCGCCTTACGTTCCAAGCCCGAGCTACATGCCATCAAGCTACCTGGGGTCGGCTTCGACTAGCCGGCCCCCGAATCCGTTGCACTATAGCGAGTCTGCGGCAAGCTTTTCCCCATATGCCTCGGCGCAATCACTTCCGGATTGTTGAAGTCGGGTTCAGACCCGAATATCATGGTGTAAATACTTGGTTGTTTCCTTTGTAAATTTGAGATGCGTAGGTTGTGTACACGGTTCTGGGTTTGTAGTTTGCAATCTGAGTTTGGAGTTAACCTACTTTTATACACCCATCTCCTTAAATACGCATTTTGCTAACAATTACTTGTGCTAGACGGAGTCAGGAATGAGATTCAAGCTACTATGTTTTTGTGTAGAAGCACACACGTTACTGGCCTTGATTGGAGATTACAAATTCCATCCCTTTTTAATATTGTAATAGATTTTAGTTGTCTTTCAGCGAAAACAAGAAAAAGAATAATTGATTAATTGAAAATTTGGTTAAGCTGAAATTTATGTAACACTGATTATGAAGATGCATTGTTATCCGAATTGGTAGTGCCACGTAAGCAGGCCCATATAAACCGATATTCGATATTGACAATGTGGGTTACCCTATCATAAACTAACCCATTAACCCTCGTCTTTTTGTTCAATGTCATTTTCCTTTCTTTGTTAGAAAAATGTAGGTAATTTGTCACATGTTGTGTGCAAAGCATATACCGAGTATATAGTATGAAATACTATACTCCTACACTGCAAGGCTATATAAAATGCATATATGCAGACCTTCTCACTTGTAGGCTCTACCTACCCATTCACACAGTCACACCCACTTTATATATTAGCTTGCGTCCAACTGGGTGAAGCAATAGAGAGATGTAAACAGCAACGTATATTCTAAGATGATTGCCATGAAATTACTAACATACTAGAGGGTTTGTAGGTTTGTTGCTTGCAGTTTTCACGTGGTGCCATAGTGGCCTTTCATAGGTCACGTGACTCGCGGGGAGGCCAGTAAAGAATATTCAGTTACACACAGCTAACCCGAATCCCTTCGTCACTCAAGGACCCCACCCCGCCGTTGGCCTTTGGGAGTTGCGCGTTGTGACTATCTACTCCAACTTACCCGGAATTTTCATTTTTATTTTTTTCTTTTAAAGTAAGAATGCGACAATAATAGTATACTTGAGAATCTCAATAGTCCGACAACATACAAGTATACAACATAATACATAAAAGGTGCAGTAAACCAAGCAGAACACGACCAACAAAAAATGAATTTAAGCACATCTAAATCTAGCAAAGTGAGACGTAGATTACAGACGAAGTTAAACACCATTATTAAATACAGTAGTATTTTTAGTCAACGATACATAAATCCCTATAGACAGTCTCTCAAACGCCCCAACACGGAGTCACCTTCAAATATCCCCTTAGTTTCCTTTACCCACAACACAATAACCCACTTACACTAATACTCCATCCGTTCCACAATACATGTCCTTTTATCTTTTGACACGTTTTTTAACGAGTGAAAAACTCTATAAAATATTACTTTTTAATTAATTTTTTTATATAATTTGATACTTATTACTAATAAGTATCAAATTATATAAAAAAAATTAATTAAAAAAATAATATTTTATAGAGTTTTTCACTCATTAAAAAACGTGTCGAAAATCAAAAGGACGTGTATTTTGGAACGGATGGAGTATTAATATGCGTACACTAGTAAAAATGAAAAAAGAAATTATTACTAATATTAATATGCGTACACTAGTAAAAAAAAATATGATTGAGAACAATAATTGTACGCCTTCGTATATTTTTTTTTTATCAAGGAAAGAAGTTGTACGCCTTCGTATTGACCCACCAACCAAACAGGTCCTTGTTTTATTTTATTTTTTCCAGTTCAATCTTCTTTCTACGCCGTTACCTCAGTATAAATTTGAGTACGCATGCTCTTTTTTTCTTCTCTTACTTGCCTTCTTCGGCCCGTCGTCTTCGACAACGAATCTCCCGCGCCCGGGCGCTCAACTTCCCCGCCGTTGATCTCCCGAAAATCAAGCTCGCTCATCTCCATCTGTTCTCTCCAAGGTGCTCTCTGTTCTTGCTTCCATTCTATATGAGATGATCTTCTCTTTTCCTCTTCAGATTGGGTATTTGTTTTAGTTGCCTTACGCATTGCATTGAATCAGCGTAACTTTTTCTTTCTGCAAGTAGATTCATCGTTCTCCTTTCTCCAGACTGGAGTGAAATTCTATTGCGACAGATCTGTGTATGGTGTGTAAGTGTGTAACTGTTCTTAGAGATTTCGTATCGTGCTTGTATTAGCGACATTACGGTTGACACATGGAATGAAATCGATTTCTTTTTCCTTTCGTTTAGGGGAAAAGGTTTAGTAGGAGCTCGTAACTGATTTGCTCAAGATTTTCTTCAAGAAGTACTTCCTTTCTGAAGAAGGATTTACGAGTTTTGTTTGAGCGGGAATCTGACTGTGATCCTAAATCGATTTAGCCGAACTGCTAGCTAAGAAGTGGAAGTTCGAATTGCTGGACCTCGTTTAGCGGAAGTAACAGTTTATCTTGTAGCGTACGTGATGATTTTTAAGTAGCAAGCTGTGAAGGTTTTCAATCAATCCTTTAGGTTTTACACGAAATTGTCTGAGATCGTGAGATGGTGTATCATATCTTGCATAATTTATTAGGTGTTTTTTTGACATTTCCATTTTTGTGTGTTGGAAGATATGGAAGGGTGCGGGATTAGGAAAGTGAGCTCTCATTACTCAATCGCTGAAATGGAGGACTTCGACGTTTCTAAGCTTCTCGAGAAGCGGAGGTTGAAAGTCGCCGATCGGCTGAAATCCTGTGATGAACGATCGTTCGCTGAGATGACGAATGCAATGAACAGGGAGAATTTCGAGAACACGCAATGTCCAGGGACTAGGTCTGGTTTTGATACCCCACCTTCATCTGCCAGGAATTATTTCGAGGCCAATCCCATGGCTGCAGAGGCATGGGAAGCTCTCAGAAGATCTTTGGTCAATTTCAGAGGTCAACCTGTTGGCACAATTGCCGCTTATGACCATGCTTCCGAGGAAGTCTTGAACTATGATCAGGTAAAACTAAAGACATAACTCAGATCTGCAGTCTGTGTTTCCAGAATCGAGTTCAATTAATAAACTGTGTTAAATTTGTCATCTATAGGTTTTTGTCCGAGATTTCGTTCCCAGTGCTTTGGCTTTCCTGATGAATGGCGAGCCTGACATTGTGAAGAACTTCCTCTTGAAGACACTGCAACTTCAGGGTTGGGAGAAGAAAATTGATAGGTTTAAGCTAGGAGAAGGGGCAATGCCAGCAAGCTTCAAAGTGCTCCATGATCCTATCCGGAAGACTGATACCATAGTTGCAGACTTTGGTGAGAGTGCCATTGGAAGAGTTGCTCCTGTCGACTCAGGTTTTTGGTGGATTATTCTTCTTCGTGCATATACAAAGTCGACTGGCGACATGACACTGGCAGAGTCACCTGAATGCCAGAGGGGGATGAGGCTTATATTATCTTTGTGCCTATCAGAGGGATTTGATACCTTTCCAACTCTCCTCTGTGTTGATGGCTGCTGTATGATTGATCGGAGAATGGTAAGATGTCTTGTTTAACTTCTTTGTATTCGCTGATTCTAATTCTTGTTATCACACACATTCCATGCTTAACTTTTCCTTATATATGTAACATGAATGAATATGCTTTGATGTATTGGAAAATATGAAGTTTGCTGTTTTCTGTTTGCTGTTAGACATTAAATCTTTTATCTTCTACCAGACTCTTCCTGTGTCTTCCAGTGTTGGTGACTTGCCAGATATTATTCATTTACCGTGGTATTCTTATCTGTTTCAATATGGACTTTTATCTTCCTACAGGGTGTTTATGGTTATCCTATTGAAATTCAAGCACTATTCTTCATGGCTTTGAGATGTGCTCTTTCCTTGATGAAGCATGACACGGAGGGAAAGGAGTCCATAGAAAGAATTGTGAAGCGTTTACATGCGCTTAGTTATCACATGAGAAGTTACTTTTGGCTGGACTTTAGGCAACTGAATGACATTTACCGCTACAAAACGGAAGAGTATTCCCACACTGCTGTAAATAAGTTCAACGTGATTCCTGATTCTATTCCAGATTGGATTTTTGATTTTATGCCTACCCGTGGTGGTTACTTCATTGGCAACGTGAGTCCTGCAAGGATGGACTTTAGGTGGTTTGCTTTGGGAAACTGTATTGCTATCCTCTGCTCGCTTGCCACTCCTGAGCAATCTATGGCTATCATGGATCTTATTGAAGAACGCTGGGAGGAATTGATTGGAGAAATGCCCATGAAGATTTGTTATCCCGCAATAGAGAGCCATGAATGGCGAATTGTGACTGGATGTGATCCCAAGAACACCAGATGGAGTTACCACAATGGTGGATCTTGGCCAGGTCTGTTTTCTTCCCTTGCTCTTTCTTTCAATATATGATCTTAGCTGTACAGAAGAATCGTGAATAATGGAAGGAATTTTCAAAAATATTTCAAAACATACTGTTATAGATGTATATCAGTCTACGCATTGCAAAGTCTTCTAGTTAAATGCAGCTAGCTATTTCTTGAAGATTGAGCTGGGTAAATGTAGTGATATCATTGTTCTATGATCTTAGTCCTTCAATTTGCAGATATCAATTTCATTTGAACTGGTAATTTGTTTGTGTTTCCAAGTGGTATTCTATGATCTTGGTCCATTAAATTGAGGCTGACACAGTGATACCTGCACCAGCTTATCTTTCTTAAACTTTAGTAGTAAATAATACTATGTCCATCTTTGTCATGATCTATATAGTTATGGTTGAGATATGAATTGACTTTCTACTTGAAGATGGCCTTTCTACACTTTGCCTGAAACACTGATATTGGATTAATCTGTAAAGCTACATACACCAATACTAGCAGAAAATATTTTCCGGTGTTGTTTACTTCACAATTCACTCTTCTTCACCATATCCCTTTTCTTAGTGCTGTTCTTCTATGGATGTTAACAGTTGTATGTATAATAATTAATAAATATCATGAATAGGTATTGTAACAAATGGTCAAACATGCCTCAAAACTAACTGTTATTATCAGTTGTCACTCTGGTATAATAAATGCCAGTTTATGCAGTGCAAAGTCTTTCTAGTTAAATGGAGCTATTGCTTGAAGATTGAGCTCGGAAAAGTGTGCTAATGAGAGTGATGAAGTGATATCAAAGTTCTATAATCTTAGTCCCTCAGATGTCAATTTCATTTGAACTGGCTATTTGTGAAACCTGATTTGTGTTTCCAAGTGGTATCATTATTCTATGATCTTGGCCCTTTAAATTGAGGCTGATACCTGCACCAGCTAATCTTTTCTTAAACTTCAGCCGTCAAAGATACGATACCTATCTTTGTCATGATCTGTATCCTCATGGTTGAGACTTGATTGCTTTTGAGATGCTAGAGAGCTAACTAAATAGAATTTACTTTGTAATTGCAAAGGTCTGTTTTACACTTGTCTTGAAGGACTGATACTGGATTCATCTTTTAAATTCACTCTTCCTTACCACCTCCCTTTTGTTGGTGCAGTTCTTCTGTGGATGTTAACAGCTGCTTGTATCAAGACTGGTAGGATACAGATAGCTAAAAAGGCCATGGAGCTGGCCGAGAGTCGTCTTTTGAAGGATAACTGGCCAGAATACTATGATGGCAAGCTAGGTAAATTCATCGGTAAACAAGCCAGGAAGGTACAAACATGGTCCATTGCAGGATACCTTGTGGCAAAGAAGCTGTTGGAGGATCCCTCACACTTGGGGATGATTTCTCTAGAGGAGGACAAGCTTATGAAGCCATTGATGAAGAGATCGTCATCTTGGACATGCTAAGTGCTTTAGACAAGGTGCAAGAACAATTGGTTTACTTCAAACATTGGTTCATTGCCAGATTTGAGCGTCACAAGTCACAACCATTGTCATGAACTCATGATCATTAGTTATCTGGACCGCCAAGTTTGATGTTGAGTGCTAGAGAGCCTCCAGCTGAACTCTAGCTTCTGGCCTCTCTAACTAAGAGGTAGATCTCTGTGATTGAATTGAGAAAACTTCTGAATGGTGATTTCACTGATTTGTTTGAGGTCATGACTGTTATTTTTTTTCCCCGTGATGTGAAATATTTTACAACAAGCAGCTCAACCCCAAAATCATCCGAAGCAAAAAAATACCTGACCCACATGAGTACATGACTCAGTTTACAAGTCTCATATATATCTTGTCATGTTTTCGTATTGTAGGAAACCAAGGGTTCATGTTACAAATTCCATTGTTGAACATGAATTGCTTATACTCAAATGTTAAAGGAAACCCTACAACAATTTCCAGTCTTATTACAGAAAAAACTCATTCACACTTTAACAAAAACAAAATATGGAGGATTCGCAAGACAATGAAGCCAAAACTAGAAAATGTGAAGCAAAGGTGTGTATGAACCCATCATGAACTCAGCCAGATGCCGTCTTCTTTTGCTGGAAAATAACTGCGTAAACAGGAACAATAGCCCCAACCGCAAAGCAAGAGAAAACAAAGAGCGGCATCTTAATTTGCCGATACTTCATCTTGTCCAGGTTGTACATATGCTTTGCGTGGATGTACTCTGGCTCATCGTGGCCATGAGCGTGCCCTCCGCCCATCATTTTCATACTACTGGAGTGAAATTCCCTGCTAACTGTCATATTGACATAACATGAGGAGCACATTCATACTACATGATTTGCAGATTTGAAGCTCACATTATCAAATGCTAACCTTCACATCCCTCAGTCAACAATCAAACAACAAAAACTTTTTCCTAGTTCCAGATTTCAAGCTCACATTATCAGATACGGCAGAAATTTGTTATGCAGGTATGAACCAGAGAGCAGAAAAACTAACAAAGTGGCAATGAAAACTGAACAGGTTTCATATCAAATTTAACAACTGAATTATGATATTCAAACAACTGGCCAACAACCACAGATCCATCCTCACCAAACACGATCCATCGAGATAACAGAAAAAATCATGCCCCCAAATTAAGAACCCTAGATTAGTGATCCCCAATTCAAATCAGCCAGCCTACAATTAATTATCCCCGCAAAGATGTTCAGAAACATTTAACAATCACCATCTATCTAATTGAAGAGCAAACAATTTACGACAGAAATCAATCAGATATATGTAAATTGTAATTCAAAACCAATTGCGATAGAATCGTATTGAAGAAGAAGATCTGGATTATGAAGATGCTTACCTGGTTTAGAGACGACCGATCCGGAAGAACTCAACAGCTTAGAAGCGCAGGACCTCAATCCACCATTCATAGCCATGGCCGCGAGTTGTCGCCGGAGAGAAAGAGGGAAGCACGCAGAAGCAATGGAGTACTCTCCAAATGGAAAGCTTTTAGATACAAAACGCAGCGTTCCGTTACATAAAGCCGCTCTTACTCCGCGTTCCCGAGACCTCCCCTGTTTCTAGCCTTTGGCTTGAAAAGGGGTTCCACTTCCAGGTGGCCCGGCCACCATAGCTTGTGGGGTCACCAAAACGCCACCTGTAACAACACGAAGCATTTAAGATGGAGATTCCGAAAACAGAATCAAACACCGAGAATAAGATGAAAGAGAAAATTGGGGATGAGGAAGAAGACACAACTCTGAGACCCACACCACACCAAAATCACCAATCTCTCTCTCTCTCTCTCTCCTTTGCGGCTGTTTCGGTTAACGCAAAAGTAGACCTACCTACCCAAATCCGTCGCCTAACCAATTACCAAACCCGGTCAACGGTCAAATCCCCTGCCTTCTCCCAAGGATCGAGAGTCTCTTGCACTTATCCTTCTTTTCTGCACCCCTCTCTTTTTTCTGTCTCATATTTTATATGAATCAAAATCAATCAATCTGATTTCGCTTTTCCCCCGCACTCTGTATAAATCACCTGTTTCCATCTCCAACAAACCCTCCCCCGCACCCTTTTTTTCCTCTCTTTATATGCTCTGATTTCTTCTCCTTCTACCTCTCTACCAATAAATACCAAAAACAGAGAGAGGAAAAAAAAAACAGAAAACAAAACAGGGGATACTTGTAATTTCTGAATGGGAAGGTCCCCTTGTTGTGAGAAAGCCCACACCAACAAGGGCGCTTGGTCTCCTGAAGAAGACCAGCTCCTCCTTGATTACATCCTCCGCCATGGCCAGGGCTGCTGGCGTTCTCTCCCCAAAGCCGCCGGTATCTATCTATCTATCCATCCCCACCCCATCCCCTCTCTTTCCCTCTAATTTCCTCGCTGATTGTGTTTACAGGTTTGCTTCGATGTGGAAAGAGTTGCAGGCTAAGGTGGATGAATTACCTGAGACCGGACCTCAAGCGCGGAAATTTTACTGATGAAGAAGACGAGCTTATAATCAAACTGCACTGCCTCCTTGGAAACAAGTACTCCCTTAATCTCAGAGTGGGGGAAAATATAATAATGATCATTCCTTTTTTTCGAAAGACTTAATTTTGTGGTGTTTCAGGTGGTCTTTGATTGCTGGGAGGTTGCCTGGGAGAACAGACAATGAGATAAAGAACTACTGGAACACCCACATCAAGAGGAAGCTTCTGAGTCGCGGCGTCAATCCACAAACACACCGGCCACTCACCGCCTTCGGGGCCGAACCCACGACCCCAGACAAGCCCAAACCGGAGCTCAAGATGACGCCTTTAACGAACCCCGCTTCGATTTTACCGGTTTTGGAGACAAGCTCAGCCTCCCAATCCCAGATCATTGATTTCGGAAACGCGATGTGCCCAGATGCCAGGTTTAGCGGCGGGAGTGGCGATTCCTCCAGCATGGAAGGCGGGACCTGCAGCAGTGGTACGACGGCGACGACCGATGACGGCGGGCAGTTGAACTTCCGAGAGAGCCGCTTGCGAGAAAAGGAAGGGGTTGATTTGGAGCTGTCAATCGGCCTGCTCGGCTTTAGATCAAAGAAAGCTAATTCCAACGCTTGTTCCCTGGCTACGCAAGAGCTTGAATTGGTTGCAGAACCTCCGGCGCCGGCGCCGGGGGATACGGCGGCCGTGAAAGGCGTTTGCTTGTGCTGGCAGTTAGGGTTTCAGGGTGGTCAATTATGTAAACGTAATTGTCAGACCGCCAAAATAGTTCTATAGGTGTATTTTTAGACCGTTAGGGCTCATGAAAACAGTGGGACCTCAAACTCAAACTCAAACTCAATTTTATTTTTATTTTTATTCTTATTCTTATTCTTATTTTCAAAAGAATTAAGGTTTATTGGCTAATTGATAAGTATCAAGGATGATATTTTCAACAGCAATATAATTAAAGTTTAATTCATGGGTGGTGTGTTGAATGTTTTCACTAGTGAATTGTAAAAACAAATCATTGATTTAATTTAGGGCTAGCTACACTTTTCTTTATTAAATGAGTTGAAAATCAGTGCATTTTAAGACTCGGAAATTTTTTGATAAATTATTAAAGGAGTACATGTCATTAACAAGTAGAGTTGCTCTATTTTCGAATAAAAATCGGTTTAAACTCGCTTATTTATTAAACGTGTTATATGTATGCTCGCATGTTTAAATTCGAGTATAAGTTTAACCTCGGTTCAAAATCAATTCATTTATAAATTATTCGAATATAAATAATTAACACTCAATTCATTAGTCTCGGGTATCATTACTGTTTGTCTAAAAATTTAAGTTAGTGCATAGGGAAAAATTATAGGGTGTTGTTAGATACATCGTAAATCCTCCTTCTCAAACGCACGTCTATTCCAACGTACAATTATTTTAAATTATTTAGCTCACTCATCAACCATTTTTAATAATTAGCATATTTTTTACCTAGTTAGTTTGTGTTATCGCCCATTCTTTTTTAGGAGCTCTCAGCCCAAAAACCTCCAACACCCATAAAAAAAACCTAGATGTCACCGTCGTCACCACCAATGTGACCAACTGCTTTCGCCTTGGGTTGGCTCCCGATCGGCCTCGACCCACGTACACACTCCAACTCCTCCACCACCACCACCCAAAGCAACCCAAAAATCCCCAACCCTTATTTATTAACTGTTTTTTTTCCATGCAGACCGCCGCCGTCGCCGCTGTCGGACCTCCGTCATCGTCCTGATCTGGCGGGCTCCATGGCGACCTGGACCCTCACCCCCTTGTGGTTGTCCCCAGTCTAGCCATCTCTCTCCGGGTATGGATGTGCTGGGTTCGCGTGTCTTCGGGCAGGTCCTTCTTCGGCCTTGTGGCGATCGGCTCCGCCTACTCATCCACCATCTTCCTCCTCTCTGGTTACCCCTACCGCTGGTGTCTGGCTGGTAGTCGACTCCTAGCGTCTTCTACTCAGCCAGGTGTCAGACCTAACGCCACCGATCTGCTCCTCCACCACCGTTTGGTGGCCGATGCCGCTAGATCCCATAGTCAGCGCGCTCTATTTCCCCCTTCTCCCCAACTCTTCAGCCGGGATTACCAACCTCTCCTCCAACTCGTCTTACCCAATTTTAACCCCAACCTTTCCAGTTTAATGGAAATCCAAAACCCCAACTCAAATTTTAACCCCTCCAGATTCGTCAAATTTCACCTCTCCCTCGAAAATCTACTCTCCAATCAACCTCCACCTCCGTTTACCGCTGTCAATCCCATCCCCATCTACCTTCTTCCGTCATATCTAATCTGCAAGAAGCTGCTAGCGCTAGCTCGTCACGGTTGCGATGCCAGAACTGAAGTCGTCTAAGCCATTTATGCCAAATCTAATGCATCAGCTTGCATGCAAGCCTCCTAAGCCACATTATCCAAGCCAAGCCCCATTACTAGATCTCAATAAGCGTGCTTATTTTCTATATGTTTTAGATTTAAATATATGTAATTGTAACCTTAGATCTTTTTTTACTGGCGACCCTCTGCGTAGGGTCTTTCAAGCCATCTTTTAATTGCTTCAAAATCGCTTTTGTCGATCTACTTCTTACCTACTGTAAAAAAAAAAGCATATTTTTTTAATTAATTAGCTCACTCCAAACCTGCGTGTGTTTGTGGTGTATTTAGTTTATCCGAAATTATATTGATACAGCTGAATTGGGTGACCAATCAAACCAGATGATAGATTGAAATAAAAAATCAAGTAAATTCACATTTGGGAGTGGCCTATGGATTGTCCAAAACTCCATACAGACCATACAATCGGCGGGTAGTTTTCGATGTTTTTTAATTAAAAATAATAATATTTTAACAATTATCTTAATGTAATTAACAAAAAGTAATTTGGATGAGTTGGTGAATATGAGTAGATAGTGCCAAATCCATGTTCATACACACTGGAATTTAACCAGGTTAAAATAATAGTTTTTGACCATTTCATATGAAATAGAAAAACATGGGGCTACTATATATATATATATATGATGATAGCACTAAAGCAATAAGTTGAATAACCCATTTACACAAATTGACAATCATTTGGTGTTACCTAAGTTTGGATGGTTTAAGTAAAATAAAATGTCAAAAAATTGAAGAGTATCAGAATCAAATGCTACATATCTGTGGTGGGTTTATAACAATATTCTGTTTCCAATCCACCTACTACTATATATATATTCCAAACTATGACTTTTACACCTAATTTATGTGATCCATTAAAATGTTGTATGAAACTGCATATCATCTCCTAAATGAGATTGATCATAAAGCATAACATTCCCATAGAGACGAGAACAAGAAATTCTAAATTGTGAATTGCAAAGGAGGCGATTCAATCGGTCATTGTGTTGACTTCTCTTAATATATGTGAAATGTAAAAGTTTAACGAAATGCAGAAAAAAAATGAGTGTTAGAGAAGATCATCTCAGCTTTCCACGAACAATCTCAAATACAACTGACTGAATTAATGATGCAAAGATTATTACAGTTGATCTCAACTTTGCTAATCACCAACCCTCTTAGTGTAATTAGGTCATTCCTCAAAGTTATAGATTCTGTGGGTAAGGTTAAGGTAGAGACAGAGCCGCAACTAAAGCATCAATGTTCTTTTCGTTTCTTTAAGAAGACGAATGAGATAACATATTGGATTTAATCTTTTTTCCTTTTGAAGTCATGACTCATGACCATGATTTGGTTTAGGCTAATAGTTTCTGATTCCTTATTTATTTTGGAGGGGCCATTTACTTGAGGATTGAGTACTTATACCGATAGATTTTGAGATCACTGTATTTGGTTTAAAACCGTTCTTTCATAAAGCATAATATTATCTTTTTCATACAACTTTTGACATTTTGGATGATTTAAGATTGGATTAGGTTACTTCCCAAGTTGCCCAAACTCATATTTTTGATAGCTTTTCACATTGACATGACTCTATTTGCTATCTTACAATTGCTGCCTATCGTTATAAAGTGGTTTTCAAATAATTTCCCTCTTTTCATGTGTCATTCGCTGCAATTTAGCAGTTACTTATCTTGATTTTCATCTTATTGATCCATCACTGTCATTCACTTATTCACAAAAATTAGTGACAAATCTAGGGTGATCACATATAACACATTTTCCATTTATACTTAATTATTAGGCAAAATTGCAGAAAACCACCCTTTAAATAGGGTGTTTTTGCTGAAAACCACCCCTTAAAGCAAAAATTGCAGAAAACCACCCCTTAAAACCTTTTTCTTTGCAAAGTCACACCCATCACCTAATTTTTGTTAATTAAATGTTAAAGTGTGTGGAAATTCAATTATACCACTTATTTTTATTATTAGTTTACTCAATTCAATTGGTATTAGTTGATATTTAACTTTTTGACATGTTTTTCAAAAGAAAAAACACTATAAAATATCCAAAAAATATTTTTTTAAAAAATAATTTCATACTCACAAAAAAACTCTATAAAAAATTGATGTGTCTTTATATTTTATACATATGAAAAAAATGTGTAATACTAGGGCTACTTGAAGAAAATAATTTTTTTTTTAAAAATAATCTTTCATATAGTTTTTATTATTCTAAAAATGTATGTGGAATAGTGAACATATTTTTAGAATAATAAAAACTATATAAAATATCATTTTAAAAAAAATTATTTTCTTCATGTAGCCCTTTAGTAATATACACTTTTTAAAATATATAAAATATCGATTATATCTACTTTTAATAGAGTGTTTTTACTAATAAGTGTGAAATTATATATAAAAATGATATTTTATAAATAAAAAAATTACTTTTGAAAAACATGTTAAAAAGATAAAAATTAATTAGTACTGATTGTATAAGTAAAATAATAGTAAAAACAAGGAATATAATTGTTTTTTTCATGCACTTTAACATTTAATTAACGAAAATGTGGTGATGGGTGTGACTTTGCAAAGAAAATGGTTTTAAGGGGTGGTTTTCTGCAATTTTTTTTAAGGGGTGGTTTTCAGCAAAACACCCTATTTAAAGGGTGGTTTTCTGCAATTTTGCCTAATTATTAATCTCGACTTAATCAGGTAAAAGTGCGTACATTTTAACTCCATAAACTTCACTTCGTACAAGAGAAATTGAGACTATTATTCATATTAACATATTTACAAACTTTTAAAATAAAATTTTATATTTATACCGATTGAGCCAAATATATCGACTTGTTAGTGAACAAATATAATAAAATTTCCTCTTGTTATATAAAAAAAAAATTATGGGAAAACATACCCCTGAATAATTACACATTGCCCATCCTATATTCCCCTGATCCAAGCCAATTAACCTCTAGAAAATGGAGGTTAATATATTAAGCCAGATAAATTACTACAGACAATGCGAGAAAATAATTTTTTATTTTGGGAAAAAAATTTCTTGCAATAAACCTTAACTGGGCAATATCTCTTTTTCTTCTCTATACATTATGCACCAATTCAGATATCTTCAATCACTTCCCCTGTTAAATTACAAATGCTGATTTTCACCACCTGAACTGAATGTAGCTCAAAATTACCCTCTGCATCTACACAATGCCATTTTCTTGCGACAAGGCATTCGTTCCGAGCACACAAGCTCGCCAAGGCTCAACGAAGTACCTCACGAAAACTGGCTACAATGGTCTGTCCTGTAAAATGATCATAAGATCCCAAGATCAAAAGAAGGGAAGTCCAAGGTGTCAATCCTCGGCTTGATGGGTTCTGAAGCACTCGCTTTCTGCATAGAAGCCCTTGCTTTCTCTTCAAGAAGCTTGGTAGCTTGTGCCTCCAGCGCGTCAAGATCAAGACTTGCATAAAACTCATCATCCGAGTAAAAACCACAAGTCGGATCATTATTTACATTGGCCTCATCACCCTGCAGGGATGATGATCCTTTGCATAGAGTCGCGGAATGAGATGCAAATTCTTTCTCCAGGTTGATTGCAGGCACCTGGAGCTCGTAACAACTGAACTTCCTCTTCCTGCTCTGCGTAGGATTAGTGTCGTCTATTAGGATTGTCCCACTCGTGCTTGGCATGGCTTCTTCGGCAATCT
Source organism: Persicaria tinctoria (assembly GCA_037127255.1). Classification (NCBI taxonomy): domain Eukaryota; kingdom Viridiplantae; phylum Streptophyta; class Magnoliopsida; order Caryophyllales; family Polygonaceae; genus Persicaria; species Persicaria tinctoria. Next base: position 85,079,779 of record JBANSL010000011.1, on the reverse strand, counting down.
TCTCCAGCTTGGAACACACTGATTTCGTCCTGCTGGAAAGATTATCAGGTGTTGTGCTACCTTGAGGTGTTTGCAAGGAATTTTCGGTCTCACTGCAACTATCCAGGCTTGTTGCAGAGACCAAAGACTCAGGCGTGACAGAACTAGAAAGTTTCTGCTGCCTTCTGATTGGTGATTGACTCAGCAATGATCGCCTGGAGAGTGAACGCTTAATCAGATGACACGCAAAATACGCACTAGAGAAAGAAGAGTTGAAGAGAGAAAGAGAACCTGTAAACGGCCATCATGTCAATCTTGGTGCCCGGAGGTTCCTGGGTTGCAATGGTAGGATCTACCCCGTCATCTATGAAACTGTCCTCATAAGTATCATTATTTTGGTAATCTTCCTCATCAGCAGAAACTTCAACTTCTGACGAAACCCTGAGAACCAAAGGATAATGACAAGTCAAGCAAAGGCTCTTCATGATTTACCATGTTTCCACCAAGTGACAACTTTTTTAAGATTTAAAAGTAGGGAGACTTACTCAGCTTCTACGTCAATCAGGTCTCTAACATCCACAACTGTCTCCAGAGCACCTGGATGGTGAAGGCAAAATCACCATACAGATCTTAGCTAATTAGAAACACTTCGCAAATAGTACTTTGAGCTAAAACTGAACTGGTGAACTCATATGAACAAACTATAATACCTTTATCAGGCAATCTTCGAACAGGAACTAAACGAGTCAACTTCCCTGTAGGGTTTCTGGAGTATTTCCCTGAATTCTCTTTTAGGCCATTGCAAGATATGGTATCTCCAATCTTGCGTAGCCTTTTAAATTTGCAAGTCCTTTTAGCACCCACAGATTTGTCCCCTGAACTCATATACCAATCCTTGCTGCAGGTACTATTCGTCAAATTTGCCAAGGGAGTTCGGAATTCCTTGGCACCTTCACACCTTCCCTCAGCGTTGGTACAATTACCAGCTGCCTCAAGCACTGGAGTGCAAGGGCTGCTGACCACAGTGACCCCTTCCTCCTTGCCGAGGGAGTTCGTCAAATTTGCCAAGGGAGTTCGGAATTCCTTAGCACCTTCACACCTTCCCTCACCGTTGATACTATTACCAGCTGCCTCAAGCACTGGAGTATAAGGGCTGCTGATCACAGTGACCCCTTCCTCCTTGCCGGTCTTCACAGATGCTGGTGCAAGTAATGCACATGATGTTTCAAGAACTTTAGGCTCCAAACCAGTTGTCTCGTTATCGCCTTTACAGCCACTTGAAAAACCTGTAATTTTCGACCTTTGTTAATATTAAGACATGTTGATTCATAATAAACAAGGGCTGCATATGATATTCTAGAGTGTATATCTAGTACCGTTGATGGGAGACTCTGGCACACATCCACTTATGATATAATTTGTTAGTCGAGGACTAAGATCAAGTTCTCCATCATCATCCGAGGATTCAAATAATTCTGGCGAACCATGACTCGTGGAAATTGGTCTCTCATGCCAACAGCTTTCATCTTGGGTCTTCAAAACTGGTTTTATCATAGGAGCTAGTGATTGAGATCTGAGCATTGCTTCCATATTCTCGCATCTATCTTCAACAGGTGAACAAGGAGATGGAGAAGCAGTTTTTCGTACAAAGAACTCCTCATCATCTCCACATACGGCTTCTGAGCCAGCAGCAGCTACCTGCCTTGAACAATTCGGAAGTAGAGAGTTTATTGCGATTCGGCTCTCAGAATATATAATTTCTTTCACAGTCAGAGTAGGGACAGAAGCCACTAAAACTCTCCCAAAAGAATCAACTGATGCAACTTCTGATGAGAACAAGCATATGTGACGACAAGGAGCTACAGCTGTCACATTTGGCACTGGAAGATGGCACTTGTTTTCTGAAGCATCATGGGGAGGGACAATAGCACCGAGTACTTTACCAACAGATGCTGGCTCAGCACATTTTTCCTTGCTGGATTTAGTACTAGAAGCAGGATTTGTGGTGCCTAATTCCTTTTCAGGGGAATTTGGAACACCAAACATCTCAGCATTTGAAGTGCATAGGACCTCAGTATTTGATACTTCCACAAGTTCTTCTGCAACATGAAGAACAATTTATGAATCAGTAACAGTGGGGAAAATATTACATTTCAACTAGTGTGACAGGGGAGAAATATTACATTTCAATCAGCTGAGGGCTAAGAATGCATTGTGAACAAAGCAGAAGTACTAGGAAATCACACACAGAAGTATTCATTCCTCAACATTATGATGGAGCTTTAATTTTTATATTTCAAGTTTTGCATAGAAGGTGGTTGGATTTCACACTCTAGATTTCAAGTTTTGCACAAGACAAAAGTCAAGCAATGATTAGTTATCACCTTCAATATTGTTGACTTTCTCAGTACTCTCAACCGCTGCACAATGATATGGATAATTCTGGTGCTGAGGTTTCAAAGGAAGTCAACATCATACACTGAAAAAAAAAATCATAAATATCAAACTCGAAAACACCAGTCTAATGATACCTTCGAATCATTAGAGGGACTGTTCCATGTACATGATTGTCCTTGCAGGTGTTGCATAGCATCAATCAACGCTACAGTCCTGGAAGAGTGCTTCACCATATCCACTCTAGAGGGAAATGCCTGGAATTGTGGAAAAGCGATGAGAGATGGTTTCCAAGTATTATCCTCATGAGAGAAGTACCTAGCTAATGTAAGAGCTTCTGCATCAGTAAGCTTCTCCTCAAAACTTAGTTCTGGGATAGAATCATCCTTCACTTTCTTTCCACGGGGAACAAACTCTGGGATTGAAAGCTGTAGACACTTCTGTTCTGGTTTATATATATGGGGAACCTGCAGTAGACGTGCACAAAGCAATGAAGCTAATGCCTGCGAAATTAAAATAGTCATTTGGCTAAAGAGACTACCCACCATCCTTGGACTAGGATGAAAATTAAAGCTATTCATGCCCCCATTCCGCATGTGCTTCGTTACAGCTTTGCCAGATGCTTGTTTTCGGATATACCCTTTCAACTCCGGACCTTCACAAGCTAAAATTAGTAATATTTGTCAAGGATCATTCATGAATGAAAATTAAATAACATACTATCTATAATCCATTGATATAATCAGTAGAAACTAACAAGATGTGTGCCGGCAAAATCCTTATGAGAATACTAAAGTGAAGACTGCAGATAGAGGGAATCATTATTGACTAAAAAAGTTAGCGCAATTATAACGGAAGGATATCCACTCGTCCATCATGTTTTCTTCCAGTTCTTCCCATCCGCTGAATCATTCTTAATGGTGAGACATTGGCATCAAAACATATCACAAGATTAACCTCCACTATATCAAGGCCTTCTTCACCAATTGATGTAGCAACAATGACATTGTATCCACCCTTACGAAATTTCTGCACAAGTTTTATGTCAGAAAAAATAAACATTGGTAAATGCTAGAAAGAATACAGCAAAATACAATGAATAGACAAGGTTTTTCACCTCAAGGACAGCCTGTTGAACCTTTTGTGTCTGTCCTTTCAAGGTCTTTCCTGCATGACAAAATGCGTTGTATACTTTGTGAACAATGTCCTACATTTCACACTAGTATAAGGCAACAAATGTAGAGCAGTGAAGCGGCATAAACATCGTGTGAATATCCAATAGTTCAGCTTACATTAACCCACAGGACAGAAAGCAAAACATGATGAAACCATGTCAATGTGAGATGGACATGATATAAGTAACAAACCTGAGCTTTGGCCAATAAACTCTGTAGGCTTTACAATATTCCCAAGAGTTGATAATGTATCCATGATGTCCCTTCATGAAATAGAAAATTATACAAGTTTATCAAATTAGTTTTTATATCTATTTATGTGAACAATTCCAAAGAAAATACACAAGGGTATTGGATCTATTGCAATGAACATGCTAAAATAGGATTGTTCACCTGACACTTCCTCTAAAATTTGAAAAGATGATGACCCTGGAACTCTCTGGACCATTGTTCTCTGCATCCCACATATACTAATTATAACACAGATAAAACTGCAATAGTAAAATCCGGAAATACAGATCTCACACCAAATTTGAACAGACAGAACTATGGGAAACCATGGGGATTCAAAAGGATTTCCTGGGCCCAAATTCCACTAAGTCAGCAGAGCAACAACTCTCCAGCCAATACATTTTAACCATCGATATATCAAAGGCATATCTCAATCAGAGAGCTGGTTCCTTGTTTATATTTAAATCTTCGCCCTCAGTCACTTACATGTGAGTATGTTAACTTACAAAAAAGACCTACACACAGTTCCAGAATGTTCCAGTGAAACTAAACTATGAAACGAACACTAACATAAAAACACTCAAGCAAATCCTTCCCAGTGAAACAGACAAGCGCGATACAAAACACTAACAGTCAACAGTCTATGTCGATATTTTGCACCTACAGTCAGTACAAATTAATTCAGCCACTGTACCATTTCTCTTTTATCGAAATTCAGACAATTTTAGCGCATACACAAACACAAACAGATGCAACTGGCACTAAAAACTATTTAGATAAAGATAGCAATAATACTCATAAGCTGAAGACAATGTAAGTGTATAAGAATGAGAGGTCCACATACTAAAATGATCGACTAACACGTCTATCAATTTTGACAACTTGGGACTTGGAGCTCCGTTGGACATACTTCTCCTCATTAAAACCTTCATTTGATGAATACTTTCATTTTTACCCATTTGCCAGGCAAAGGATCTGCAAGAGATAAAACCATTGGTAATAAATTCTATGGACAAATATCAAGGCCCTGCATTATTGGTTTTAACTTCATTTTATCTTATGCCCCTCCATGGATAAATATGAAGACTAAGGGACACAGATGTAGCCTTCTGTAACTTCATGCATGACAGGAGATTAGGATACGTCTTATCCAATATTGCGCTTATAGAAGACATTCCACTTGCAGTCTATGGAGGGATATTAGAATGAGTATTCAGGAAATTTCCAACAACTACTGTCAACTATGAACGCAAGCTTAGCTGCTCAAGCAAACAACAATTTCTAGGTGTAATAGTGAGAGAAAATTTCTCACAGATTACGTCAATCAGTTCCTGAGATCCTGTCTTGTATCCTCTAATAGCTCAACTCTTTTAAGGTCAAATATAACAAGAATGCCAAATTGCCAAGTCAGCAAGTACTAATCGATTTCATTCTCAATTTTAAGGATGGCATTAGATCGAGGCAAGATTGTTTAAGATAAGACTAACTCATCTATGTGACACGAAAAAACTTAAAGATAACAAGAAATTTTCCAAATGAGAAGTACAAGTCCACTTGCCCTTGTTTTAACTTTTCTTCAAGCATCTCGTAAGCTGGCCTGATCCCATGACTTGAGAGCAGTTTACGTATATGATAAAGTGAGATAAGCACATTAAAACACCCTTCAACTTCTCCATATTTTACATGGGTAAGATTTGGAGGTGGTGCTTGACGAAACTTTTCCCTTGAAGTCAGTAACTCATGCGGGCTCAGCTGTGAAAAAATATAAAAATAATAGCCAGTCAGTTTCATGCAGAGAGCTGCTGCAATTGGAGATTAAAACAAAATTCATAGCATGTGGTAATTTAATAAATACCCCATTGCCTGTTCCTCACAGATGAAATATTTATTACAAAATTGAAGAAGGTAAAAACATATAATATCCATGAGTAATATAAAGCACTGCAAAGAATATTAACACACCGTCTGGAAGTCTCTATTCGGCAGCACTCCCATTGAAGAAAGTCGAGATACCCTTGGATGTATAATATCCATGAGTAAATTATTTATCTCTAGAGCATCCTGGCCCATCGGAACCTACAAATTCCAAGTTAAATAGATTGTAATGTGACTCAGAAACTGTCTTTGATGAAGATTCCTATACCTCAATCAACTCTAGCTTCCTGTTGTGGACATATAGAGAGACATCTGGATCACTGTCACTTCTATATTCTAGTGTTGATATCTGCAAGTTATCAATGACTTTCTGGATTGCCTGCTGCTTTGCTGGAAAACATGCTTTCGTCAAAGACATGATCAGGAAAATCTACCAAAAAAAGGTGGATGCAAAAACTTACATCCCGGGGTGGCAGTTAGTGCCAGTATTCTAAGTTGCACAGGAACATCCATTAACTGCAAACAAACAGCATGAATACAAATTATCAATAATCAAAAGACATAATAGAAAGGGTAATGAATATAGACGACGGATGGGAATCCAACCTCTCGAACTGCAACACAGTATGAATAGTTTCCCGTTGCACGATGAGCCTCGTCAATAACCAAACAGACCAAATATTGTACCAGGCACGTTCCTGAATAACGTAAGAAGCATTAGTAGGCAATAAAGTAAAAAAAAAGGAGATATTGAGATAGAATGTTGTGACTTGTACTACACTTCAAGCCATTGTCATTAACATTTTATCGAACCTGGATGAAGTATTGTCAAATACTCAGACAATAATTAATAATTAACCATGTACAGCAATCAGACCAACCATATCAGCAGCATAGTTCCAAGCATTCACCTGATCGAATATCTTTCTCAAACACTTGTGGAGTAACAAAGAAAACTCGTTTCTCTTTCCATAAGCATGCCCTTTTTGCTGGACTTGTCTGACCTGTCATATCAATTGTCCATTCCTGCAATTGGCATTTTCAGTTTTGATAAAATATACTGTATATGTGTGTGTCACACACACATATACAGTGTGTGCGTGTACTGATCAGAATAATATAAGTCATAGCTGAATCCAGATATAACACCAATAATGCCTTGCCTGTGGTATGCCAACAATATTATGGCAGGCTTCTATCTGTTGCATCACTAGTGGCCGTGAAGGAGCAGCAAACACTATCTTTCCTGTCATTTCAATGAGAAGTATGGAACCCGAGAACTTAGCAAATTGGTAAGATTAGTCGGGAATTCATGGATATACATCACATAACATAAAACACGCAGAATAATGAAGATGGCTAGGAACTAGGAAGTAACACAACTAATACTCTGGAACAAAATTCAATAATTTACACAGACAGTAAAAGGATGTGGAGCAATCCAATACCTTCAGGAAACCACCGGAAGTAGTTGAACATAACAACAGCAGCTATGAGAGTCTTGCCAAGTCCAGTTGGCAGTGCAACCAGTGTATTCGAAAACAAAGCTTTCCTGGTTATAGCAAGCTGATACTCACGAAGGGGATAATTTTCTGCAATGCATAAAATATTCAAGCCAGTTACACATTTCCTTGATGAGCATTTGCTATCTAATATGTTAATTACTTCATTAAAGCACATAGTTTGATTCTAAGTTCCAATTGTACATCTTATCTACAACTTGAACAGTGAGATGAATCTGCTCAGCCTCCCTCCAGTCAAATTAGCAACAAAATGAAAGAAACCAATCAAGCACACGAATGGTAATTAGATGAATCCACAAAACCCTAGTCGTTAATCAGCAAAAATACTCATTACCCAAAACCCAGCAGGTAAAATTCAAACATCCCTAGGTGATGATGGTATCAAAACCTGGGTAGATCCAAGTTTTAGCAGTATCCGGATCAATGCCGACGCAGGAACCCCTATCAGAAGTTCCAATATTAGATTCCACTTCCAGTTCCTTTCCCTTGTTTATGTGACCAGTCAAATTGGATTCGGGGACCCTATTAACAAACTGGTCAAGAGTCGATTGGCGACTGTTCTTGTGCAATCCGGTCAGTTCACGGTGCTTGTTCTCGCTACTACCCCTCTTCTCCGCCCACGCCGGTTGAGCGGATGTAGGCGGAGGCGCTTGTATCAAAGAAGAGAGGGGAACCGATTGTAATGAGTTCTGGCAAGCGGCATCGATTTCTTGGACGGCTGCTTCCCAATCAAAATCCTGGAAGAAAAGAAACCCTTTTAGTTAACCCGCTCCGATAAGATTGTTAGGGTTTGTGGAGAAACAAAATGTATTGAGAAAGACAGAGTGATAGAGTAAGAAACTTACATCGTCGTCGTCGTCGTTGATTAGTACAGGTGCAGCCATGGCCTTTCAATTTCAGGAAGTGAGAAAAAGAAATCCCTAAAATCCGAATGCCCTTTGAAGAAGGAGAAATGGAGAATGGCGGCAAATGGTTCAAAATTTCGATCGTTTACACTCCTCTCCCGATTCCAAAACCAACACTCCAGTCTTCACGACGAACAAGGGATTTAAATTACACAAAATCACCCTTAAAAGTTAAAACCAAAAACACCCCACAAAGAGTGAAATTACACAAAATCGTCCATATTTATACCTCCATTAACAATAAACTGCCCAATGTCCCAAACCTTGCTTTGTTAAAACCCGAGGCTCCGAGAGTTTTTTATATATATATATAAAAACAGACAATGATTTGGGTGAGGCCATGCTCTGCTGGACTACCACTCAAAAGCGTCATTTCGGACGAGAACACAATGTTCTAGATGAGACACTAATCTACATGCGTCCACTGAATGCCGAAGATGGATCACCTTATTAATTAGCAACTAGGTTGACTTCTCGTAAGATGTGCTCACATGAGATTGAAGCAAAATCCCGAAGCAACAGAAGAATGTTAAAAATGATAATCTCCACCTCTCAGTGACACTTTCAGTCTCCCACACACCTCTGACATAGTTGATAATGGCAATTGGCAAGATTATCACCTTCAATTTCAATGTGATGCAGATACAGGAATTTCCCTTCCAAGAGACCATCACGAAGGTCGAGAGCTTCAGCTAGAAGCGAACAAGGAAGGTCGAGAGTTTCAGTCAAGAGACCATCATGAAGGCCGAGACTCCAAGAGTGAACAACCAAGAAGGGTATATTTGGAGCACATAAATTAGGATAACATGAAACGGTAAATAAGTGATGTTTGGAATGTCTTGTATTGATTAGCAATGGGCCTGGGCTACCGCAGCCCAAGAACAAGGAAACGGAGCGCCCGTAACCCGAGTGTGAAGGAAGAAGGGATCCGACCCGTATAGAAGAGACAAAGCTGGTTAAAGCCTTTGTGCTTCGAAATAGAGAGCCCCAAACATAATCGACGAACCTCTCTCTCCATAATTTTACTGCCTTCAGACCTTCGACTCGTTCGTTCCCAAGCCTATAAATCTTCCATTTTCAAATTCAGATTTTGCGTACTCAGATCTTTTATCTGCACACTTGTTCGGGGATTCAGAGAGGTAGTGGAGCTCCGACTTGTTCAAACATGGATGCAGTGGTGGTGGACGCTGGATCCAAGCTTCTCAAGGCCGGGCCTGCCATCCCTGACCACCCCCCTTCCTTGGTACCTCCTTTTTCTCTCGAATTTCCTTCGAATTTGGGCTTTCCTCAAGCATGAGGAAGTACCATTTCAAAAATTGAAAGCTCTAGTGCTCATGTCGTGCAATGAAGGGGGTGAAAATTAGGTAGATAGGGTTTTATGGTGTTTCCCAGCATCATTCAGCGTTCAACTAGTGTTTTTTTTTGCTGTTTTAGTCCTCAATTCACGACTTTTCAAAATTAAAAATCTAATCTTTCATGCTTTTCAGATTATTCCTACGCAAATGAAGCTTGTACCTGAGGACAACAAGGGTGATAATCCCCTTATGGAATCCGAGGGTGTCATAGTGGATCCAGTAGTTCGAGGTTATATTACAGATTGGGATGCCATGGAGGATTTGATGCACCACGTTCTATACACCAACATTGGGTGGGAGATTGGCAATGAAGGCCAGATACTATTCACAGACCCACTTCTAACTCCGAAGGTTAGGGTTACTCTTTGCTTGATGCACATTAAAGACGATTCAAATTGGTAGTCTGTAGGAATTAGCTGTGGTTAGGGTTTCCATGGTAGGGTTCTTAACTCTTAGTGCTTTTTTTGCTAGGCCGTGAGAGAGCGTTTGGTGCAGTTGATGTTTGAGAAGTTTAATGTGTCGGGCTTCTATGCAACGGAACAAGCGGTTTTGTCTCTTTATGCTGCAGGACGGATTTCCGGATGCACTGTTGATATTGGTCATGGGAAAATAGGTATTTTTGAACTTGATTCAGTCAGGATTCTATGATTCAAAAACCGCAGAGCTTATGACTCCTGTCTGAAGTTTTGTCAGTTCTTTCAGTCGGCATGTTTGTGGAATTTTTTCAGTGGATATGATGTTTACTCTACGATGTTGTTTACTGTACGAAACCTTGCAGAGATTTGTGGAATTGTATCTCCTAGTTTTACTATACTTTCACCTGAAATGAACTGAGGATCATTATAACATACAAGAACCAATATGTGGGCACTGTGTGGATACAAACTTTCACATGCTTCAAATGATGGTTTCGCACATTCTGTTTGATTAGTTATTGAGCTGCTAAGCAATATGTAAAACTGCTAATTTTGGGTTTAATGCTGCCACCAATCTACCAGATATAGCGCCAGTGATTGAAGGTGCAGTTCATCACATTGCCTCAAGGAGGTTTTCTCTTGGGGGTGCGGATTTGACTGAGCTTCTAGCTCGGGAACTTGGGAAATCCAATCCAATGGTGAATATTAGCCTCAGGGATGTTGAGACACTCAAAGAACAATATGCAATTTGTGCTGAGGACGACCTTGCCTATGAGAAATTCCAGAAGTCATGCCCGAATGAACAACACACTCTACCTGATGGCCAGGTTTGAACCCCATTTCTCTGAATCCAAACTACATGCTATGAAAAATTGGTATTCTAAAGAATCTAAACTTTGGATTGAACATCAATAAGTCCTGCTTTAGACTTCCCACCTGCTTTGTTGCTGTCAATGCTACACTCTGAACATATCCAGGTTGGTCCATTGTGCTTCGGATGAAAAATAATTTATCTAAAATGGCACTGGACATTCCTAAGGATAACAATTTGATGAGTTTAATGTCTTGCTAAGGATAAGGCTTGTCTGTTACTTGAATAACTCAAATGCGTTGCATGTTCAGGTGATAACGATTGGAAGGGAGAGGTACACAGTGGGTGAGGCTTTATTCCAACCTTCTATATTAGGTCTGGAGGCCCATGGGATAGTGGAGCAGCTTGTACGTTGTATATCAACCGTGTCATCCGAGAATCAGAGACAGCTTTCAGAGAACACTGTGCTATGTGGCGGCACAGCCTCACTGGCAGGTGAGGAATCTATTTTGAACCTGCAACATCCAATTATTTGAATATATGAATTTAACTGAAACTGTTAGCTTGCTGTCATAAACCTTAAAAGTGTTAATAAATTCCCCCCTTTAATAAGACCAAAATAAGTCAATTGGAATTGTTCGTGTGCAAATGCAGGTTTTGAGAGCAGGTTCCAGAAAGAAGCGCACCTAAGCTCATCAGCTATTCATCCTTCTGTGGTCAAGGTGAGATGCCTTACTTTCAACATTACATTTTCTAACCTCTGTAATAATAGCCACACTTCATTTCTAATGGAAAGCAACGCAACATGAATTGAAGTACGGCTTGAATGATATTGGCCTCTTGGTTATGTGGCTAAAACCTATTGGCCTCTTGGTTATGTGGCTAAAACCTATCCAGAAAGTAAGGAATCTTAAGGCCGCTAGCTATTCCACTAATACTGTGAATGATGACGACAATCCTAAAGTGTATATTGCTACTTTACCTAAATTATGATCGGTTCACTAAGGTTTTGCAGTGCTCTTGACTTTTATCATGTCCAAACTCTCTGCAGCCTCCAGAGTACATGCCAGAGAACTTGGCGACATACCAAGCGTGGGTGGGTGGTGCCATACTCGCCAAAGTCGTCTTTCCCCAAAACCAGCATGTCACAAAGGCAGACTACGACGAGCATGGCCCTGCTGTTGTTCACAGGAAATGCTTCTGAGGGACTATGGCCCATAGTTCAGTCGCCATGTAACGTTTGAAGTTATGGACTATTTCAGAAGACACGCTAACACATTTTCTTGTAAGCATGTAAAACGTCAGTCATTCTCCAAATAGGCCAGATGTTATTTACCCATGAAGAAAAAAATTGTATGCTATTCAGTTAAATTAAATGAAACCTAATTTGGAGTGTGAACTATGAATTCATTTTGTATCTCTATAATGCAGGTTTGCATCTGATTGCCAAATGCAGAAAATACACTTCAAAAGCCAACTAAACATAAACTTCAAGCACATAAAATCAAAATTCCTACATTGGAAAGATGATTCGATGTTCATCAGATGAATTACTCTGTGCCGATGAAGATGAACATACACCTTTACGTGACGAAACCATTAACAATGCAATGAGACATTTACAAGTTTTTAAAAGTATGCCCAGAAGGGCAGTCACTTTATATGTATATCATAACCCAGCTCCAGAGATGCACCAAAAAGGTTCCTACCAAAGGAGATGCAGGCTTTTTTGGAGGTGAGGGCGATATGAACAAGGAGATGGGTCCTATTTGAGATGCACCTATTTTTTTCCCATTTTACCAACAGTCAGTACTCTCTGCAGATTGAAAACTTCACCTTGACCTCCATTCAAAGCCCTCCTTTCCAAGCAGCAAGCAGTCAGCTGCCTAATCAGATTCTCGAGGTACGAATGCAAACAGACCTCTGAGCCATTCAAGTTGGGATTGGTTGCCAGTACCATGGAATTGACAGCATCTGCCACGACTTCTCGCTGTGAGCCTTCAAGAAGATACCCGACAGATGACTTCTGAGGTTCTTCATAAGCCAGCAGAGCGACGCAGTCCTGGAGAAGATCCGGGAGGACAAAGTAAAGTTCAAAGGCGATATCAAAGCTCAATATATTGCACATGATTGGAAGTGCCAGATCAACCATTAATGGTCTGCTATGCACAGAACTGATTAAACTTAAAAACATGGATAATTTAATTGAATAGAACGATTTTTGTAAGATTATGTTGAGCAGAGATTGGGTGACATAAATTGATTGACCAGCTCAAGTCCAACAGAAGAAACTTTATATCCGATGAATAATTTCTCAGAGAAGAAGCTATATATGGAGAGGAGGGAGGTTTGAGGAGAAGGCCTCATACCTTAAGGAGCTCCTTAAAGCTCTCCATATCAAAAAAGGTTTCCAATTCATTCTTGCCATATTTCACAGCTTGTTCTAGCTCTCCAACCTGCATAAAAACAGGAGATTGCACTGTAGAGAGATAGAGAGTCCAGAAATGGGTTTTCTTCCTCAAAAATGGGCAAATGCAATCAACCAGCATTTTGAAAATTGTTTGTTGAATCAAATATCACCCTTTTCAATGCTGATAAGCTATCTTAATACAAGTTCAGTAATGAAGGAGAAATGGCAAGCAAAAATTCTATCATCATTTATTCGATGTAATCCATTACTGCTTGTATAATGCTAAGTAAGAAGAGAGCAGGTGTTACCCGAACTAACTCAATGAACTTCTGGCAATGAAGTAGAAAACAAGTAGCTGATTTATTATCCTGCAGAACCAAACAGCAAGACAAGTCAAACTTGTTGAGGCAGAAAAGACCATCTATTTACTGCAGAAAAGTATTTCTATTGTGTTAGGCATTACTTAGCCTTCCTTTTGTAAGCTTGTATCCTTTTGAAAGGGAAAAAATTGGGTTTGGGGGTATGTTGGGAGGTGGTGACCTAGGCATATCTCCTAATTAGATAAACCAAGTATTTCTGTTGTGTTAGACATTAATTAGCCATCCTTTGGCCAGGACAGAAGGTATACCACCAATCTCATTCACCCCACAAGCCTTTCCTCATCCTCCTTAAGAGAGGGAGCTCAGGGAGGTACTAAAGCTCAACCTTGAACAAAGTGGACACATTATCCATGCGGGTTCAAAAAAAATACGGGGTTTTTGATAGGGTGACTTTTGTATCTCCTTCCTATGTATTCACATCTTGCCAGCTTCTTTAATAGGTGACTAATATAAGTTATAACAGATAAAAAGATGGAAAAACAAAGGACACTAACATCATGTCTAGGAATTAGCTCAAAATCATGGAAGGTGTCAAGTATAATTAGGATAGAACATTGAAAGGATTTCTAAGGCTCTCTTTGGGATGAAAAACAGGTGTTATATCAATAAAATTTAAGTGTGTTTCAAAACAGTTATACAAATTGACAGAGACCAAACTAGCATTAACAAGTCATAAAAGGCGCACCTGAACAGTCTGAGGATACCACTGACGGAGTTTGTCAAACGTCCTATCAATGTTTCCACTCCTGATTAACTTCACAGGCAGACGATATAATTAACAGTTAGCAGCATATCAAAGAGATAGCGAAGGCAAAAATGCAAGAAGACAAAAGAGCCAATGGAAACCATAAAAGGCTCTGTGCAATGCAAACAAATTTTTACATATGAAACTGGGGAATCCAGCATAATCACAAGAAATTAGGAATTTTCGAGTAAAGGGATGCAATTGAAATATTGTTAACTTAAAAAACAAAGGTTATCCAACTAAAATAAATGTGGGTCTCCGTTTTATAATTCAGGATCATACTACCAACTCCCAAGTGATCCAATAGAATTAACTAGTCCTGCAAATAAAAACATGCCAGGGGAGTGGGCGCACAATACTGGTCACTCTGGTGTAAATGAGATCTTTTAAAAATGGCAAACGATAAAATTACTACCTGACGGAGAGTCTTTCTCTGACTTAAAGCATACAAGCTATCGTGCTCAGCAAACCCATTCTCTTGGGATATGGTGACAGGCGGTACGGAATTTTTATTAGCCAATTCAAATGAATTGAGTGTCTCTTCATAGCCATAATGTAGCAAGTAGGAGCGAACAATCCTGCCAACCGATCAATAAGGAAGACAGCATTCAATATGGTCAATCTGAGTAGATCTCTAACATACTATGTTCAATCTGACCAAATCTCTAATCCACCCCCACAGTCAAGAATATGACAAAATCAAAATATGATGCAAGAGCAGTGCAAGAGATTTTTAGAAAGAAAACATTTGAGACAAAAAGAACTCACCCATAACTAACATTTTGAGGCAGCGAGATCTTCTCAATCATATTCTGTTGCTTGGCTCTCTCTTGTGCTTCATATGCCTGACCACAATATACATCCAGTGAAAAATCATTGTTGATTATTGAGAAACCAAGAATGCCCTAACATGGCATGGGGCCCAAAATGCAACAACTTAATTCAACTGTGAATCCTTTCTATTAACACACATGTATGGTGTACCTAAACTAATGAAAGAACCCACCCAATAGTGCATGACTGAAAGATAGTGTATGTCAGGCAGAGAAGAATGCACAAGAAATTATGGAGACAGAAATCTTACCTTTATATCAAAAACAAATTGATCCTTCCCAAAGTTAACAGACACCCTACACAGATCAAAATCAAACCCTCTATCATGGTACATTGCAGTGGGTAAAGCAAGTGAATATAATACTAAAAAAAAATGTATGATTCAATTAATGGATTTCACATTAACACATAAAGTAAGTGCAA
Organism: Persicaria tinctoria; assembly: GCA_037127255.1. Lineage (NCBI taxonomy): Eukaryota > Viridiplantae > Streptophyta > Magnoliopsida > Caryophyllales > Polygonaceae > Persicaria > Persicaria tinctoria. The sequence goes on along the minus strand of JBANSL010000011.1, from coordinate 85,064,323 downwards.
GACAACGAAGAGTGAAGGACAAAAGGAAAATATTTTAGATGGATGTGATAACTGAGATTAAAACTGGATAAATTCCTCCAAAGAATGAATCAATTGCAGGGATGGAAATTTTTAGCCAAAACAAAATGGTCATGTGCACAATCATATGAATATGATATGCAGACAACAGATACTGTACATCAGTATCTAGTCCTGAGATACAAGGGTAAAGCAAGTGATTATACTATAATACTAAAAAAATGTAAGATTCCATATTTCCATTATTGAATTTCACATTAACACATAACATAATTGCAAGGCAAACCACAAGACAACGGAGAGTGAAGGACAAATGGAAAATGTATTAAATGGGTGTGATCAGTGATCACTGAGATTAAAACGGGATAAGTTCCTCCAACGAATGAATCAATTGCAAGGATAGATAATGTCCAATGTAGCCAAAACAAAATGGACATGTGCACAATCATTGAATATGATATGCAGATAGCATATGATGTACATCAGTATCTAGGCCTGAGATACGTACTCTTCATTTTGAGAGTGAACCGCAACAGTAGGAAATAAGGCTCCCTTCACATCTTTGTATACAGTACCAACAATAACCCCATTTTTGCTGGAAAAAATACAATAGAAATGAGCATCAGTAATCATTAGAAGCTACAGCTAAAAACTATGCAGGCAATAGACAAATCTTGTCTTACAAATGTAAAGATTATGAAATTCAATTGAATTCTTACGTAAAGAATATTTCTTGAGAAGCATAATTAATTCCAGCACCGACTGTATCACCAGTTGTGAAAGTTGGACCAAAAGGTTCCCCCTTCCCTTGACCGCGGTAAAGAAAACCATCATCCCCGTGATAGCCATAACTATTTGCCTCCCACCTACACATTAAGCTTAAGTTATAGAAAACAGCCGCAATATATCGTAGGGTCAACTGATGCGCATCAACTTTGTAAAAAATGACTGAATTTATGGATCAAACGCATCAATTCACTGCAAAACGGTAATGCTATGGAATAGAGCATATTGTATGCTCAAGCCTCACAAATAACACTAAAAACGAACAATTAATATTGTCCTTGAGGAACGGAAGTTCGATTTTCTCCATCATGACCAAATAAGAGTAAATCACTAAATCGAAGCAAACAATATAGTGAAGCAGAAGCAAAATCCAAGAAATGTCTAACCCTGGTTGTCGACGCATCTTAAAGCTCTCATTTGTGAAACCAATGGCGAACTGCCCCTTGGAACCGGCGTTCTTAACATACATCTCAAAGAAATACATCAATCTCTTCACCGGCGCAGGCCGATTCGATTGGATGACGCCAACATCGTGCCCGTGCAGGTTAACAACTGTGTATTGCACCGAAAGCTTGTCGGTCGAGACAACCAAGAATCCGCCGGAAATGTTAACCGTGTTAAGCTCCGTCGGCGCCTCCTCCTCCTCATCGCCGAGCATCTCCATGCGCCCGCCGCGGGCTCGGGTAGCGATAAGCTTGGCCTGTTCTAGGAAGTAGCTCCCAATCAAATGATCCTGTTGATTCGCCGACATGTTTTCTCCAATTTGATTATCAGCCCCACTCGGAAAGCGAACAAACCCTAATTCATCCCAGTGCAACAAAATAACAGGTTTCTTGAAATCAACTCCAAAATCAGGCGAAAACCTAGACGACTCGTTCAGGGAGAATCAAGTGATGAAGGTTTGATTGAAGTTGGGATCGAGAAGGACAGCGACTGGGGAGGTGGCTGAGGCTTGGTGGGGCGAGAGATCGGATTGAGGTAGAAGAAATGACGATTTGCGAGACCGTTGAATCGGGAAGAACCTTTTTACAAGCACATAACACTACTCTGTTTATTCCCAATTACGCGAACCCGGGTCGAGTATAACAAGTAACAACATTACCTTATTGTTTCTTTGGGCCTCTAATTTGGGCCCACGGCCAAGATTCATAGTCTGTATCCCCCACTAGCTCACGGCCCAATTATATACAAAGCGCCGTAAACAACTCCTTCCTCCGTAATTGTTTTAGTAATCATGTAAAAACTGATAAAAATTATATAAAATATTTATTTTTTAATAATATTATACTTATTAATAAAAATTATTATGATATTATTAAAAATAAATATTTTATATGGTTATTATCATCATAAGAAAACATGTGTGAATAGTAAACGACAAATAAAAATGAACGGATGGTACTAGATTCTGTTCAGATCGAATTGTACATATCTTCCCCTCGATTCCATCAAGAGAGCGATTTCAAATGACCAGTTAGTAGCCAAGTCTTACTAGTTTAGCTGGTAAGAATAACATGTAATGACCATATGTGAAGCCGAGAGGGAGATGAGAGGGGCATTCTCATCTCTTTCATTTGATGAACTGCATATATATGTTTTCATCGCCGATAGCTTCGTTTTGATATATATTATATGCCTTAATCCTATATTTAAATAAAAAGTTATGAGCATTTTAAAATCGAGCTCATAATAATTACTTTAATCGTATATGAATAAACTAAAAATGTCTTTAAATTTTACTTATCTTTGACATCCTCTTACTATAATTCGGTTAAAGAGCTTCGAAAAGAGAGATTATATTACTCACCTACGATTATTTCAAAGTTATTTTGTTAGTTTTTTTTTTCCGATTATTTCATTTATTTATCCATTTTTCCTTCTTTTAACATAAAAGCAATATTGAAATTTTGCCTTTTGATTCTATTCTGATCTACATTTTGTTTATTAAAATGTACATGGACAAAATATAAAACACTGTCCAGAGAGTTTATCTACAAGGTAAGATCTCGCCTTCAACAATGAAGCAAAGACGATCATTAATTAAATAATTTACAGTACCATAGGAATTTATTGGGGATATAATCATATATTTATGATACAGATCGGAAAAAGAGAGGATGGAGAAATTGAGGCTAGAAAGCGTGGTAGGTGGGAGTAGGGATGCCTCCTTCGCAACCCATCCACTCGTCCCATTCGTCCCATTCATCAATGGAGTTGTTACTCCTCATCTCTTCTTCTTCTTCCATCTTTCGCATTATGCTCTGTCCATTTCACAAATCAACACCCAAAAAACGCTAAATAAGAACAATGTAACTACATAGATGAGATAACCACCTTAGAGTGAAGTGATGAATCTACAATAGATTTTTATTCATTTATTCAAAATTTTCAACTAGTTGATCCAATCTCAAATATGTTACATGTCCAAAAAAATAAACAAGTCAATTTGTTACAATGATAATCTATATTTGTATTTCCACAAAGTGATGATAATTTAATACTCCCTCGGTCTCAAAATCTAAATTGTTTTGTTTATGACACGTTTTTTAGAAGCTAAAATCTCTATAAAATACTCCCTCCGTCTCAAAATAATATTGTAATAAGTATAATATTATTTTAAAAAAATATATTTCATATAGTTTTTAGCCCGTTAAAAAAACATGTCATAAATTCAAACAATTTATATTTTGAGACGGAGGGAGTATTAACTTTTTTTTATTAGTTCCAGATCAAAAAACGTTTTTATTAGCTTTATAAATAATATTATACTTATTATAAATATAATATTATTTACAAAAACTACTATAAAGTTAATATTTTATTGAGTTTTTAACACCAGAAAAAAAAACGAGTCAAAAAAACATAACGACCTATATTTTGAAATGGATGTATTAACATAAATGTTGAAAAGCTAAGTTGAGTTTTGCTCGTAGTGACACATCTAATCACATAAGGCCACACAAAAAAATGCAAGAGATGACATTAATGATAAGAAGAAAATATAAAGATAAATACTCCATAAAATATAAAATGAATCACATTAATTGGGGTTTATGTCAATGTGGACCGGTGACTTCAAATTGGACCCCATGAAAACACTTGACGAATAATACCAAGCATCTTTTGAACTCTCTTTTTCCCTTATTGGCGTTTTTTCATTTCCTGTTTCTGCAATTTGCTTGTTTGCAGTTTATACTATGATCAGCATTCAGCCAAGCAACATTCAATTAAAGGCAGTGGACCAGCAAATACGTAACGAGTAACAGAATCCATTGCAAAAGAGGAAGCAACAAACAAACCTCATACGCCGACTTGATCTCCCGAAACGTTTCGTTCTTCCCGGATCCAGTTTCGCCTCTTACCACGTCCGGATGATACTGCAAATCCAATTTTATACATCATTTTAATCAGCTAGACAGATTCGAATTTTCCGTCAACAGCAGAGATTAATCAATGGATCAACCATTGGACTGACTGACCTTCAGAGCCAATCGCTTGTAGGCGTGCTTGACATCGGATTTGGAAGCGAAAGGCGACAGACCTAACACGGCGTATTGGTTGAATCCGGCGGCCGAGCACGCCAATCGGCGCCGAGGCCCGGGCGTGGTGACGGCGACCGACGGGGAGGAGGTTCCGGATCCGGAACCGAATCCGAGTCCGAATCCGTGCGCTGCCTTATCAATCCCTTTGAAATTGAAACGACCGCCGTTCCTGATCATCGTTGTCGGTAATGGTTGGTAGCTCTTCCGATCCCCAAATCTGAGGCGAAAATGGAGGGATTTGGGAATATAGGCGAGGGAGTAAATTGAGGGAGGATTGGCCAATCCAAAACTCCAATTTATTCTCGGCTTTGTTGTTGTTGTAAAAGTTTGGATTGCAGAAAAAGGGATAGGGATGGAGAAGAGGACAATGGACAGAGCAGGGCCACTTGTTTGTTCTGTTTCGTCTTCCTCTCTTTTCATCAACCCTCCGAAAATGATTAAAATGGGGTGCTGAATAATTGGATTTTCTGTAGTGGACGAAGGGGACGCCTCCGGCCTTAACCCAAGAGCCACGTAACTCATGGCGTTTTCCGAATTTTATCCATTCAAAATATTGTAAATTTAAAATCTATGATATACTCCTATTCATTAAAATATGTTTTTTAATATATTATATATTTTTAAGATAATATCAAAATAATCAATAAGTGATTATAGCATTTTAAAAACATCTTTTAAAATGATATACTCCTATTCATTAAAATATTTTCTTAAAATTTATTATTTTATTGGCTATTTGGGTTACAAGGGAAAAAAATTGTCAACCTATTTGTGGAGTGGCCGTGCGGATAAAGAATTACATGGAGATTCTAATCCCAAAAAAAAACATCGACATTAATTTTTTTTTAATAAGCTTATTATTATAAATGATCAATCTATTATACTCCGTATAGAACAAGACTCAAAAAAGATGGTGACATGAGAATGAGAGAGAAAAGAAAAGAAAACCCCCCGTCTCCCGGTTCATGCGCTATAACCCTAAGCCCCAAATCCAAGAACATCACCTCCAAGCTGCTTCGCAATTACCTCTGTAATTCGGGTACAAATTCAACCAAAGTCTCAGGGATTTAATACCCTAACTACCAAAATCGGTTGTGTTTATTGCCAAATTAGCCCAAATCCCCTCAAATCGAAGAGAGCTCTCTCACTGTGCTTCCATGGAGCATTCAATTCGACCTATGAGGGCTGCGAATCCAGTCGAATATGGTGTACGAAATTCAGAGTTTGGTGGTGGTGGGAGTTCTCTTGGCTCCTACCTCCTTTACTATCAATCGATTCAAGGAACAGTGGAGCATTCAAGGTAATTGATGTTCAGGGGCTGAAATTCTCCTTGCTGTGTAAGCTTCCTCGCTTACTCTTGCAAACTTGGGGCTCGGGGGGGCTTCACTACGCCAAGTCGGCTTGCCTGGGGCTTCGATTCCTCTATAAATTCGGGGCCCTGGAAGGCGGTTACTACCACTCTCTCTCTCAATCTCATTCTCTCTTTTCCTCTTCATCCAATGTTCTAATTCAATCTTCTAACAATCTCTCTTCTCTGTGGTTGAGCATGGCCATTACCAACCCCGACAAAGGAAAGCAAAAGATGGTGGAATCAAGATCAGTACCCAGGAAGAAGGCTAGTCACGGGATTGCCATCGCCGAACCCAATGATCCATCCGATGGGACACCAAACCCAAAGGATAAGGGGGCTACTCCAAACACTGAACCATCTAAAGGAAAAAAGAAACCTACTCTTGATGTGGAGAGACTTCGGTCTCGACTGTCAGGGGTTAAAGAAAACATCCTCAAACTCCAGAAAACAACACTGTATGCCACCATTATCGGTGAACCTGTGGAGTTGAAAGAAATCCGGAAAAAGATCAGATTTGACTGGAAATTTGTGGAGGGTGGATTCCAGGTAGCGCCGCTATCCCACAACTGGTTTGAGATGAAATTCTTACTTCCTGAGGACAGGGACCGGGTGTGGAACGGTCGCCCGTTTCATATCCTGGGCCAGCTGCTGTTGCTCAAGCCTTGGAAACAAGGCTTTGATCCGGCTTCCGAATCCATATCAACCCTCGATATGTGGATTAGGATCCCTGGACTCCCATCGGAGTACATAAGCAAGGAAGTCTTAGCCACGATCATTGAGGAAAACGGACTCGGCACCATCTTGAAACTTGATGCTTTCACAACCAAGGGTGTGCGAGTTCGTTATCCCCGCATCTGTATTAATGTAGACATCACACTGATCTCGGACAAGAAGGTGTTTGTCCTGGATGAAAATGATAACTTAAGAGAGTATCTAGTCTGGTTCGAAGAGTTTCCTGAGGGGTGCGGAAGTTGTGGCTCGCCTGAGCACTTCTTCTCGGACTGCCCTCATCGTCAACTGGTGCACAACCCGATCAATGTGACCCTCCCCAAGCCAAAAATGAAGGAGCAGAGGAAGGAGGATCTGACTGGCGATGAAGACGATCGAGACTGGATCAAAGTGGCCTCCAAAGGAAAAGCGGATGGCCCATCCTCCCGAGTGGGCAACCCTAAGTCCGAGCTTCTTAAGAACATTGGAATCAATGTTTCTTATAAGTCGGATTCATCCTCATCCAAGCTATCCGGAAGAACCTCTAGCATCTCCTCTCGTGTGGGTGGGGAGGTGCCTGATCCGAGCCCAGTGGCGACAGAGACGGTGCCAAGCAATGAAGCAGCTCAGGTGAACCTTCCTAGTGATGAGCCGAAAGGATTGCAGGCCAAGTTAGCCTCATTGCCATTTACCCTAAAGCCTGGTGATGATGACGCCTTTGATTTCGACAATGTGCTATGCATCGAAGACCTAGATGAACCCATGGACTTCCTATGCCATGAAACCTTTGAAGATATGCTCAATGGGATTCCTACTGGTGTAGAATTTCATTTGGGAGACATTTACAACTCTGCTATGTTTGCTGAGACTGGAAACAATGCTGCTGCTCCCTCAACTCCGACGGGCTCCTTTGTCCAGAGGATGGAAAAACTCGGCGTCACAACCACTACAACGTCTGAATCAGGAAAGCGGAAAAATGGCATGGGGGATAACGATACGGCCTCTTCCTATCTGAAGGAAGGAGGCGGCAAGAAGCCAAGGACTGATGAATGACAACCTCGACAATTGGCGGGAAAAGGCAAGTCAGACTAAATTAGCTTTGAATATATATCATGGAACCTTTGTGAACCTTTGTATTAAACTAGATCTAATGATCACATTTTGTATTGTGAATATCTCGGGGTGGCGGGTGAACTTTGCTTGTTGGTTTATGTTAAAATTCCGAATCCAAAATCGTGTTGTGTATGATAGTGCTAGGCAGTTAAGAAGGGTGTTAAGCTTGGAGTCGATCGTATGGAAATCGTGTCTATGTAAGGGTTGGAACTACCAAATGTTAATAGATGCATATTTATATTACATCCTTTGCATTTTGATTTGGATACTGAGTGAACATCGATATGTACCCAACCGTGCAAAACAATTCAAAACCAACATCAAAACGACAACGACCAACACAAACATTAAATCGAGCATGTCTACTATTATCGGGCACATGAACTATGTGCTTGGCTTGTCCAGCGACCTTTGGCTCTGGGAAAGGGCTTCAGCGACTATCACACCCTCCAAACTAGCCTTCAAAGGCTATCACATTCTGAAGCATGGTGGTCTACCCACCCTTCCAACCGAGACACTAAAACATGCGAGCAGTTATACCCAATGCAGCTGCCCCCAACAAAATAAAATAGAACACCACCGCATCCTCACTCCTGGGCCGAGCTGGGACCAATTCAAAGTAACAAGCACGTCGATGAAACATTGGCCCACGAACAAGCCAAATAAAAGTGAGCAATATGGCCGGGTGGTGCGAAAACCAGTCTCGCCCCCCCCCCCCCCCCCCCCCCACAATAACATGGTCCAATGAAAGTGAGTTTCTAGAACTGTAGGGGGATTGGGCGGCCTACGTTCTGGGTGGAAATCGGCACGTGGTGTAAATCAGAGCACATCCACTTGCTTGCACTCGCGGAGACAAAAACTGATAAAATCCCCCCTTCGTCGGCATGGATGGGGACGGGATTTGACAAAGCCATCTGGTCTCCAGCAGTCAGAAAATCGGGCGGCTTGGGTCTCCTATGGAAGGAAAACGGTGTCCTAAATGAAACCATTGACATAATTGTACAAATGCCAAGAGCAATTGCGGTTAAATACACTAACATAATCGATAACTTCTCATGCCATATCTGGTTCATCTATGCTCCTCCACAGGAGAAGCAGAAACCTGGGTTCTGGAACCCGGTAATGGAAGGGATAAAGCAATTCACAATCCCGTGCATCATCATGGGAGATTTTAATGAAATCGGCTGTTTTGAGGATAAAGAAGGCGGAGCACCAACACACCCACGCAGATTCATTCGACTCGCAGAAATCAAAACACAATGTTCCTTAGTGGAGATCCCGACCTGGGGGAATCCCTTTACATGGAGAAAGAAACAAGAAGAAATTGGGAACATAAAGGAGAAAATTGATAGGGTTCTGGTCCAGCATGAAATAATACACCAATATCCAGCAATATGCACTAAAAATGGTGCCTTTTCGTCATCAGACCATTGTACAATAACCGTTGAGCTAAGTACCAGCCAAACATTCAAACCCCCGCCTTTCAAATTCGAGAACGTTTGGTTACAACGACAGGACTTCATAAACATAATCAAACAGGCATGGCGATACAAATGCCACGGATCAACAATGTATCAACTGGTCCGGAAAACAAAATTACTCAAAGACAAAGCCAAGAGTTGGAACAGAAGTACCTTTGGAAATATATTTAGACAACTGACAAAAGTAGAAGAAAAACTGCTACAAATACAACAACGTAACCCAAACAACTCACAAGGTAATTGCCACAAACAAGAATTGAACTTAATCAAGAAGAAGGAACAACTACTTATTTTTCAAAATTCATACTGTCATCAACGAGCTAAATCCAAACACATTAGACTTGCTGATTCCAACACGGGATATTTCCACAGAGTAGCCTCTGGTAAAAGAAATAGGAAATTCATACGAAGCATAACCACTGCTGATGGCACTCAGGTAACATGAGAAAATAACATAAATAATGAGATCAGGAAGGATTTTCAGAAACGATTTACAAAATAATCAATCAACAAAGCCAAAATGCTTGACTTTCTGTCCCTAATTTCCCAAGATATCACGGAGGAGGAAAACATACTCATAACCATTCCCTCTAATGGCGAAATAAAAAAGGTCGTGTTTAGTATAGGCAAGAACAAAGCCCCAGGTCCAGACGGCATGACAGCTGAATTCTATACTGCATCTTGGGATGTGGTGGGCCCCTCAGTGATTAAATCTGTAAAAAGCTTTTTCGTCTCTGGAAGGATACTAAAACAAATAAACCACACGTTCATCACACTACTCCCCAAAACAGAACAACCCAGTACAACGGCCCACTATAGGCCCGTCAGCTTGTGCTCCACAATATACAAAATCATATCAAAAATCTTAACAGAACGTTTGAAACAAGTAATGGGTAAACTAATAAATCCACTACAAGGTGCCTTCGTTTCCGACAGGGCTATCCAGGACAATGTACTTATCGCCCATGAAATATTCCACTCCTTCAAATCAAGAAAGGGGAAAGAGGGATGGCTTGCCCTTAAACTAGACATGGAAAAAGCATATGATCGTGTGGACTGGGAATTCACATAATCAGTCATGACCAAATTCGGTTTCCACCAAACGTTCGTTAAGTGGGTCATGGAGTGCATCGCGTCTGTGTCGTTCTCCGTGCTTGTCAATAATGGACCTACAGACCTCTTTACACCAACCAGAGGCCTAAGGCAAGGCGATCCGCTGTCACCGTTTCTCTTTATTCTTGGGGCTGAGGTCCTGGGCCGGCGCCTAGCAGTGGAGTCCTTAGAGCCTGAGAAACGAATTGGATTCAGATTCGGTCACTCTGGACCCTGTATACCCTTCCTGGCTTTTGCTGATGATATTTTGATCTTCCTTAAAGGCAGCAACGAAGCGTGTCACAAGGTCAGACACATTCTGGAGGACTATTGTCAAATTTCGGGACAAAAAGTAAACTTCCATAAATCTGCATTCCAAGCCACGTGTGGAATACACCGAAACAGAATCGCAGAAATCGGCAGAACACTAGGCATATCCCACTCCCAATCGGTAGAAAAATACTTGGGATGCCCCATTATTGATGGAAAGGTGAACAAAGACACTTATTGGCTCAAACCTATCAGTAAAACCACTATATATAATGCAAAACTTCATGCTTCCAACCACAATGCATAAAGAACTGGATACAATAAATAGATGCTTCCTCTGGAACAAGGATGCACAACATAGACCACTTATAGGGTGGGATAAAATATGCAAATAAAAAAAATCAGGAGGATTAGGAATCAGGAAAGCAAAAGAAATGAACGAAGCACTACAATTAAAGTTGTAGTGGAAGGTACTAGTTGAACCCCATAACCCCTGGGTCCAAATAATCACATATAAATATCTTAAAAGGACTAACATCCTGGAGTATGAAAAATCCGGGAACTTATCATGGCAATGGGCAAAACTAACAAACCTACTCCAAAAGTTCAAAAAAGGACTCATCTGGTCAATAGGGAACGGTTTATCTGTCAAATTTTGGTCAGATAACTGGGTTTCCCAAAAGCCACTGCACTGCCGGCGCAATTGCCCGGCTCACTACAACAAAAATGAACTGGTGAGCGAATACATAATGAATGGACAGTGGTGGATGGAAAAACTAAATGACACCCTACCTAAAGAAATAGTTGATGAAATACTAGCAGTACAGCTGCCAGTGACTACATTTGAAGACCGCCTGTACTGGTGGCCTGACAAGAATGGCTGGTTCACCACTTCTTCAGCCTATAAACTCCTCACGGATGCTTCGGTGGATGAGTCGCGGGACTATGAATGGATATGGAAACTCAACCTACAACCTAAAATAAAAAAAATTTCTATGGAGAATAGCGCGGCTAGGCCTGCCCACTAAAGCTCGACTCGCGGCTCGAGGGGTTCCAATTCCTTCCTCTTGCGACCGCTGCTCTGATTGTGTGGAGGATGATGTCCACATCCTTACAGAATGCTATCCAGACCTATTAAGACATAACCTAAGCACAAAGGAGTGGCAACAATTACAACATACAAACTTCAGAAACGCGGCTACGTTTAGAAACCTTAAACCGACATCAACAGCAGACATAGAAGCATTCGCGACAAGACAAACGGCAAACTGGACAAGAGCATGTCAAATTGAAAATAATAGCCCAACAAATAACAAGACGCGTACCCACGGTACAAGAAATAAACATACCAACCAAACACACAAATTGATCGGCAAAAATTGGCGAAAATTGGCGTAAACCACCACGGGGAACCTATAAGGTAAACTTTGACGGTTCTTCCCTGCGCAACGGGCAAGGTTCAGCCGGCATGATTATAAGGGACTGGAATGACAATCCTATCCAAATTGCTTACTCCAGACTTGGTCGCGCCTCACCCCTCCAGGCGGAGGCGGCGGCTCTGAAACTAGCAGTACTAGAGGCTAATAAGCTACAACTAAAAAACTTGATTTTTGAGGGAGACTCAAAGATCATCACTGACCATCTATCTGCTAATATCCGATGCCCCTGGGAGGTGGAAATGACCCTATCGGATATAAAAACCATAACTCGAAGTATGGGAAAAGTCTCTTTTTCTCATATACCCCGCGCAGGAAATAGAGTGGCTGACAAGGTTGCACACCTTTGCCACTCTATTTATGGGGTTCACATAACAACTGACAAAGATCTCCGTGATCTCATCCTACGGGATGCGCTTGGATAGTCCGCTATCCAAATCCTTTCCTAATTAAAAAAAAAAGACCCAAAAAAAAAAAAAAAAAAAAAAAAAATAATATATATATATATATATATATATATATATATATATATATATATTATATATATATATATATATAGAGAGAGAGAGAGAGAGAGAGAGAGAGAGAGAGAGAGAGAGAGAGAGAGTGGGTAACTTGTGTACAAGGCTTAGGATGTGCATTGTGCACAAAATATTATTCGGTGAAATGTGAAACATTATTCAGTGAAATTTGAAGCATTATTCGGTGAAATGTGAGTATTGTTTAGGGGAATGTGAAACATTGTTTGGTGAAATTTGAGGCATTCCATATAAATTGTAACTATTGTTTAGGGAATTGAGGTTTCTTTTATTTGAAATGGATAAATAAAAAAACTAAACATTATTCGGTTGAATGTTATAAATTATTCAGTGGAATTGGGACGTTTTCATCTGAACTGAACGGAAAAAAAAAACATAAAAGTGTTTGGTAGAATGTTTCACATTTCACCGAATAATGCTTAAAATTTAACCGAATAATGTTTCACATTTCACCGAATAATATTTGTGCACAATGCACACCTCTCTCTCTCTCTCTCTCTCTCTCTCTCTCTCTCTCTCTCTCTCTCTCTCTCTCTCTCTCTCTCTCTCTCTCTCTCTCTCTCTCTCTCTCTCTCTCTCTCTCTCTCTCTCTCTCTCTCTCTTCTCTCTCTATATATATATATATATATATATATATATATATATATATATATATATATATAGAGAGAGAGAGAGAGAGAGAGAGAGAGAGAGGGGGGGGGGGGTATTGCTTTATGCTTAACTAGTGCAGGTCCCGTCCCGTGTACGGGAAATACATTAATACATTATTCCAATAAATAAAAATAATAATAATCCAAATATAAATCATTTTTTCCACCAAAAAATAATCTAGATATAAATAAAATAGCACTGATCAAATACTACAAATATATCTATTACAGTAATATTTTTGGTAAGTATGACTATGAATTTTTTTTTATTTACATTTATGTCAATTAACTAAAATATAAATATATATAGATAGATTGTGGCTTATATAACTTTCTATAAACTATGATAACATATTATTTTATTATTTTTTCCCCTAGAATCAACTACAACGCACCGCATAGGATTTTTGTCCCTAGAATCAATCACAACACGCCACTTAGGACGTTATGCATCGGTTTTAGTATATGTATATAGATTAGTTTTTCATAGAGTTGTTTTATTGGGAATGAAATCCTATGTCCTCAAAAATGTCAAAAAGATTATTTTAGGTAAGGCTTGATTCGGGACCGATAAGTGGAGGTCGTGTACATGAGTGCACATGCGTCGCCAGTAAGCTAGTACACAAGTGGGGGATTCAAGGCTGGCTAGCCCACACCATTTTAGATAGAATTGAAAGGTAAAAAAAATTGAAAGGTAAAATATAAGTATTTTTAGTGGCTTGGTGGTTAAGCTCACACCATTTTAGATATAATTCAATCAACATTGTTCAAATCCCATTAGACACATTTTTTCATTTATTTTTTCCTTAATCCATTTTTAATTATCTTAAAATTCTTACAATTTATTTGGTATTTTACAATTAAATCATTATAATTTATCTTACAAATTTAAGATATTCTCTCTATATTTTTTTAAAATAATATTTATAATAAAAATAATATTCTCTCTATATATTTTTTTAAAAATAATATTTTTAATAAAAATAATATAAAAATTATCCATAAAAAATTGTGTCTACCCTGAAAAAATTTCTGAAGTCGGATGAAGTTTCATTTTAAAATCAATTGACAATATAATGAGTATCTCATCGACTTATATGCTTCTGATGTGGGACTATTTTGTTACAAATTACATTTAATTGAGCATCATTTACCTTTGAAGGTTAGATATATTTGACGGTGTAGTTAGTGGGAAACGTTGAGCAAGTAACGATTGAGTAGGTGAGAGCTAACTTTGGTCAAACATTATTTTCTTAATTACGTGCGTTCACTTGTAACTTTCTCTGTGTAGTTCTCTTATTGAATGAAAGGGTCCCTTATTTTATTAGAATCCCCACCATATATTGTCCTCTTTTAATCATCACAATTTTACAAAATATCAAAAACATATGTATAGCGTGACCTTAACAAACGTCAATTAATTTTGAATTGTTGTGTTTGTTGAATTGGTTCTTTAACTAATATCATTAATGGCTCATATGTAGACCTATCAAACGGGTTATTCGGGTCGGGTTCGAGTCAGATCACTTCGGGTCTCGGGTAAAACGGATCCCGGGTATTTTCGGGTTGAATAGAACCCGGGTTTGACCGGGTTTCGGGTCATTTCGAGTTTGTCAATTTTTTCCTTTTTAAATTAAAAAATTCACGATTTGATAATTTTGCAATAAATTTTAATTATATATAAAAAATAATAATTATATTTAATTAAAAATCAACCGGGTCACCCGGGTCAATCGGGTAAAATCGGGTCAAAATTTCCGGGTCGAAACCCAGATGACCCGGAAAATTTCCGGTTTTTTGGGTTCGGATCGAAAGTTTTCCGGGCGGTCAAGTCGGGTCGACCGGATCGGATTGTGTTTTGACAGGTCTACTCATATGTCAAGGCATGGATTGAGGTAGCATCTACTTATAGGTTTTATGTAGGGCTGTTATATGAACTGAACAGTTCGAGCTCGGCTCGAAAAAACTTGATTCGAGCTTATTCACTTATTTAAACAAGTCAAGTTTGAACAAAAAAAAACTCATTTAAAAATTAGGTTCGACTCGGTTCGAACTCATTTAACAAATGAACAAGTTTAAATATGTCAAACTCGACTCGTTCGGCTCGAATAACCCCTACTTCTCCCAGATAGTATATAAAATTGAATGGGCAAACCATAAAAGATTACATCATCCGTCATTATCCACAACTGAAAAGATATCATAAGGGAGCCACCAAAATGGATAAGTTTAAATCTTATGTCTCCCGTTCTTGTGTAAAACTCTATATTTTCTTTATTTATTTTTTATTATTTTAATTTTTAAATAAAGTTTTGTAAGATGGGGATGGAAATTGAAAAATGGGAACAGCGAGTGGGGATGGAGGATTGGAGGTTTATCACGATCGATCGTATATCAAAATATCTTAAAATCCAGTTGGGCATCTAATATGAATATCTATACAATTTGCTTAAAATATTCAACTTGCATGCTACAACAAAAATTAGAGCGTTATCAAAACCAAAAACAAACAAAATACAAAAATTAAAGCACAAAACATGTTGATCTTTTATCTTTATTTATTATTGTCCATTTTGATTTTTGACTTACACTCCTTGAATTGATAAATAAAGAACAGTCATCCGGAGTTCGAACCGGAGAGTTATCCGTACTACCCACAACTCCCTGATCAAGCCAGTGACATTGGTGTAATAGGCTTCTCTTAAAAATAAAAAAAAAAATATTAAATTGGGCTTCAATACATTTTCATTTAGGATGTAGCCCTACGAAATAGGCCCATTTCAATACCAAAAAAACAAAACGAAATTGGCCCATTTTGATAAGTATACTGTATAGTGTATACTAACCAAATACTAAAACAAAAAAAAAAATTATTTCCCTTCCCTCCACGGCTTCACTTCCTTTGTCCATCCAGCTTAGCCATGGGATTTGCTGTTGAAAGCTTCCTCTTTGTCCCTGTTTTTGCTCCTGCGTAAAGGTTAGATCGACCTCTTTCTTATTAGGATTGGAATTCAATTAAGGTTTGTTTGATCCATTGCAAAGAGAGGTCAAATCTCTGCAACCTCATATTTCATTTTATTTGTCGCGCTAAATTCATAAAAACAAACAATATTGCTTGCTTTGCTTATACAGAATTAGGACTTTGTGTGTGGATCACCTGTTGTATTAATTTGGCCCCGTATAATACAAATAGTCTTCAATGTCGAACTACATTGATGGTGAATTATTGGCTTCCATTCTCAAGCAGCTGCCCGTTAAAGCCCTATTGCGATGCCGATGTGTGTGCAATTCGTGGGCCTCCAAATGGTTTGTCTTAGATCACCTTGCCGTCCAAACGCCATGCCTCATCGCACAAAACTACTATCAGGACTATGTTTTCCTTGATCCACGCACTCTCCCTTCCTACCGTAGTTTAAAAACAAGTATTGATCAATTTCGTGGACACACAAAGATACAATTTATAGTTATTGGAGGCGTTCGTGGTGTAATTTGTCTCTTTAACAACTATGATCGTCTCTTCTTGTGGAACCCTTCGATCCATCGGTCTTTCAGGATTCTTGTGCCTAAAACTTGGATTTGTCAAAAAGGTGTTGGGTGAAAGTACTGTGATTTCTGGATTGATCCTTCAAACAACGATTTCAAAATTGTGCTATTACGACTTGGGCGCTACAGAAGGGCTTTACTTTTATCCTCTACGAAACCGGCATGGGCAGAAGTCGATACTAGTCGCATCAAAAGCTGTTACAGTTCCAACTTTTAATACCCAACATGTCCTGATAGGTGGAGTGGCTCACTGTGTGGTATACACTGATTAGTCATACATCTCCAAAGCTATACTTTTCATTGATTTTGGGCAGGAAAAGTTGGGATAAATTGTGTTTCCTGAACCGGTATGAGTGTTGATGTTGTCAGAGTCACAACGGGATGAGTTCAATATTTGCAAGTGGAAAGAATCTCTTTCAGTTGTGCACTGGAAGCAAGGCCAAACTGGTTCTCCTAATGGATCATGTGATTTATGGACAATGCAAAATGGATCGTGGAGGAAGACGTTCAGCTTTAACCTTATGAATGAGGTATGGATATGGAAAGTCCACACTATGTTGGAAGATTGTGGCAAGCTACTAGTTTTAGGTATGCATCCTGATACCGATTATGAATTGATGTATTATGACCTCAAACATGGCTGCACCCTTATCACTTCTAACTTTTGAGGATATACAACCTCTTTGGCTTTCGACTTTTGTAGAGACCCTTGTTTTTTCCGATCCAATATGTGTTTCTACTATTTAGTTGGATTATGTATTTCTCTGTGAAATATATGCATTTCTATGATTACTGGTTGGATTTATTTTGCTACAATATTCAAGCATAGTTGGATTATGTAACGTACAATAAGGGGAAGTCAGCATCGATGGACGAAAGACACAGTCGTATGAAATTCCAAACGACAAGAAAAAGTAACACAAAAGACACCATTGGGGAACAATAGTGGAGATTTTAGATATGGATTCAAATAAGAGTTTTCATAAACTACACATCCACCACCCTTTAGAAACGGCAAGAAATGGAATACAATCGTGAGAAACCAAATGTATCTGGGGCTATTATTCGAGCTGAATGCTGCTTGTTCATATTCAGTTTATTTAGGATATGAACGAGTTCGAGCCGAGCCTAATTTTGAACCGAGCTTAAAAATGTGTTCATATATACTCGGCTCGTTTAGGAAATGAATGAGCTCGGACCGAGCTTTAAGCAGTTCTACTTGCTTATTATCCAGTAACTTAAAGTAAATTTTAGAAATTTCATAAATTTTGAGCTATTCGAGTTTAATTTGACCGAGCCGAGCTTTGGATTGAGATTAAAAGTTAAAAATGTGCGCATACTCGGCTCATTTAGAAAATGAACGAGCTCGAATCGAATTTTTATCGAGCAAATATGTGTCGAATTCGAGCTACTCGTGTTTTTTTGTTTGTTTTCTTTTGATTATGTAAGAATTCGAGATCAGACATACTTGAATTTCGACGGCCGACAACTTGGCAGAAAGAAACCCGTTAAAACATACAAACGAAAACATAAACGGTGTAATACAACAAGTGGAAGCGCACCTTACAAGAACGAGACTAGACAAAACTAAATCTAACATGTTGGGGATGTAGACTACGGACGAAAGCCAATCACTGTCCTGAAACAGCACCGCTGTTTGATGATATATTATGAATCCCTGTGGGTAGTGAAGACGAACCTCCAGGAAGCTCATTTTCGAACACGGAGTCGCCCCGTACACACCACATCAATCACAGACAGCCCCGACCCCGACTTTCAGAACCCCAATAAAGAAGAAGAACACTTAGGGCGTGTTTTCCTCCCCTCTTTTTTAAGAGGTGGAGGGGGTGGAGGTGGGTGAAATGAGGTGAAGGTAGGAGAAAATCTCCTATCTTTGTGAGAGGAGGTAGGAGAGATGGTGGAGATCCACCCTTTGATGAAGATGGAGGTGGTGTTGGAGAGGAGGGGAGAAAACAGGCCCTTAGCCGCACCAAAGCATAGTCGCACGCCACCCAAGTAATCCACACTGTGAAAGACCGATCACAATAGTCCGGTCAAGCCCTAACGGGGTTTAATTCAGAATAAAAACATCTGAATTAAAAAGAAAAAGGGAAACAAAATTGAAGAAACTGAAACTAAATCTAATCGAAGACTATATATAAACCCTAATATTTCCCCCAATTCCCTACCACCTCAACTTCCCGGCGCCATGCCTCTAAATTCAGCGCCCACATAGTTTATTCCAGACAGCAATCCGCGCTTTCTCTGATGGCGAATAAACCCGACAGCAATCCGATTCCCAAATCGGGTTCATTACCATCCGCCAAGATCCACCCTGCTAACGATCCGGAGATCGATCCCCGCTCTTACGTTCTGGAAAAATTCAAGCTATACGAGACTCGACAAGTATGACTCTTGGAAATTCCTGTTTCTTGTGCTGGATCACAAATCCCTAATTATGAAATTACATGGTACATTTTTTTTGGGTTTTGTGATCAGAGGTTTTACCTAATTGGGAGTGATTGCTACACGAGGTTCTTCCGAGTATTGAAGATCGATCGATCCGAGCCCGCTGAACTCAACGTAAGTGAAGATCCGGTGGTGTATTCGCCGCAGGAGGTTAAGAGTTTGCTGCAGCGGATCTCAGAAGGCAATCGCGCAACTGGAGGCTTGTTGTTTGTGGCCAAGTTCTTCGGCGTTGCTGGTATGGCTTCCGTCTGATAAAATTTGTTTGTTTGTTTCTCCTTCTTCTCTGAATTCGTGGATACCCCCATTCTGTTCTGATTATGTTTGGTTTTTGCTGTTTCCCTTAAAGGCTGTATTAAGTTTCTTGAGTCTTATTACTTGATCCTGGTGACAAAGCGTCGGCAGATTGGTTCAATCTGTGGCCATGCGATATACAGCATCGATGAGAGGCAATTGATTACCATACCTCATGCTACAATTCAGTCTGATGTTGCATATTCTAAGACCGAGCTGAGGTATTTTATTCTTTTGCTTGAACACATATACTATATGTGGTCTTTCTATTTGCACATTGTTATTCTTATGTGGTTGCTGCATAACTGTCCTACTTATTTTTGCTAGTTATCTGTGAAAAATAAGTTACTGAATTTCATATATGATATATGTCTGACTAGCAGATTAGAACTAGAGTAATCCTAGGATGGTATCTTTTGCTTTTTTTTTTGGATTAATTTCACAAATTCAATTTCACATAGTTTTCTTCTTTGGGGATGATGTTGCCTTCTTTGGTGTGTAAAGTAGTCATCATACATATTATATGGCTTGGAATGATTATCTGACAACTTGTGTTTACATGAGTGCAGGTACAAGAAGCTTTTTTCCAGTGTAGACTTGACAAAAGACTTCTTCTTCAGCTACACATATCCTATTATGCAGAGTTTGCAACAGAATGTCCAGTCAAGGGGCAAACCTGGGATGCCATATGACAATATGTTTGTATGGAATGCATATCTGACCGAAGCCATACGCTCAAGATGCAAAAATAATATCTGGACTATTGCACTAGCTCATGGACATTTTAAGCAAGTATGCATCTTTTACTGCCTTGCACACCTCCAATTGTTGCTTATATTTTATTTTTGTTACCCATACTTAATTAAACTATTTGCAACATCCATTATGTATTTATTTTCCTTAACATTATGAAATTCTTTTGTTCAATGCCCATTTACATAATCTCCTTTGCAGATGAGAATGTCGATTTTTGGCCGGGACTTCAGTGTTGCTCTGGTCTCTCGGCGTTCCCGGCATTTTGCCGGGACCAGGTATGCTTTTGGTATTGAAGTACTGAATTATGTTCAGAAAGAGCTGGAAGTTGCAGATTTCTTTTCATTCCCTTTCTATGTGCCATGCGCCTTGAATTTCTTTTTTACAAGTGACTAGGCTTATGAAGAATATGATGCATATTTTCAAGTGTTGGTTAATGAAGTGGTCCAAATCTTGTGTCAACACGTTTGAGTGCTGCTTCTCCTTCTTTTCTTTTTACTTATTTATTTCACTACTTCTGATTTACTTCATGGTATCGTTTTCCCAAAATTATGCCTCATGTCCTGTCATTTATTTTACTTCTTCTGATTTACCTCATGGTATCATTTTCCCAAAATTATGCCTCATGTCCTGGCATGTCCAAAAAAATAAGTAAAATTGCACAGATGAGTCCATGTGTGACTGCAGAAGCATGGATGTTCGATGCTGTAAAACTAAGGGTTATATTGCTTAAGCAGAAGCTGAACCTTGCCATGGGGAATTTATCTTCTTTTGCTCAACAAAAATGCTAGTTATATCTCTAATACCGAGTTATACTTGACTTCATGGCAACCGATACTGAGGACTAGTTGTTTAAATTTGTTAACCTTTTCTTATCAGATATTTGAAGAGGGGTGTAAATGACAAGGGAAGAGTTGCAAATGATGTTGAAACAGAACAAATTGTTCTTGACGAAGATGCTGGGTCATGCAAGGGGAAAATGAGTTCAGTTGTGCAGATGCGGGGTTCAATTCCTCTTTTTTGGTCACAAGAAGCCTCAAGATTCAGTCCTAAGCCAGACATAATATGTAAGGATATTGTCTGGTTTGTTTTGATCCTGTGTGTTGCAGCGGCTCCTTGAGTTTTTAATATTTGAACACATAGAAAAAGTTTCTTGGAACAATAGCAGTATCATATTTCTATATCAAGTTAAGTAAGATTGCATGTTTCCTTGGTTATGTGCTCGGCTTAAATTTTTTAATGTCAGTGCAGAGATATGATCCTACTTATGAGGCCACCAAAAAGCACTTCGAAGATCTTGCAGAAAGATATGGCAATCCTATAATTGTGCTCAATTTAATAAAGGTTTGTCTTCAAAGACGCTTTTCTTTTCGAGGACGGATTAGTAATCGAGTTACAGGTTTAAACTTGATGATGGTTGGTTCATTGACATTGCTGGTATTTTCCTGTTCATTGACATTGCTGGTTTAAACTTGATGATGGTTGGTTCATTGACATTGCTGGTATTTTCCTGATGGGTTTTCCTCTTATCATGAATTTGATAGTTGAGGAAGTGGGGTGGACCCTTTCTGTTAAACCTCAGATGTTTATTGATCCTGATATGGAAAGAACAGGAACTAACTTGTTGAGTTTTTTTATTTTTTTGGGTTTGGGGGGGGGGGGGGGGGGGGGGGGGGCGGTAAAACTTGTTATTGCTTTCATGGATCTGATCTCTGCATTATAGTGCAGACCTTTGAGAAAAGGCCTCGTGAAATGATGCTCAGACGTGAATTTGCAAATGCTGTTGGCTATTTAAACCAAATCCTCTCAGAAGAGAAACACCTGAAGTTTATTCACTGGGACTTTCATAAATTTGCAAAGACGTAAGCACAGAGTTTTCATTGATTTATTTATAATGACAAATAGATGGAGTATATGATTAGTGCTCCTTTATATGGTATCATCTTCTTCATTACTTCACAGGAAATCTGCCAATGTGTTAGCTGTTTTAGGAGCTGTGGCAGATGAAGCACTTGATTTGACCGGATTTTACTATAGTGGCAAATCTTCTGTTGTGAAAAAGCGAGCTACCCAATTAAGCAGAAGTGCCACTCTGAGGTAGTGTGTTACTTGTGACTTCACAATAATTCTCTTGTTTATTATTTGCTCCTCCGTTTACAATTTTCAACAAATGTTTCTTATTTGCATACATGGATTCATCTCTTAGGGATCTCAGACCTACTTCCAGTTGTGATCTTTCTCGAATTGGAAGCAGTGATACATTAAACTCACTCACCAGTAGAGAGAGAGATTTTGATTCTGGCCAAAGTTTTGTAAAAGAAATTCACGGTGGAGCTGAAGCTTGCTTCCAGAGCGGTGTACTTCGCACAAACTGTATTGATTGTTTGGATCGTACAAATGTTGCACAGTATGCTTATGGCCTAGCAGCTTTGGGCCGTCAACTTCATGCAATGGGCTTGACAGATACACCTAAAGTGGATTCAGACAGTAGCATAGCTGCAGCTCTCATGGATATGTATCTGGGTATGGGCGATGCCCTTGCCCAGCAGTATGGAGGATCTGCTGCTCATAACACTGTATCTACTCTTTCTTCTGAGTAATTCACCAAATTCCGTGCCACGATTGTTTTCTGCATACTAATTAGAAATATATGTGGGCCTTTTAGGTATTTCCAGATAAACAGGGGAAGTGGAAAGCCACTACTCAGTCAAGGGAACTTTTCAAGTCTATCAAGCGATATTACAGCAATGCATATACTGATGGGGAAAAACAAGATGCAATAAATTTGTAAGCAGTGTTACAGCATCGTGCTTTTTCTTTTGTTTACTTAGTAGGTGGTTTATAATCTCTCTTTATGCTCTTTGTGAATTCCATTCTAGAGAAGTGACTGTTACTGGAATATATGGTAGAAAATATGATAGGTTAGCATGGTAAATTTTATATTGTGTCTCATAGAAAGATTTCGTGATTGGAATTATGTTGAAGTGTATTGCAACAATCATCAAGACCCTTATTTACCATCCTAAGGAATATATAGACAATAGGCCTGCAAGTTGCAACTTGGGGATTGGGGCCTTTACATTCATTTAGCTTTTTTTTTATATATATATTTCAAGTTTTGACAAATTATGATATATCCAGATTCTTGGGATACTTCAAGCCACAGGAAGGGAAACCTGCTCTGTGGGAGCTTGATTCGGATTATTATCTTCATGTGTCTGGAGTTGGAGATGAACTGCTCCCAGATCAGAGGTGGAACACTTTTTCACATGAATATGCACAAAATAAATAAATAAATTTGAACCTACTGTTTTTTTGTTGTTGAAATTTGAACCTACTGGTTGACATAACAAACTTCATTTTTACTCTGCTATTGTTGCAGTTCACCAGATGATGCTCTGCCTGCTGAAGCAAGCAGGACTTTCGAACCCATTCCAGCATGTAAAGAAGACTTCTCTAGGATGAAATTAACATCATTTGATAAACTGATAGAAAGGACGTGCAGCTCCATAAAGAATGTTCGCTTATGCAGTGAACCAGATCTTAAGTCTAGCGGTGGTTCTGGGACTTCTGCAGTGGCCCCTGATGCTGCGTAAGTTTCTACATCCGGACTATAATCTTTTCAGCTTCCATCTGATTGCAAGTACAACTCAATAGGTTTATATACAGATTGCAACTTTCTTTTGCAGTGAGATACAACTCAAGAGTCCAAATTGGCTCTTTGGCCAGCGGAAGTATGAAGAAAATGCTAGCACCCTTAAAGTGGCTTCAAGTGCAAATGTAAATGGTGCCTCTCAACAAGAGATGGGAGATCGTTTATTTGACCTAACCTGGCTTTCTCCAGATGATGAAATCATTGAAGAGGATATCTTCCAGAGGTATGCTATCAAGGAAACCCACCTAAATCAGAGCTCTTTGTTTCTATTTTGGACAGCTTGTTTTGGTTGATTTCTGACCTAGGCTGGTTAGTTCTACTTCTACGAGATAATCCTATGTGCGCAATTCCTTGTCAGGTATACTGCTATGACATCAGTGAATGAAGCCAACGGGTGGTATGGTGGGACTTTGCTTGGCGATCAAGATGAAAATAGCGAGATATACAAACATTACGCCGAGCTTTGTCTGGTACCACATGAATGTTTTTTATTCACCTCATAATCATGCGATTATTTCATACATTAGGTTGAACCATTTTCACTTGCTCTACTTCTTTTATGTCAATGCAAGCAGGGTCCATCAATGGAGCCATTCGAGAATGATGCAGAGAAAGAGCAGTACTATGATAACGTGCTCCGAACAGCAAGGATAGAGAACATGGACGACGTAGCAGTTGAAGCAGAAATGGAAGGTGTGTTGAAGGAGTACGATCAAATAGGAGCTGATCTTGGAATCTTCCCCTCATGTAAATCCTTTGCTGGAGATCCTTCGCAGTTAACAAGATGGCTCATTGGAGAAGAAAAGATTCCAAAAAACTGAGAAATAATAGGCAGCAATTCATTTGAAAACCTGCAGCACATACTTATTCATTTCCAGTAAATAGCATCTTCTCGAATTCGTGGATGAAGGTGCCAACTTTTTTGTCTGTATGACTGTCTGTGTGCATTTGCCCTTCAGATTTTTCTTGTCAATTGTTTTGATAGATAAAGAGCTTGTCAGCTTGGGAGATTATTTGTGGGGTGAACTTAATTAATGATTTGTCTAATTACTTGTTACTGTTGTAGAGATGACCACTACTGTCATACTGATGACAAATAATTTAATGACAGATCTTGTTTCCTTTTTATTAGAATTGTACGGAGTACTTTTTTGCTTTTCCTTAAGAATATACTGTATTCTAAAGTCAGAAAAAGCTTGAAACAAAAAAACAGAAAGAGGCAACAATTCAAAAACGCCCAAAGATTCCATCTTCCTCTTGGCTGGCTAATTTTGGTAGAATCTCATGTACAGAGACCCATAAAAATTGCATCCAAATATAGAAAGAATCTCTAGGAGTTACCATTCAACTAGAAATTTCCCATTTAATACCATAAATAAATTTAGAAAAAAAACAACAGAAGCAAAAATTTACTAAGGCATCATTAATCCACCAAAATAATTTAGCAGTAGATTGTCAAAAAGTAACCCATCAGTCCATAATCCATATACACCTTAAAATACTATACTACCTGTTAAGTGCATACTTCTTACTTGGAGGTCGCCATAGCTGCAAGCAGACGCCTTTCTAGAAGGAAATGATGCAGCAGATGACAAGCAGGCAATGGCAGAATCATGAGCCTGAAATCCGGTGCATCTTGGACCAGCGAATGCATGAAATGGGAGACTTCGACTAACAAAAGCTGGCCTTATATTCTGAGCACCTATCTGAACTACTACAATAACCAAGTTAGGTGCTTAAATAGCAAAACTATGTGCATTTTCTATTGCTAGGACAATCTCTAATGTGGCGGGTCAGTGGCCAGAACCTACTTCCATGTCGTCATCCTTCTGTGGTCAATCTGGTAGGAACTCCAACCCCCTTCGGGCTCCTTCCTCTTATCCGTTTTGGGCACAGTAACTGTCGGTGACAATCTCACCCTTTCTTCAGCTGGAAAATTCCCAAGCCTGTTTGCATTATCCGAGGAACCAACCCCACCGCTTAGAAAGAAGCTGGGTCTCATGTTTGTATACCCACCCGGGTTAAGTCCTTGCGCGGTCTCCATAAGGTGAAGGCTTCCAGGGTAGGCTGACAGCACAGGTCCAGACACTTGAGGGAGAGTGGTACTAGTTCCATGTTGGCTACCAAAATGCGGCAACATATTAGGAGGGTAGATAGAAGAGGATAGCCCATTAGTTGTTCCAATGTAGTACCCAGACGGTTGTCCTGGTGTAGGTGTAAAGGCAATGTTCGGCTGTAAGGGCAAAAGGGTCTGTTTCTGATCAGCCGAGGGGAACATATTCGGGGCTGCTACAAGAAAGGGTTGCCCTTGAACATGGGTAAAACCCGGCATGGAACTTAAATCAACCCAATATGCAGGCCTAACACCACTGACATTCCCTTGTCTTGCACTTCCATTCGTGGAATCAGTCAGAAGATAATGTCCCTTTGGCTGGCTGCCTAGACCCGAAGGGTGAAGCACATTGTTTGTATCCTTATCCATCAACAAGTTATCATTCAAATCAAAATTCAACATCTGTGAATTTGGCCTAGCATGAAACTTATCACCTTCGGAGCGATGGTTGAAGGTGAGGGTTTCTGATACTTTTAAACTGAGTTCCACAGCATGAGTTTCTGATGGAGGAGCAAAGTTGAGGTCAAAACCTCTATCGCCCCGTGATGGAGTAGAGTTTGCATCAGTAGATTTTCCACCAGACCCCTTATTTAGATCAGAGTTACTGGAAGGAAAAGTCGTGCGAAAGGCACTTGTTGCCACTGATCTCCTCCACCCCAACTCCCCTTCAAACTGCAAAGGAATACTAGGTAAGCCTTTAGGAACCCCAACTTTAGCCACCACAGCTATCGGCTCCGATTGATTTGCTGCAAGGAGAAGTGATCTTTTTGCACTTCCCACCTCATTAATCTCCAAATCTTCATTTAGGTCGAACCTGCTGACCCTTGAAACCTGGCCACTAGCAACTCTTAATTTTGACAATTGCTGCTCTTCATGGGCGGCTTCTTTGGACCTGTGCCATGTTTCTGGACTCCTCTCTCCTGCCTTCATCTTCTCCGAGCATAGATGCTCACTTAGCTGCGACGTTTCAGAATTAGCTTGTTCATCACATGATTTCAACTGCTTCTTCACTACCCCTTTTGAGAACTCACCCTTCTTGAGGCTCACTGAGCCGACCAAATCTGAGGATTTTGATGCCTTGTGAAGCCGCTCTGTCGGCATTCTCTCTCTGTCAGGCTTGGTTTCCACTGATTCCAACTGGCTCTTATTTTCAGAGTGATTATTAGGAGCAATTACATGTGATGAGTTAGACGAAGAAGACTCGCTTTTAAGATGCTTGTCAGCGTATGGAGCCTTGGATGTCAGCTTGAAATTGCTCTGAATATCATCCACTATCTGATCTTGCTCTACTTTTCCCGTGACCGGATGTTTCATCTCTTTGTTATGTTGCAGATCAAGCTCTAAGCTAGCAACTCTCCTAATGGAGCTTTCCCGCGTCAGCTGAATCCGATCTGATGAAACTGTTGAGGCCTCGGCATCCCTTTGATTCCTGGAAATAGTTCCCTCGGAAAAACTTTTAGTTCCGCTTGCTCCAACATCAATTGTCGATTGTGTTGCAGTTGTAACAACAGAAGAATGTTGCTCGGCTTTGCCTTTACGACTAGTAAGACCACTGAAGGAAGCATTATTATCTAAACCACCCTTTCTTGCCATTGCTGTAAACTGTAAAGCTTTCAGTCCAGACAACACAATTCCCATTCACAGCACAAATGACTACAAAACTTGCTCCCGAATGCTGAACCGATCAATGCCGTTTAACAACGCCATCTAACAGTGAAGTTGCTTCCAAACTGACCTCAAGAATCTGGAGCACTTCCTATTTGAATCAAAGTAGGGAAATCAAATCATGAACAACACCATGTAAGCAGTTTGTATAGACATCCATGACAGTAAAAAAACTCTCATGGATCCTGTGTAGAATGGACAAGATTGCTAAATGGTCAAATCCAGGATCAAACAGATCAAATCTAGTGCAAAGATTGGGAATAAATTTTATGCTCCAGATGAACAGCAAAGGATTTAGAAAGTCACAAAACCCTAGAAAATTTTATTTAATTTAATTTACCGTCCCACTCTCAAAGGAAAAGCAAGAGCCTTTCTAATTATGACTTAAATGGGAAATTGGGACATCCCTGCTAATTATGACAAGAAATCTTAGAAAGCAAATGAATGAAGAGGGCAAGATTTTGTACATCATCAATTCAATGAAGAACACCTGATACTCCACAATGAATATGCAATTAAAAGCAAACCATAGGTTTATTCTCCAGCAAATTGGAAAAAGGAAGATGGGGATGGGATGAGTTGAAAGAACAAGAGAACAAAATGAAGGCTGAAATCCAACAAAAAAGTACTGTATGTTACAAAATTACAGCAACATCTGAGGGATTTCACATGAACAGGCATCCAATACACATGCAAACAAAAGGCACCCATAACTCATTTTCACAAGACAGAAACACAATCACAGAGAGAGAAAAAGACAGATGGAGAAAGAAAGAAAGAGATTGGGAGGGGGACCTGTTTTGAATCACCCAGAAGACAAAAGGCCCAAAAAAGAAGAAGAAAAATTGAACACGCCAGTGTAGAAAGAAACACAAACCTGATCTGGGAGGAGGAAAATTCATCAAAACGGGAGTCAAAAGAAAGAACAGGAGGAAGATGGGTTTAGAGAGAGAAACATAAAGGTATGAAATTTATCTTCATTGTGAGGCTTTCTCTGTTCTCACCCCCAAAAAACCCTCTCTTTGAAGGGATTTGTTTATACTTTTATAGATGTGGTGGAAGATGAACAAACAATCAGTGAGAGGGGAGAAAAGACCAAAAGGGGATGAGAGACTATGAGAAAGAGAGAGGGGGAGAGAGAGAGAGTTGCAAAACTTACCTAAACTTATGATAGAAATGGGCGACCGAAGGTGACGACATGGGAATAAAGTAACACACACACCTTCCAGGCTCCCTCCCAGAGTCCCAGGCCAGCCCCTCTCAACAAACAAATTCAACAGGGGAGGAAGGAGAGAGAGAGAGAGGGGTGGGGCCCAGTTAACAACAGGTAGTGAAGTGAGCAGGAGAAAGGGGTGGGGGCGAATTTTGATAGGGATTTGAGGAGTTTTTTTCGGATTCCAAAATTCCTCTCACTTCAAAGTAGTGTGGGGGAGTTGGGAGTGTCTCTGCGGTCCCCACTTCAAAACAAAAACAAAATCCCACAAAATATAAAAAACCAAAAATATAAAAGAAACATTTGTTTGGTATGTGTATGATTCGTATGATTGCATTTTGATATTGAGTGATTGGGGTTATACTTATAGTCTAAGTCGAGTATCTATCCATCTAGTCTTTAAGTACATTTAGGATCTAATCTAGTCTATCAACAAAATTTCTTTCATCATTTAAGATATCTTAATTTGTGGATTGATTGAAAATATCGAATATTTTTTTTAGGTGAAACTAAGATAAATAACTCATTTTTTAACTATAAGAATAACTAATACGACTCCCGCGCCATGACGCGTTTTTTTAAAACCAAAATACTATATATAAAAATATTATAAAATATTAATTATTGTTTAAGATAAAACTCATGATAAAAATTTAAAATAAATGTATCTTATAATTATCTCAATTTTTTTAAATCTTATGTAAAATATAATACATAAATATAGATTATTTAAATAGCTCGATAATACTAACATCAATATCATTATAACATTGTTTAATGTGATGTGTCATAATCAATAGTTATATTCAATATTTTGAATTAAGTCTAATAGTTAGTAAATAAATTTGATTAAGCCTAATAGTTATATTAGATTGAATCATGTTTTGAATTAAGCTCAATAGTTACCAAAATTAAAGAAAAAAAGAGAATTAAATGAAAAAAAAGAAGAAGAAAAGTGAGAATTAAAGAATATCAAAGAAAAATGGGAAAATAAAAATGATTAGTTAAAACTCCTAAAATGCCTCTAAGATTGACACAGCATCCTAAACTCTTCTTAATTGAGAGTTTATATAGATAGTTAGCAAAATTAAAGAAAAAAGAGAATTAAAGGAAAAAGAAGAAGAAAAAAATGAGAATTAAAGAAAATCAAATAAAAATGGGAAAATAAAAATGATTATTTAAGACTCCTAAAATGCCTCTAAGATTGACACATCATCCTAAACTCTTCTAAATTAAGAGTTTATATAGATAGTTACCAAAATTAAAGAAAAAGAGAATTAAAGGAAAAAGAAGAAGAAGAAAAGTGAGAATTAAAGAATATCAAAGAAAAATGGAAAAATAAAAATGGTTAGTTAAGACTCCTAAAATGCCTCTAAGATTGACACATCATCCTAAACTCTTCTAAATTAAGAGTTTATATAGATAGCTCAAATTTCAGAAAAGGTGATAATAAATAGTACAATATATTGACTTTTTATGGACAAAATTACAACAAAAAACACTGACCTTTAATTTTTTTTAAAGTATAAAATTTTGGTATAGTTTAGATGATAATAAGGTGATTTAACGAGAATAATTCATTTTTTTTATTTTAGATGGGAAAATGCTACAATTGTTCCTTTTTCATACATTAGAAAGTTGAAATGTACTTTTTTTAAAGCAAGATAAGAATTCGGTTCACTAGACAAGTCTAGAGAAACCGAGAGACCGGATAAGTCGGTAGATGGACTAACCATCATGTATAAACAGAAACAAATAACTGAAGCAAATGACAGAAATGAAATTACAAAAGCAAATGACATGAGTAAATTAACAAACTAAACGTACAAGCCATCTTACATCGAAATCACAAGCTAGAGGCAAACGAAACGATTGGTCAAAGGAACAACGCACACAGAGAACTCTGGGGAACACCAGCGGACACCTCATAATCTCGTATTGTTGGCTCAAAGAAACCATCAGATGTCAACGCACGTCCACGACATCATCGAATACGACAAATCAAACACCGTCAAAAGAAGCCTGCAACACAACAAGAACAACACCGCACTCCAATCCGGAAACACGACTCCAAGCCAAACCATTATCCATTAAAACCCAAAAACCCAACTCACCCCTCAAGGACGATAACAAGATCGAGAGCGACTACTAGGTCGTCTAAATAGAGGCGGATGAAACGGATTAAGACATAGAAAATGAACAACAATCAACAGGGCAACGAGGCGGAAAAACAGATTGAGATTGGTTCGAGGTCAAAACAAGAAAAAGATAACAAATTTTTTCCCCTGGCAATCCTAACAAAAGAAACAACGGATGAGAAAAACGGCAAGGAGGCTTACAGCGGGAGACCCGCCATGGAGACCGAGGAGCAAGGAGACGATCGAAGACGACCAGAGCCGAAGGAGTCAGCGACGGAGCTCCAACCAGAGGAGTTGAAGGCGGTGGCTGAGATACGGTGGCTAGGGCGGTGGCTATGGCGCTGGAGGAGCGGCGGAAAGCTTACAACGGGAGGGGCACCTGATGGCTAAGGCGCCTCGCCTGAGATACTATTGGCCGCGGAGGACGACGGTAGAAGTCGGAGGACCGAAGCGATAGGTGGAACAACGGTGGGAGGTGCGCGGAGCAGAGGCGGTGGCTATGGCGGCGGTAAGTCGAGGGAGAAGGAGTTGGAAGTCTTGGGTTGGTTGGCGAGGTAAGCCAAGAACTGGCGGTGATGCGGTGAAGGGTTGAAGGGAAGCCATGGGGATAGTGACCGGAACGAGGGGGACGGGAAAAGAGGCAATGGTCATAGGAGGTGCAGGTTGCAACCGGTCTTGCTGGGGCAAGAAGGAGTATGTGGGTGAGACTACCTAGGAGGCGGCGCTCGAAGAAATCTCCTCTCAAAGAGAGAGCGTTAGGTCATTAGCGGTTTCTATCACATGCTTGGGTTTCGGATTTAGGAAGCACTTAGCCTATCAAAGAGAAAGTTGAAATGTATTGATATCTTCTCAACGAGGATATGCTGCCTCCAATTTTTATTTTTACTTTGAACCAAAAATAATTTGACAATAAATTTTTTTTATATGTCAAGAGCATCCAAGCGGATGGATTTTTTTTTCTCTAGTTTATCACATAATCTCTCACCCTTCACTCTTTTTTTTATTTTTTTTTTAAATTCTAATTTTTTTAATTCGGTGGTACCATCCCTACTCCCTCATTAGATTGAATCACATTGAATTTAAGAAACACAACCAAATACTCCCAATTAAACATCTCATAAAACAAATTTAACAAAGCAACTCTGTCCCTCCCCCTCCCTTTAGGGCTGGCACTGGCAGTGGCAGGCCTGGCCCCCCCAATGAGGTGGAAGTAGGGGTGGCAAGTGGGTCCCACTTTACCCAATTACCCATGTAGCTCAACACTGAACAGGTTGTGGGGGTGGGGTCCTGGACCGGTGGGACCCTTCACCACTCCTATGGGTCCCACCATGCTGCTGCCCTTGTTGTGGGGCCCCCAACCAAGGCCAGACCCCTTTATACTACTCCGTAAATATTAATCCATGTCTTACTCCGTATTTCATTACTGTATTTTATACTGTACTCCACTATGGACTCTGACTCAATAATACTGTAATTCTATACACTAATCAAATGTTTTTTTTTTAATATTTTTCCAATCTGATCTTACTTACTGGCGTTACTGCACTATCTGATCTTGTATCTAAAACTCATGTCCGTACAAGCTCGGATAGTGACGTGTCACCCTTTATTTATTTATTTTTTATTTTATAAAAAAAAAAAAAACAAGATCCAAGATATGACTGAACCACACATTAAATACATAAGCAATTAAAAGTGGGTACATTACTACTCATACTAGTACTAGTATATGTATAGAGAATCTTGTTGTAATAAAACCATTAATTAAGAAAAATGCAGTAGTAGTATAAATAGAATAATAAATGGTGACTAGTAATATCACCGAGCGATTAGTTTAATAACCGAGTCAGACAGAAATCATATTTTTATAAAGCTACTTAATATGCCAAAAATCTTGTAAATAATGTAACATGGGTAGCCCTACCCTACCCTGTGTAATATTTATGACCATAAAGTGTGAAGTATATGTTAGTATTAAATGCATGTCCCTTTTTCCTTGCTAAAACACAAAAGTAGTGGTGTGTGTGTGCAAGTGGAACCAATGCATGATACCCAATTAGCTATATATTACTGTATATTATAGTCACAATAAATATCCCACATGTTTTTTTAAATGATAAAAATTATACTCTTTTTATTAACTAAAATTTAATATAAAATATTATTTTTTTAAAAATAATTTTCGAACCATCTTCTATGACTAGATAATTTATGTGAAGTTTAATTGCCTCTTTTATTCATAGTTTTAATGTCAACGCCTAGGTCAAGATAGGAGAGCGAGACCTTAATTTTTGATAGGCCATGTGTATAGGGCGACCCAGCCAATCCCGAATGATAATGTCAGAACAACTGACCTTATAAGAAAGGGTAGAACCATCAGAGTTAAGTTTGAAGTAGCCGGTCGGTGGTAATATTATTATATTTTTTTATAATAGTTTAATGAAAAAATTATAAAAATTAAAATTAAAAAGTCGATATTTTATATAATTAAAAAAAAAACTTAAATGAATAATAAAGTGTAGGGGTCCGATAAAAAAAAAAAGTATTTTATAAGGGTAGAGTTTGTCCGACCTTACCATAGGATATCAACATCAAGTAGGATGATTAATTAACATCTTCCTCATTCTATTGTCCTAACATATATAGCCCCACTTATTTTGTCTTGGTGTTCTATAGTAGCTACTTTTTTTTCCTATAAAGAAATAAAAAAAAGACAGAGAGGGAGAGGAAGGGGACTAGATTGGTATTGCCATGCCCATTTTAAAACAAGATTATAAATAAATACACCAATGCTTAAGTGGATAACTAAGTTTAACACCCCTTAATAACAATAACAAAATTGGATATCATAATTCAATAAGTGGTTACTACATGTTATGTTGGGTATGCCTCATATTCAATGTAAAAAGCCAAGAAAACCCGCAAATGAAGAAGGAAATGATGGTAAGTGATACGGGGTTAGCCGTAGGATGGCCCGATCTTCGACAATCAAACTAGAATAACAAGAACGGAAGCAAACGACTCAAGAACAAGACAAAACGCAGCAAGACTCGAACAAAGAAACAATAAAGACTCGACCGAT
Source organism: Persicaria tinctoria (assembly GCA_037127255.1). Taxonomy (NCBI): domain Eukaryota; kingdom Viridiplantae; phylum Streptophyta; class Magnoliopsida; order Caryophyllales; family Polygonaceae; genus Persicaria; species Persicaria tinctoria. Next base: position 85,030,415 of record JBANSL010000011.1, on the reverse strand, counting down.
AAGGACTGATTCGAACTAAAATAGAACGAGGCAAAGACCCCAGGCCTCCTAAGAGGGTAGGAACCAAATACCAACGACTATAAAACCCGCATCTACAACCTTACACAACCAAGCGGACAACTTGGAGGCACAAGGAGGGGACTTGTAATTACCGGGATCACCAAGCTCTCGCGAGGTTGATGAACTCAAAGCAAACCAAGTTAGATCAAGAACCAATTTACAATCGATGAACCACACTACGAATCGATCGACTTACGCTCTATGTGTTTCACACAAAAAGAGAACTTTCATAAATTTCAACGTGTTTTTTCAATAATGGAGATCAGCCTTCTTATAACCCTAAAAGGCCAATTTATCAATTAAAATAATAAATAAAAGAAATTATTAAATAACCTAAAATAACTTAAAATAGGTTCCTAAAATAACATAAAATAGGTTGACTTATTAATTAAGTCTTATGACATAACACATGAAATAAGCCAAATTTAGGCCAAAGAAGAATCCGGCGTCCAGCAGCTTCCGAATTCCAGCAGCAGCATCGCGCACACCCGCGCGCCGAGTCCGCACGCCCGCGCACCCACCTGCACGCCCGCGCACTTTGCTTATTCCCGTCTAAAAACAGTGACAGCTCCAAGATGTTGATTTTCGGTCAAGCTCTAGGTCGAATCTGGAAAAATCTTAAACAGCAAAGTTGTAGATCTCTTCGTCCTCGTTCCGACAAGGTATGACACGAACTAATCCGATCAATATTGAATCCAAACTACTCATTTTACTGAGACGTCGAAAAGCTGTCAAACGGCTGAACGACTCTAAAACGAACGACCCATCAAGCTTGCACCTTTGGACCTTCTCCCATGGTGGAGCCTTCTTCTTCCTCTTGAGGATGACAACATTCTCATGAGCTCGAATCATAGGTCCATCCTCAAGTATAGGTGTGTCCGAAGGTGTCTTGGATGGTCCCGCATCAGTAAGTAAATGCATCTATGCACCCATAAAGTTGTCCATTCAAGGACAAGCCACCATATATGGTCTCAAACTAAATGCCCCCAAGTCCCCAACCCAAATCCCATCATATAAACCACAGGTGGACTGTAGCCATGGCCTATGGGGCATGTCCAACCATGTCTCACACTAACATATCATTTATATATTTTCCTCGAATAGGTAAATAAAGAGCGGTCATTCCGGGGTTCGAACCAGAGATCTATAAGTACTATCCACAAGTCCTTTCCGGTGGGTCATTCCGGAATGGTTAAAAACTTTGGTAGGATAAACTTTTTATAGTGACTTGTCCCACCGCTTCCCGGCCCTATACACCAGAAAACCCCTTGTGGGATTTTTTAGGAGGCTCAGTACCACTTTCGCAAAGTGCGATCAACGGTCGCAACCTCACCTACCTGCACACGGACCACTTCGCAACTTCGGTTTGGCCCTACGGATTAGTATACACTGCTTGACCGGCCTAAATGCACAAAGTGAGATTCGAACCGAGACCTCTTCTTTGGGATACCTTACCCTCACCGCTAGAGGAAGAGCTCATTGGTTTAAAAAATCATTTATATATTTTCCTTCTATACCAAAAAAAAATACTATCATTTATATATTTTTTATCATCTTAAAAAATCATTGATAAGTGTACATTTTTTTTTCTTTTGACCAAAAATTAATGAAGGAAAGATCAATTTATAGGTAAGGGGAAAAAAAGTTGAGTTGAAGTGGGTTTTTTTTATAGAGGAAGGAGGTAAGATTTCAGGTTTCAAAATAACAATTGTCCATTGAAATGTTGCAAACAAAATTTGTCAATGGAATTTCCTACATTCATTATTACCATTGAAAAGGTGAATTGAGATAGCCCAAGCCCAGGACCAGGCCCAGTCCCATCTTTTATACAATATAGAAAAGCGAGAAATTACACACAATATTTACCACTTATCCTATCTAGAGGTGGGCACGGGACGGGATTCATCTCGTGTAATTTTTACTAGACGAGATCAGAACAGAATTTACTTTTTTTTTAAAATTTCGTACGGACCCCGTCTCTTCACGGGACGGGACAAAAACATGACCCTTCTCTCTCAAATAAAAAAAGAATATATATATTCGATAAGGTAATAATTCGAAGGTCAGACAAGCCCGACTCATCGAGAGACCGATAAAGTCGGGAGACGGTGAACCGTCAAACATACAACCTAAAAAAGACAGAAATACAAACAACAAGCGAAATGAAACAAGCAGAAATAAGCTATACAAGAAGACGACCCAAAAAGACCAACTCCCAAAAAAGTTGAGGACGCCGTCGACGAACGAAGCCAAGCTCCACCAAAAAGTGGCACCGCGGGCGAGCGGTACAACAGGACTCTATCTCATGTGGGTAGTGCAAACGAACTCCAAGGAAGCTCAGTCCCGAATACGGAGTCGCCTTGAGCGCACTACCACAACCCTAACCAGTCCCAACTTCAGATTCCACGCCCCCTCAACCAAGCAGAAGACCTCCTGAAAACAACGGAAGTAGAGCCGCACACTGCTCGAACAAAACACCAACACAATTTCGCAGATACTTTATGATACTCCATTTTTTTTGTATTATTTTATTAGATTTAAAAAAAAAATAGCGTCTCACGCACCCACGTGGCAAGGCAATGATATACGTGTCACTCTTGGTGGATACGAGTGTCACCCTCTGGTGTATCTCTCTAAAACAAAAGGTCTCCAAACGAAGATCAAACAATCACCAATTCAAGCACCCAATCGAGAACTGATCAGCAGAAATTCAGAAAAGACGATGGATAGGAAGATGACAGCGAGTGTGATAGCAATAAGCTTCCTGGCAGTTTCAGTGGCGTTTGCAGTAATCGGCGTCGGCGGCGAAGATCAAGTAAGGGTAAGAGGCGGCCATAGGGCGGTTTTCGTGGAGAACACCGAAGGCTCCGCCAGCCCCGGCTTCATCTCCGCAGCCGAGGAGCAGCTTTCAGCGGCTGCAGCTGCGGTGGCAGGGGTGGCTCAGGGCGCTAAGGAGGCGGCGGTGGGGACTACGACGGAGGAGGAGGAGACCGGGTGGCCAGATGGAAAGATGCCTAGGGAGCTGATTTGTGACTCATATGGCAAGTGCAAGCACAAGCTCTCCGGTGCTTTTAGCAAGGCCAAACACATGGTATTTTTTTCGGCTTCCCTCTTTATTTCACATACAATTCAATATTCATTCATTCATTCATTTGTTTGACATTTTATTGCTTCGAATTGAGTTAGGATATTTATGTTTTAGGTTGCTAGTATTACAACGGTTCTGCAGTTTGTTTCGGCCTCTAGATTTGAGTGTTGGTGTTTCACTTTATGCGTTAGTGCTTAGCGCATCAGCAACCATGGGGTTAGACCATCAGCAACGCTGATCCATGGGGATCAAAAGGACGTCCAGCTCAGCCAAAAATTTGAGAAAGAGGAGAGAGGGTGTTTTGATTCGCAGTAAAAATTGAGGGGGGACGCCAAGTATTGATGCGGTTCATCTGTATTTATTTTTTTTTTCTTTTTTTTGATAGCCAATGGTATAACGACACATGACACGGGGTTTTAATTAAATTAAAATTCTTATTTATTTGTTAAATAAATTATTATTTTTTTTAAAAAAATATATTTTTGAATACGGTTTATTTTTCTTTACCCAATGACACCCATTTTGCATATGTTTGGAAATTTTTTTTTCCCTAAGTTTACTATATGTTACAGATTTATAGTCATTTGATAAAAAAAAAGATTTATAGTCACATAAACAACATTAACTTAAATCAATATAAACTTACACCATAAAAATACATAAATTTAAACATTAAATAACAATACCCACCACACCCTGAACATGAAAACACACACACATATAATTAAACATAAAAATAGTATTGGGTTACATATAGTTAGCCTTATTTTTTTGTTTTCGTGTTTTTTTAGTTTATCAATTTAATAAAATATTTCTAATTTTAATTGTGTGTCTCTTTATTTTATTTATACGTATTAATATTAATATTAATAATATCATTAACAAAAAAATTTAAGTAAAATAAATCAACATTTAGGAGTATAAAAAAAGTGTAAATTGAGCTTTGATTCGCGTGACTCATTGTTGTGGATGAAAAATGTAAAAAACTGAAAAGTTAGTAGAAAGTTGACGTGGCATGAATATTTGCTGATGTGGCTGAAATTAGTTTTGATTCGTGTGGCTCTCTGTTGCTGATGGTCTTACCTCTTCCCCTTTTTTATTTTCACCCTCTTATCATCATTTGACACTTTATTTATTTTTTTCTTTAAATAATTTTATATTTTTTCTACCTCTTACTAAGAGGTTTACCTTACAATCATGGGGTAACCTTGTTCAATTACTTTTTCCATCTCATTAGTTTTATTTATAAATAAAATTAAAAAGTGCTTGATATTAATATTTTTTTATTACATTAGATGAAAAATAAAAATAATAATAACATTATATTATAAGCAAATAACAAAAATAATTACATTAATGTATGAAAATGGAATATGAAAAAGAAGTGCAAACAACATAATAGGTCAAGATAAGTATATATAGGAAAAAAATATACTCAAATTATGGAGAAAAATAAAATAAAATTAATGGTATAATTATTATTTGAAAATAATAATAATAAATATATATTATAAATACATTTGAATAATTAATACATCAAATAAATATAGTAATAAAATGACGGGGGCCACTTGTGCTGGAAGAGGTTACCTTAGTGGGAAGGGGTAACCCCTTCCAACCTCTTCCCTTAAGGTTTGACTTGCAACCATGGGTTTACTTTTTAAGACCTATAAGGTAAGTAAAACCCATGGTTGCATAGTCTTAGAAGGCGTATTCCACAATGTTGTAATAAAAACCTACAGTACTTTCTAAGTCTCAAAATATTGACACATTTTTAAAAAAAAAATTTAAACCTAATTTCAAATTTATTACTAATAATTAAATACGAAAATATTTAATATTTTAAAATTTTACAACAATTTTTTTTAATAGAGTTTTTAATATAGATCGATTGAGTACAATTTAACCTAACATGTTCCCAATCCCAATCAATGCCAATTAATATTAATGTATTTCATACGGACGGAGTACTATTATTTTGTACTAGCCAATGAGGTATTGAGGTCTCAATATATGGTTGATGTATTTGAACACTTAAAGCCATGTTTGTGGGATGATATACATTCATCTTTTTTATGAATGAAAAGGTGACAGAGACAGCCCAGGAGTTCGAAGAAGGCGTAAAGGAGGCGGCAGAAGTAGCAGCGGACAAAGCCAAAGAGATGGCTTCAAAGGCTACACACGCAGCGGACGTTGGCGCTGGGAAGGCAAAACAGACTGGAGAGCACCTTGCCGAGAAGACAAAGGAGGAGATAACATCAGATGCTGCCATCATACCTCAGATGTTGAGGAAGCTGCTTGATACTTTCACAGGGATGGTTCATCTGCTTGGGTTTGCCACGGCTTACGGAATGGCAATGTGGGTCACTTTCGGGATGACCCATGTTCTCGGTAAAGCCCTGCCTAGGGATCAATTCGCTGTGGTGCAGAGCAAGGTCTATCCACTGTACTTCAAGGCCATGGCTTCCAGCCTTGGGCTTACTTTGATAGGGCATTCACTATGGCAGTGGAACCACCATGGGGTTACGACTAGATTGCAAGGACACAATCTGGCTGGTTTGATTGGGTTGGTTTTGATCAATCTTCTCTACTTGGAGCCTCGGGCTAGCAAGGTTTTGGACGATTTCGTATTTTACGTCCCTTGTCTACAAACACAATTCAATTGAGGTCACTGGTTTGTGACTTGGGTGTGTCTTTGCAGGTGATGTTTGAGAGGATGAAGCTAGAGAAAGAAGAAGGCAGGGGAATCTCCCCACAATCCAGCAGGCTTGCGCCACAATCGGAAACAGCAGCTGACACCCCCTTGGCAGAACCACAGACAGGGGTGCCGAATACAACCCAACGAGTCAGTGCTAGAGAGGATGATACGGAGACAAAGATGGATAGGTTAAGGAAGAAACTGAGGGAGCTCAATTCCTACTCGTCGCTGCTGAATGTGATCACCCTCATGGGGCTGACATGGCACCTGTTGTACCTCAGCCAGCACCTCTGTCGCGAGTAGCGATCAAAATCTTTTACTTGAACTCTGTCGAAATGGTATTGATATTCTAGGATAGCTTGTACACATGTTTGTGTTTGTTTCGAAATTTCTCACTCATACTGACTTGACATGATCTCTATCACTCCGTGTGTGTAAAAATGTGTGTATATGATGCAATGAGAGTATTGAACTTGTGGGTAGTACTTATAGGTCCCCGGTTCGAACTTCGGAATGATCTCTAATAAAGAGTATTGAACTTACCTGGATAATTACTGATTGCAAAATGTTATGAGTTCAAAGTCAACCTGCAAAACTGAAAGATTCCAGTTGCATTTACCTACCAATATCAGAACAGTATTAGGTAGGTCAGGACCAAAAGAAACGGTCTTTGATCAGTTGGTGAGTGGTACTTGTTCTCGTTGGTTGTGTACTTAAAACCCTACAAAATCAGCCGAACAGTTTCAGTGAGGCATTTCGTCGAACATGGAGGAGGCAATCATCTTCTACAGTGCCCCAACCATGGGCCACATTGTTTCAATGGCAGAGCTCGCCAAGCTCGTCCAACACCACATCCTCCTCCGCCACCCTAACCGCCGCCTCTCCTTCACAGTCATGTACAGTGCCCAACCCTTCGAACGGCCCAGCACCATCACCGCCATCGGACGCATCGTCGCCGCCAATCCTTCAATCTCCTTCATGAATCTCCCAAAGCGGCCCATCGACACCTCCCCAACCCGCAGCCGGACGGCCATCTTCTTCGAATCCATCCGTAACAACGCCCCTGATTTTGCCGATTCCCTCCGCCGCATATCCGCTGCTGGTACCAAGATCCGCACCGTCGTCATCGATTTGTTCTGCAGCACCGGCCTCCCGATCGCCGACGAGCTCGGTATCCCAGTCTACTATTTCTTCACCTCCGGCTCCGCCTGCCTCGCCGCCTATCTCCACATGTCGGCCGTCCACCAGAGGGTGGGGCACCACGTTTTCAAGGACTCCCCGAACTTGTCTATCGATATCCCTGGCCTGCCGCCGATTCCGGCCACCGAGATGCCGCACCCGCTGCTGGATGCAAACGATCCGGCCTACCCGGAGATGCTTTATTTCTGCGAAAGCTTCCAGAAATCCAAGGGGATTCTGGTGAACACGTTCGATGAGCTGGAGCCCGTAGCCATGGCCGCCATTACCAGCGGTGCTTGCGTGCCGGACGGACCCACCCCAGCCGTGTATAATATAGGGCCATTGATTGAGGCTTTAAAGATGGAGGCGAAAGGTACTAGGTTGTTTTTTTTTTGTTTTTTTTGATAAGGTAATAATTCGATAGTTAGACAGGTCTGACTTATCGAGAGGCCGATAAAGTCGGCAGACGGCGAACCGTCAAACATACAACCTAACAAACCAAGACATAAAACAATACATAACGATGCAAACTCAGGCATACGCACTCTGCAAAAGACGAAACCTAGCAGACCTAAACCAAACTGGATGAGGCGAAGACGACAGACGAAGCCAAGCCCCACACTGAAGCAGAACCGTAGGCCAACGATACTTCAGGACCCGATCATCCTGTGGGCAGTGAGGACGAAACTCCAGGGAAGCAGTCAACCCGTGTAATGGAGACGCCACAAAACACACTACTACGACCCCAACCTATCCCGAGACTTCGACAGTCAGAACCAAATCCGCGCCAAATCACGCAACCGCATAGCTGCCAACCGCCTGAGAAAAGAGCACCAAAAACCCTATCGGGATTTAGTCAACCTTAAAGGGATTTTGAACACCCCCATACGAACAGGGTTTGATACGAGCCCTCACGGGATTTTTTCAATATATATATATATATATATATATATATATATATATATATATATCTGATTTTTCCTTTTCATTTTTAATAGACCAAGGACTGTGAGAGCAACAGGCCGAGAACGAGCCCCAAGGACACAAGGATGGTCGTACCACAAGCCAAGCCCCGACGAACGCAGGCAGGGAACCGGCGTGAGGGGGGGGTGTTTGGCAACACAAGTAGTTTTTCAGAGCTTTTCATTTTAATATTATATAGTTTTAAATAAAATAAAGCTAAGATTATATTTTTATTAGCGTTTTAGAATTGAATTTTCAACAACTAAACCCTAGCTTATCAGAGTTTTTCTTTTTATATACACAAATCTATTAATTTTATTAGTTAGTTTATTCAATTACCATATAAGTTAAGAATATCAAACACATTACTTGCTTTTCAGCAATGTAATTTAATTAACATATATTTTACACAATTAACCATTCAGTTTCAGCTACAGTTACCCATTCAACTTCGATTACCAAACACACACTTAAAATATAGTTAACAGTTGATGGAAACTTATAAATAAAAAAACAAAGGGACCAAAAAAGCTTGAAGGGGTCGGAAGTGGTTGAAAAACTTAAAGTTAATTAAACTAAAATCTTAAACTCCGTATTTATTTTAGGAAAAATGACTCAAAATAATATCAACTATGAGATATGAACCAAAAAAAATACGAACTAAAAAAAGTCTCAAAACAATACAAACTATCCACCTATAAATAAAAAATAATATAAACTTTAAAATCAACTAAAAATAATACAATCGATGAAATTTTGACTTTAAATAATACACACTTTTGAAATTAAATTAGGATAAGATTCAAAATAAAATTTTATTTATCAAAATTATATAAAAAATCTATAATTATTCATATTTTGCACAAATCCACCTTTTATATTTTAAATACATCAAACCCACTATTTGGTTGTCCAACTTTGTATAACACAACCCCAATTTTTAGAAATTACACAAAATTACATCAATTCTAGGATATGATTCTATTTTTTTTTTAATAATTATGGATAAAGTGGATATGATTTTATTTAATTTCAAAATAAAAATGTGTTTTTTTTTGTAAATTTGAATAAATAAATAGTGGTTTTGGTGTATTTAAAAATAAAGGGGATGCATTTGTGCAAAGTGTAACAATATACACATCTTTTTGTAATTTTGGTTAATAATGTTTTGTTTTTATTTTCTTCTAATCCAACTTCAAAATTTGTATTATATTGAGTTAAAAGTTCATAATTTGTATTATTTTTAGTTGATTTTAAAGTTTGTGTTAATTTTTGGATCAAAAAAAAGTTTGTGTTATTTTTTGTTTATATGTGGATAGTTTGTATTATTTTGAGACTTTTTTTAATTCGTATTATTTTTGGTTCATATGTTATTTTGAGTCATTTTTCCTTTATCTATATATACTCTTAATTTAGAACACTTTAGGCTTATGTGTCAACTTCTCCTTAATCCTCTCTTTTCCACCAATCAAGTTTTTTTGTCCCTTTTTTTAATTATTTATTTATTTTCTTTAATTATTATTTTTATTCTTTTTTTTATCTCTTTAAACTAATCACATTTTTTTCTTTTATCCTTAACATATTTACTAACAATCTATATCTATATCTATATATACTCTTGATTTAGAACACTTTAGGCTTATGTGTCAACTTCTCCATAATCCTCTCTTTTCCACCAATCAAGTTTTTTTGTCCCTTTTTTTAATTATTTATTTATTTTCTTTAATTATTAATTATTTTATTTTTTTATCTCTTTAAACTAATCACATTTTTTTCTTTTATCCTTAACATATACTCCCTCCGTTCAACAAAACTTGTCGTTTACTATTCACGCACGCTTTTTTAGAATGATAAAAACTATATAAAATATTCATTTTTTAAAAAATCTTTTTTAACAAGTTTGTACTTATTAATAATAACTACGAAATTGTTAAAAAAAATTATTTAAAAAGTCGATATTTTATATAGTTTTTAGCTCCTAAAAAAGCGTGCATGAATAGTAAAACGTCAAGTTTTGTTGAACGGAGGGAGTATTTACTAACAATTGGGCTTAATTTAAAATATTAAAGAACAAAAATGTAACCATTGGGCTTAATTCAAAGCATTGAATAATTATTGGTTATGACAAATCACATATAAACAAATTTATAATGATATTATTATTATTATTATTATTATTATTATTATTATTGCTGAGTGATTCAATCTATATTTATGTATTATACTTTGCATGAGATTTTTTAAAAATATTTTTTTCAGAGAATTATAAAATACATTTGTGGTAATGATTTTTATTTTAGCTTTTATTAATATTTCATAATATATTTTTTTATATTTCTAAAATTTTAGTTTAAAAAAACCGCACCATGGTGCGGGGATTATACTAGTTTTATTTAAAACTATAATATTAAAATTATATATAAAAAAACTATAATCTGTTTCTTATACTCTGTATTTGTCACCGGCTTTAATTTAGGGGAAACTGATATCTGATCATTTTTGCATCTTGTAGACATGAGATCTTGCCATGGCTAGACTTGCATCCGAGAAGAAGCGTTGTGTTCCTGTGCTTTGGTAGCGGGGGGCTGTTCACGGCGGCTCAGAGGAAGGCGATAGCCGAGGGGCTGGAGAGGAGCCGGCAGAGGTTCATATGGGTTGTAAGGAACCCTCCGGGTGATGACTCCGATGATATTGAGTTAGGAAAGCTCTTGCCAGATGGGTTCCTAGAGAGGACTAGAAGCATCGGCATTGTCGTCAAGCGATGGGCCCCACAAGTCGCGGTGTTGAACCACGAGTCCGTCACGCCGTGGGTGGGTTCGTCACTCACTGCGGGTGGAACTCGGTGTTGGAGGCCGTTGTGGCGGGGAAGCCGTTGGTGGCTTGGCCGCTGTACGCAGAGCAGCACCTGAACCGGGCTGCAATGGTGAAAACCATGGGAATGGCCATCCCGGTGGAGCAGAGGGAAGGAGACAGGTTCGTGTCAGGGGACGAGCTGGCTAGCCGACTGACTGAGCTCATGTCACTCGAGATGAGGGAAAAGAGCGAGGCGATGCGAGCTATAGCGTTGGCTGCTCGGGAAGAAGGCGGGTCTTCCATGATCGCACTCGAAGAGGTGGTGAATACATGGATGGAGGACTGAATGATGTTGAAGGGAAGCTCAATTAACAACATCTCTTTGGACTATTGGCATTATTACCTATCACACATGACAATAACCCAGTATATCCCGCGAATAAGCAGGGTATGAGATCAGGATGTACGCACTCTTTTCCCGATGACATATTTTTGATGACATTCAATAAAGAAAGATTATTGTCTTTTTATTTATGTTTTTCTTCCTCTTTTCACTCGAATGCTGATCATGGGACTCGCATTGCACATGTTATACCTCAGCCAGCACCTCTGTCGCAAGTAGCGATCGAGATCTTTTACTTGAACTCTGTCGAAATTGTATGATATTCTAGGATAGCTCGTACACGTTTGTTTCGAAGTTTCTCACTCATACTGACTTGAGATGATCATCTGTGTGTGTGTAAAAATGTATTTATGATGCAATGAGAGTAGTGAACTCATCAGATTATACCTGGGTAATTACTGACTGCAAAATGTCACGACTTCAGAGTCCTTAAACCTGCACAAACAGAAGATGATAATGATAATGAAACCTTAAGAATCTCCATTTGGTGCAAAATTGAAAGATTCCAGTTGCATCTACCTACCAGTCAAAGAACGGTAGATCGGTGAGTGGTACATTAGTACTTGGTTGTGTACTGATAACACTACAAATTCAGCAAACAGTTTCAGTGAGGCATTTCGTCGAACATGGAGGAGGCAATCATCTTCTACAGTGCCCCAACCATGGGCCACATTGTTTCAATGGCCGAGCTCGCCAAGCTCGTCCAGCACCACATCCTCCTCCGCCACCCTAACCGCCACCTCTCCTTCACCGTCATGTACGGTATCGATCCTTTCGAACCGCCCAGCACCATCACCGCCATCGGACGAATCGTCGCCGCCAATCCTTCAATCTCCTTCCTCAATCTCCCAAAGCGCCCCATCGACACCTCCCCAACCCGCAGCCGCACGGCCATCCTCTTCGAATCCATCCGTAACAACGCCCCTGATTTTGCAGATTCCCTCCGCCGCATATCCGCTGCCGGTACCAAGATCCGCGCTGTCGTCATCGATTTGTTCTGCAGCACCGGCCTCCCGATCGCCGACGAGCTCGGTATCCCAGTCTACTACTTCTTCACCTCCGGCTCCGCCTGCCTCGCCGCCTATCTCCACATGCCGGCCGTCCACCAGAGGGTGGGGCACCGCGTTTTCCAGGACTCCCCGGACTTGTCGATCGATTTCCCTGGCCTGCCGCCGATTCCGGCCCCCGAGATGCCGCAGCCGCTGCTGGATTCAAACGATCCGGCCTACCCGGAGATGGTGTATTTCTGCGAAAGCTTCCAGAAATCGAAGGGGATTCTGGTGAACACCTTCGATGAGCTCGAGCCGGTAGCCATGGCCGCGATTTCCAGCGGTGCTTGCGTGCCGGACGGCCCCACCCCGGCCGTGTATAATATAGGGCCATTGATTGAGGCTTCTAAAGATGGTGGCGAAAGGTAGTTCAATTTCGCCCCAATTTTTTGCAATAATGGAAAATTGATTCATATTAGTTTTGATTGGAAACTGATTTCTGCATCTTGTAGAAATGAGATCTTGCCATGGCTGGACTTGCAGCCGAGGCGAAGCGTCGTGTTCCTGTGCTTCGGTAGCAGAGGACTATTCACGGCGGCTCAGACGAAGGCGATAGCCGAGGGGCTGGAGAGGAGCGGACAGAGGTTCGTATGGGTTGTAAGGAACCCTCCGGATGATGGCTCTGATGAAATTGAGTTAGGAAAGCTCATGCCAGATGGGTTCCTAGAGAGGACTAGAGGCATCGGTATCGTCGTCAAGCGATGGGCCCCACAAGTCGCGGTGTTGAATCACGAGTCCGTGGGCGGGTTCGTCACTCACTGCGGGTGGAACTCGGTGCTGGAGGCCGTTGTGGCGGGGAAACCGTTGGTGGCTTGGCCGCTGTACGCGGAGCAGCACCTGAACCGGGCTGCTATGGTGAAAACCATGGGAATGGCCATACCGGTAGAGCAGCGGGAGGGAGACAGGTTCGTATCAGGGGACGAGCTGGCTAGCCGATTGATCGAGCTGATGGCATCCGAGAAAGGGAAGGAATTGAGGGAAAAGAGCGAGGCGATGAGAGCCATAGCGTTGGCTGCTCGGGAAGAAGGCGGATCTTCGATGATCGCACTCGAAAAGGTGGTGAATACATGGATGAAGGACTGAATGATGTTGAAAGGAAGCTCAACTAACAACATCTCCTCTTTGGACTGTTAGCATTTTCATTGTATTGTAACAAATATGAATTATCTATCAGAGATGACATATTCAATAAAGAAAGATTGATGTGTTTTCATGCCAAGCTCAAGAAACGAAGGATGAAAGAAGACTCGATAGGTTTTCAAAATCCGATCAAAGGGATAACAATCCAACAAGAAAGGAAGTGATAGTTGCAACTTTTGGAGGAAAAGTGCGCAAAATGTTTTTAGAAGCAAAACTATAAACCCTAACTTCATCTACCAGTCGTTTGATTGTGCACATTAAGTTGTTAGGAACACCTAATTAATTACTAACAATGTCTAACAGTATCAAGAAACCACTTACCAGTTACCACAATTTCTCAGAGGCATTTCGTCGAAAATGGAGGAGGCAATAGTTTTCTATGTCCCTCCCCTAATGGGGCACATCGTCTCAATGGCGGAGCTCGCCAAGCTCGTCCACCACCACATCCTCCTCCGCCACCCACACCGCCGGCTCTCCCTCACCCTCATGTACGGTACCGACCCCTTGGAGCCCCCAAGCACCAACGCCGCCCTCTCCAAAATCATCGCCTCCAACCCCTCCATCTCCTTCCTACACCTCCCCGAACGCCCCGTCGACACCTCTCCGACCCGCAGCCACATCGCCATCACATTCGAATCCGTCCGCGTGTCCGCCCCCGATGTCGGCGATGCTCTCCGCCGCATCTCTGCCACCGGCACTAAGATAGTCGCCGTCGTGCTTGACATGTTCTGCAGCACCGCGCACCCGGTCGCGGCCGAGCAAGGGATCCCCGTGTACTACTTCATACCCTCCAGCGCCGCTGGCCTCGCCGGACTCCTCTACATGCCGATCATCGAACGGAAGTTCAGAGGCAAGGTCTTCAAGGACTCGCCTGATCTAATGATCGAGATCCCCGGCCTACCGACGATTCCGGCCAACGAGATGCCGAACGTGTTTCTGGATCCAAATGATCCGGCTTTCCATGAGTTTTTTTACTCGTGCGAATGCTTACCGAATTCGCAGGGGGTGCTGGTCAACACGTTCGATGAGCTCGAGCCGGTAGCCATAGCGGCGATCGCCGGAGGTGCCTGCGTTCCGGATGGGCCCACCTCTACCCCGCCAGTGTATTATATCGGGCCGTTGACTGAGGTTTCTAAAGATAGCGACGGCAGGTACTCTTTCTATCATGCATCATTGATGAATAATAATTGATATTTCAATTTCAAGTTAATTTAATCCATGTCTATTTTGTTTCTGGGTGGCTATATGCATCAATCGCAGTTTCTATACGTACTTCGTAGAACCTCTATCTCTTGTCTTGTAATTTTTTTTAAAAAATATACGGATAAAAAAAAAATAGATCCGTCCTATTTAAATTATTTTAAAAAAAAAAATCCGCCCTTGTCGTCCCCCTTTTAAAAAAAAATTTATTTGTTTATATAGGACAAATCTGTAATTGTTTATATAGATTTGTCTGTTGGAGCGCATATAGCATCTCTGGTGCATGTAGCAACATCCACGGTACAGACTTGTTTTGTGTGTGTGTTTTTTTTAAACACGACTGGGAAATATTAACTTTTTTTGTCTAAAATTTTGAGTGCATCTGATATAACAATAGTTCTACAGCTTGTTGTAGAATTAATTCCGCAATAAGTTGAGAAGCATAACGGTGTATTTATTAACCCCTTGATTTATTTTGTTATCAAATTAAACGATTAATTTAAATAAATTTGGGGCAATTTAAATTTTTTTTTTAACAGTTGAAATTGTTTAACACTACATTATTTTGGATGTGTTGCGGTACATAGCCACGAGACCTTATCATGGCTGGACGCCCAGCCGAGTCAAAGCGTTGTGTTCCTGTGCTTCGGGAGCTTGGGGCGATTCACGACGGATCAGACGAAGGCGATAGCCGAAGGGCTCGAGAAGAGTGGGCAGAGGTTCGTATGGGTGGTAAGGAATCCACCGGAGGACAACTCGAAGGAAATCGACTTGGGGAAGCTCTTGCCAGACGGGTTCATCGAGAGGACCAAAGGCATTGGCATTGTGGTCAAGGGGTGGGCCTCGCAAGTCGCGGTGCTGTGCCATGACTCGGTGGGAGCGTTCGTGACTCACTGTGGGTGGAACTCAGTGCTGGAGGCAGTGGTGGCTGGGAAGCCGATGGTGGCTTGGCCACTGTACGCGGAGCAACACATGAACCGGGCTTCGCTGGTGAAGACCATGGGAATGGCCATCCCGGTGGTGCAGAGGGATGGAGATAGGTTCGTGACGGGTGAGGAGGTGGCTCGAGGACTGATCGAGCTGATGGAGTCGGAGAAAGGGAAGGAGATTCGGGAAAAGAGCGAGGCGATGAGAGTCAAGGCCTTAGATGCTCGGAAAGAAGGCGGCTCCTCCACGGCCGCACTCGAGAAGCTGGTGGCCAAGTTGATGAAGGGATGAAATTGTTTGATGTATAAAGGACTATTTGCATTTCCATTTTCATGTTGCAATTCTCTATCATAACTGTGTGAGATATGTGAAACTTTCCTCTATGGCTTACTTTTTTTGGGTCTAAATTCATCTTATACATAGTGCCTCAATCATTCAATATTGAATGTAACTGAGTAGTTCAAATGGATTGAGTAAGTCCATAAATAACATCATAGTTACCAAAAAAAAAAAAAAACTTTCAAATACAAATACAATCATATACCAAACACACTAAAAAAGAAGAAGATGAAATCACCTATGGCATGCCCAGAGTGATCCTCATTAGATCCAGAAGTTGCTTCTTTGTCCAACATCAATCTTTGGATTTGATGTTTAACATAACCTATGGCAAAAGCTGACCTTATAATTGATTTTTAAAGAACAAAATAAGCATAAAAATCAGAATAAAAGAGGTGATGAATTTGATAGGAGAGCCTAACTCTTTCAGTAGAAGTATTCAGATTTCAAGCCAAGTATTTGTGAGATGTATTCAGTTTTTTTTTGGTTAATAAAAAAATTCTGCAAACAGGATTTCTAAATCATATTATTAATCAAGATGCATAAGATGATAATTATAAACTCCTAAAAGCTACTAGTAAGTTTTCAAGAAGCTTGAATCATGACTATGCATGTAAAGCTTCTCCTAAGCCTCTCATCATGATTAGCAAGGGCTCTTCAAACATACTCCAAAGAACAAGCTTATCACGTCTAAAAGCATTTCAGCAAAATAAGTTGCAAAAAGTGCAAGACCGTAGTCATACATATACGAATACTTGCCTGGTAGCTGCAAATAATTGTTGCCAGTCAGCCCAAGATGAAACAAGTATGCAGGCAGCAGAAGTAACCTGTAGGAGAGAGCACATGCCTTAGTCACTTGGCCAGTATATACATGAAGAGAGGGGAGAACCAAAGAACTCTTCAAGGTAACATTAAAAGAAAGGATAATTACGTTGTCATTAATAATAAACCAAGGATTTTTAATAGAACTACCAGTTTACCTCAATACATGATTCACAAACCCATGAACCACATGAAAAAGCATCATCAGCATAACTTACACCACAAACACGCTAAAGAGGTAGAAGATAATAAAGGATTGCCTAAGGATGACAATACAACAACAACAACAACAACAACTACCCAGTAAATCCCGCAATTAAGCAGGGTCTGGGGGGTCAGGATGTACGCACTCTTTCCCCGAGTACATCGAGAGAGTGTTTCCGATAGACCCAAAATAGTAGGCATATCAATCCCATCAAAGCACGCTAAACAGTAGAAAAAGAGGCACGAAGAAGCAAAGAGGGAGGCGGAATAAAAGCAACCACAATAGAACAAAACCCCAGCCTAGTACTGCTACACATCCGAAGCCCGAATAGCCCTCCTCCAACGGTCTCTGTCCAAAGTCAATTCTTCCGATAAGTTGAGCAGATTAAGATCCTGCCTAATAACCTCCATCCAACTCTTTTTCGGTCTACCTCTACCCCTACAAATAGCTCCAAACTCCAAACTCTCACACCTACGAACAGGCGCCGATCCAGGTCTCCGCCGAACGTGCCCAAACCACCGCAATCTGGACTCTCTCAGCTTGTCCACAATACTTGCAACTCCAACTTTACTCCTAATGTCTTCATTTCTGATTCTGTCAAGTCTCGTATGCCCACACATCCATCGCAACATCCTTATCTCAGCCACTGCCAACTTCTGTTCTTGAGCTTTGGTGACGGGCCAGCACTCTGAACCATACAATAAGGTCGGCCTAACAGCAACCTTGTAGAACTTCCCTTTCAATTTAGTCGGAACTTTCTTATCACATAGCACCCCTGACGCTCTTCTCCATCTCAGCCATCCCGCCTGGACTCGATGTTCGATATCTCTGTCGACACCCCCATCACTTTGGACGTACGACCCAAGGTACTTGAAATACTCTTTCCTTGGGACAATAACGTCCCCCAATGAAACTGATGCCCCTGGGTCCCTGTCAGCGCCAAAACGAAACTGAACATACTCGGATTTGGACCTACTCATTCTGAATCCCTTAGACTCCAACACCTCTCTCCAGTTTTCTAGTCTGCGATCCAAACCCGATCTTGAGTTGTCCACAAGAACAATGTCGTCAGCAAACAGCATGCACCATGGAACCTCTTCTTGGAGTGGAGCAGAAAGAGTATCCAAAACTAGAGTGAAAAGAAACGGACTGAGCGCTGAACCCTGGTGAAGCCCCACACGAACCTCAAAATACTCAGAATCACCACATGGCGTTCTAACACTTGTCAGCGAACCCTCGTACATATCCCTGATGACTCTGATATACGACCCCGGTACTCCCTTCTCTACCAAGCAACTCCAAAGTAGCCCTCTCGAAACCTTATCGTATGCTTTTTCTATATCAATGAAGGCCATATGCAGATTCTTCTTCCTGTCTCTGTGCATCTCGATCAAACGCCTAAGCAGGTGGATAGCCTCCACTGTTGATCTGCCCGGGACGAAGCCAAACTGATTCTCGGAAACGCTGACCAATCTCTGAAGTCTGACTCCTACAACTCTTTCCCATAACTTCATCGTGTGACTCAGCAGCTTGATTCCTCTGTAGTTACTGCAACATTGAACATCCCCCTTGTTCTTGTAGACTGGGACCAATTTACTAAGTCTCCATTCCGCAGGCATCTTAGCTGACCTTAGGATTGTATTGAAAAGCGAAGTAAGCCAAACCAACCCTTTGGCCCCTAACCATTTCCAAACATCCCCTGGGATATCGTCTGGGCCCGAAGCTCTACCGTTCTTCATCCTACAGACAGCTTCCTTAACCTCTTCTATAGAAATACGCCGGTGGAATCCATACTCGATACGTTCCGATGGACCGGAACTCCAATCCGATGAGACAAACTCCTCATTGAGCAAATCTGAAAAGTACCTCTGCCATCGTCTCTTGATCTGCTGATCATCAACCAACACTAGACCACTCTCATCTTTGACACATCTGACACTGTCGATGTCTCTGCTCATCCTCTCTCTATGTCGGGCTAAGCGATAGAGAACTCGGTCCCCTCCCTTCTCGTCAAGGGCCTTGTACATACTCTCAAAATACTTGTCTTTAGCCTTAGCAACTGCTCGCTTTGCCTCCCCTTTAGCCACATTGTACATGAACCTGAGCTCCACACCATCTTCTCCAATGCCTCTGTGTAACCATCTCTGGAACGCTACCTGCTTCGCCCTAACCTTAGCCTTCACCTCTTCATTCCACCAAGCCTCGCCCCGACTGGGCCCAAGTCCTCCTCTAGACACCCCCAAAACCTCTCTACCCACACTGCGAATACAACCCGCCAAAGAGCTCCACATCGCATCTGCATTGCCTAGCTGATCCCCAATCCGTGTCTGCTCAGCCGCTTGCCAAACTTTCTCTTTCAGAAGGCGTCCAGACGAATCATTAAGACGCCACCACCTGATTTTCGAAGGAAAGTTGCCGGTTCTCTTACGAATGTGACCACGCACTTCTAAGTCCAAAACAAGAAGGTGATGTGGCGTTGAAATTCCTCCAAAGGGGATCACCTTGCAATCCTTGCAATGTCGTCTATCCTCCCTTCTGACCAGAAAGTAGTCGATCTGCGAGCTTCCAACCAAGCTGGTGAAAGTAATCAAGTGTTCATCTCTTTTGCGAAACCAAGAGTTGCAGATGACACTCCCGAACGCAATGGAGAACTCCAACAACGCAACCCCTCCAACATTTCTTTCTCCGAAGCCAAAACCTCCATGAGCCTCTTCAAACCTGTCGTTATCCTTGCCTATGTGAGCATTGAAATCACCTCCAATGACATACTGTTCAGAAGTTGGAATAGTTCCAACCAGCGCATCCAAAGCCTCCCAGAATTTCCTCTTCTCCTCCGCTCCTCTACCTACTTGAGGAGCGTAAGCACTAATCACGTGCAGGAAAGAGTCTTCCATCACTAACGTAATTGCCATAAGCCGGTCATTCACACGGACGACGCGCACAACCCGATCTTTCCAACAACCCCCGACCAAGATGCCAACTCCATTCTTCTTTCTGTCGAGACCCGAGTACCACAACTTCCATCCATCGATCAGACGAGCCTTGCTACCCACCCATTTAGTCTCCTGAAGACAAGCAATGTCGACCTTCCTGTTCTTCAGAATCTTGACAAGTTCAATCGACTTACCCGTAAGGGATCCAATATTCCAGGAGCCAAACCGGACGGAGGACACCCCCTGAGCTGGGCGAGGACAAGAGACCACCGGACGAGGCATTCTGCCAAGGTGCAAAACCCCGAAAGCGAAACCACAACAGAGAGCTAAAAGAACACAGAGATAAGGATCTAACAACCAACTGAATCTAATGTCACGGCAACCAAGAGTATAAGCACCCGGAGTAAGGCAATGCTACCGGACTACCGAGACCAACCACGTAACCTAAGAAGTACCAACTAGTAGATAGAAAACACAATATGATATAAACACGCCCAAAACAAAGGAATGAATACTCTTAATGAATGTAAAACACCTGAATGCTAATAGAAAGGAATCAAACAAATCGATGCACTAACCACGAATCTCAAAATAGTAAATCACATGCCACAAATGGATCAATCTATCAATCAAAGCAATAAATCACAACAATGAGTCAAACGAAAGAATCAAATGGAAGTGAAGAACTAAAATCGACAAAGGCAAGCAATCCACCCGGGAGCAAAGGGCAAAACTATAAAACAAGTAATATAAATAGCCAACGTAGCGGGTCGAAAATGCAAACCGCTTAAACTACACGAAAAAAGGTAAGGATCGATGATACCGCGCCCCGATCACGGGGCCGACGTGGCTAACCCTCCACACGCACTGGGTCCCCAAATTGTGATTGCTCGTCGAGCTCAACAAGCCGCCACTGCGAGTCGGGGACAGAGCAAAGCTTAGGGGCTGGGGTCGGGAAAAGGCTACCACCGGAGAAGGGGTAGGGGTCGGGGAGAGTAGATCGGGATTGGGTCTAGGTCCTATGGCTTAGGCTTGGGCTCGGTCGCTAAATGTTGGGGATTGGGCTACCAATGAGGGGAGGAAAGGTATTTGAGGGGTTAAGGCGGGTTAAGGTTCAAGGGATGGGGACGATTAGGGTTAGGGCTAGGTAGGAGGAGAAGGAGGGGGAGTAGATCTGGAACCGGTAGATAGGGCGCGGGCCACGTCGCCGGCAAGGAGAGGGGTGGTCGGGTGAGGGAGGAAGGGTAGTGCGGTGTTGGGTTGGGACAGGCTGCGGGGTGGAGGAGAGAGAGGGAAAGGAATAGGGAGAGGGGGAGGGAAGGGAGAGTGAGAGGAGAAGAGAACCTGGAGGGAGGGTGCGCGGACGGGGTGGAGCCGGGCGGCGGGCTGCGGGAGGTGGCCGGCGGGTGTAGCCGGAGGCGGTGGCCTGAGCGTTCTACTCGAGAGAGAGAAGAGAGAGAGGAGAGAGGAGAGAGATATCCAAGGCACAATGCAGCAAACAATGTCCCAAGTTAGCTAAGAGTCTAAGACTTGCATTTTCAAATCAAATTTTAGCTACAACATTATAAAAAAGTCTCCAGCTGAAGTTGGCTGATTAGTGGCTTTAAATAAATGTATCAGTGTGCATATTTGCACATGAAACTAAGTTGGTAAAATAAATGTCTACTATTAGACTTGGCTTGGTTTATTAACATTAAGAAAAATGAGATCATGAAAGCATCTACAAAGAACACAAGGGTACACCTAATATGTATTTCAGATAGCCAATTCCATAAGACATCTTCATGTTCTCAATACAATCAATCTACACATCTGATTCTCGGTTTCGAATGAGGGGCATGAATCAATTCCTAAAAATTTATCCCTTCGGTGTCAGTTCGCAAATAGAAATCAGAAGAACAACAGAAAAACAGCAACTTCTTCTGTTTCTCCTTTCCATCACAAATCAAAATCAAAACCGCATCAATATAATATAACCACAGCTTCTTCAATTTCCCCTTCAATTACAAATCAAAATCCATTTCTAAGCTCTAGATCGAGTTATAACTTATAACTGACACGGACTCACCCTTTTCATTCACAAAAACATGCCCATTGAAGAACTCAGCAAACTCAATAACGTCCTCAGCCTTGTTAAAAGTTGATATAAGCTCTAGAGTGCACAGCATGCTTCTTACTGCAACCACAGGTAAGTAATTCAGTAAACCCATTATATTATCCCAATTTTAGAGCACATCAAATGCTCAGTCAGTGAGTCAATCTTTCACATTGAAAAGCTACTAGGGCAAAAGGCATAACAAGATGCAAAAACATACATCCTTAATGAAGGACTGGATGATGATGTTGAAAGGAAGCTCAACTAAAAACATCTCCTCTTTGGACTGTCGGCATGCATTATCATTGTATTGTAACAATTACCTAATGACATATTTTCTTCTTTTTCACTCGAATGAATTTTGGAACTAGCTGGTGAATATGATTCAGGCCAAGCTTAAGAAACTAAGGATGAAGGAGGACTCGATAGGTTTTCAAATTCCGATCAAAGGGATAACAATCCAACAAGAAACCAAGTTATAGTTGCAACTTAACAAGGAAAAAAACATGAACAAGGTGTGCAAAATTCATAACATGATCAGCAATATGCAAAATTATGTACCAATTTCAGCAAAATGTTTGTAGAAGCAAAACTCTAAACCCTAACTTCATCTACCAGTCGTTTGATCAGTAAACTTCTTGCTGGTTGTCCACATTAAGTTGTTGGGAACACCCAATTACTATTTACACTGTTTACACCACAAACACGCTAAAGAGATAGAGGATAATAAAGGATTGCCTAAGGATGACAACAACAGACGGTAAAACATACAAGTTCCAAGTTAGCTAAGAGTCTAAGACTCTTGCATTTTCAAATCAAATTTTAGCTACAACATTATAAAAAAAATCTCCAGCTGAAGTTGGCTGATTAGTGGCTTTAAACAAATGTATCAGTGTGCATATTTGCACATCAAACTAAGTTGGTAAAATAAATATCTATTAGACTTGGATTGGTTTATTAACATTAAGAAAAATGAAATCATGAATGCATCTACAAAGAACACAAGGGTACACCTAATATTGTATTTCAGATAGCCAACCCTGCTTAAAAATAAATACTCCGTAATAATCAAATTCATGCCTCAAAACCCGCTGCTGATTTATTTTAGCTATCCTCTAGTCTGAATTCTAGAAATTAACTATATAGTGTCCTGCCCAAATAAACTGACTAGTTAGAAAAACACTAATCCAGAAGACATCTTCATATTCTCAATACAATCAATATTCTACACATCTGATTCTTGGTTTCGAATGAGGGGCACGAATCTATTCCTAAAAATTTATCCCTTCGGTGTCAGTTCGCAAATAGAAATCAAAAGAACAACAGAAAAACAGCAACTTCTTCTGTTTCTCCTTTCCATCACAAATCAAAATCAAAACCACATCAATATAACCACAGCTTCTTCAATTTCCCCTTCAATTACAAATCAAAATCCATTTCTAAGCTCTAGAGTTATAACTTATAACTGACACGGACTCACCCTTTTCATTCACAAAAACATGCCCATTGAAGAATTCAGCAAACTCAATAACGTCCTGAGCCTTGTTAAAAGTTGATATAAGATCTAGAGTGCACAACATGCTTCTTACTGCAAACACAGGTAAGTAATTCAGTAAACCCATTATATTATCCCAATTTTAGAGCACATCAAATGCTCAGTCAGTAAGTCGGTCTTTCACATTGAAAAGCTACTAGGGTAAAAGGCATAACAAGATGCAAAAACATACATCCTTAATGAAGGACTGGATGATGTTGAAAGGAAGCTCAACTAACAACATCTCCTCTTTGGACTGTCGGCATGCATTATCATTGTATTGTAACAATTACCTAATGACATATTTTCTTCTTTTTCACTCGAATGAATGTTGGAACTAGCTGGTGAATATGATTCAGGCCAAGCTTAAGAAACTAAGGATGAAGGAGGACTCGATAGGTTTTCAAATTCCGATCAAAGGGATAACAATCCAACAAGAAACCAAGTTATAGTTGCAACTTAACAAGGAAAAAAACATGAACAACGTGTGCAAAATTCATAACATGATCAGCAATATGCAAAAGTAAGTACCAATTTCAGCAAAATGTTTCTAGAAGCAAAACTCTAAACCCTAACTTCATCTACCAGTCGTTTTATCAGTTAACTTCTTGCTGGTTGTCCACATTAAGTTGTTGGGAACACCCAATTACTATTTACACTGTCTACATTATCAAGAAACCACTTACCACAATTTCACAGAGGCATTTCGTCGAACATGGAGGAGGCAATATTTTTCTATGTCCCTCCCCTAATGGGGCACATCGTCTCAATGGCGGAGCTCGCCAAGCTCATCCACCACCACATCCTCCTCCGCCACCCACACCGCCGCGTCTCCCTCACCCTCATGTACGGTACCAACCCGTTGGAGCCCCCAAGCACCAACGCCGCTCTCTCCAAAATCATCGCCTCCAACCCCTCCATCTCCTTCCTACACCTCCCCGAACGCCCCGTCGACACCTCCCCGATCCGCAGCCGCTTCGCCATCGGCTTCGAGTCCATCCGCGTGTCGGTCCCCGATGTCGGCGATGCTCTCCGCCGCATCTCCGCCGCCGGCACCAAGATACTCGCCGTTGTACTCGACATGTTCTGCAGCACTGCGCACTCGGTCGCGGCTGAGCAAGGGATCCCCGTGTACTACTTCGTATCCACCGGCGCCGCTGCCCTCGCAGGGATCCTCTACACGCCGACCATCGAACGGAGGTTCGGAGGCAATGTTTTCAAGGACTCTCCGGATTTGATGATCGAGATCCCCGGCCTTCCGGCGATTCCGGCCAACCAGATGCCGGAGCTGGCTCTGGATTCGAATGATCCGGCTTACCAGGAGTGGCTTTACATATGCGAATACTTTCCCAAATCTAAAGGGATGCTTGTGAACACGTTCGACGAACTCGAACCGGTAGCCATGGCGGCGATTGCCGGCGGTGCCTGCGTCCCGGATGGGCCCACCCCTCCCTTGTTTTATATCGGGCCGTTGATTGAGGCTTCTAAAGATGGCGACGACAGGTACGCTTTCTTTCCCTGCATGATTGATAACTATATAAAATATTTATTTTTTAAATAATTTTTTTAAATAATTTTATAATTATTACTGATAAGTATAATATTATAGAAAAATATTGAATAAAAAATTAATATTTTATATAATTTCTACCTTTTAAAAAAAGGTGTCGAAAAAGACAAATATTAAGGAACAGATAGAGTATAATTTAAATACAATATTTTTTATATAGATTCCTTAAAACATAAATAAAATTCACATTTAAAATGTAAAAGGTTTTTTTTTAATTTAGCGTTAATTAAATCTCATGTAATTTTATAGAGAACCGATTTTTAAAAATGTTTTAATTTTTTTTTAAATATGTAGTATATCTTTATTATATTAGTTTACTAAAATATCTATGCGCATATGAATTGTGACTACATATTATGGTTATATAATATTTTTAATAATTTATTTGGACCCTTGAAAATAATATAGATATAAATTAAATAAAAATTAATAACTAATTAATTTTGATATAAATAATTATTTTCATCCAAAAAATACTATAGATACAGATAAAATAGCACTTTTCAAATAATATATATTTATCTATTAATATTTTTGTTTGACCAAACAAAAATATATTAATATTTTTAGTAAGTATAGCTATGAAATAGTTTTGATATATATTTTTATAAATTAACTAAAACATATATAGATAAATTGTGGCTAACGATAACTTTTTATAAACTATGACAACATATTATTTTAATAATTTTTTTCTATAATCAATCACGACATGTCACATAAGATGCTATGAAACAGTTTTAGTATACGTATATAAAATAAATTTACCATTCATTCAAATAAATTTGTTGCATTTTATAATAGAATTACTTTTTTATTTAATTAGAAGCCCCCCATCAATTTACTAGGGCTTTGGTTTAAGGAAGTAAACTAAAATAAATTTATACCCCTAAGTATTACTCTACTTTTTCACTTTCTCAAACATCTCAATAATTAAAATAAGAGCAACTTTACAAAGTGAATACCAAAATACCTAAAATAACTTGTTTTTCTTAACAAGACTTCGTCTCTAAAACGACAGGTTTTAATTTGATTAACGAATCATTTTTATTAGTTTTTTTTTCCAATCTTTTATGGTGTGAAATTGTTTAACACTGCATTATTTTGAATGTCTTGTGGTTGCAACGTATAGCCACGAGACCTTATCATGGCTAGATGCCCAGCCTAGTCGAAGCGTTGTGTTCCTGTGCTTCGGGAGCATGGGGCGGTTCACGCCGGATCAGACGAAGGCGATAGCCGAAGGGCTCGAGAGGAGCGGGAAGAGGTTCGTATGGGTGGTAAGGAATCCACCGGAGGACAACTCGAAGGAAATCGACTTGGGGAAGCTCTTGCCAGACGGGTTCATCGAGAGGACCAAAGGCATCGGCATTGTGGTCAAGGGGTGGGCCTCGCAACTTGCAGTGCTGAACCATGACTCGGTGGGAGCCTTCGTGACTCATTGCGGGTGGAACTCGGTGCTGGAGGCAGTGGTGGCTGGGAAGCCGATGCTGGCTTGGCCACTGTACGCGGAGCAGCACCTGAACCGGGCTTCGCTGGTGAAGACCATGGGAATGGCCATCCCGGTGGTGCAGAGGGATGGAGATAGGTTCGTGACGGGTGAGGAGGTGGCTCGACGACTGATCGAGCTGATGGAGTCGGAGAGAGGGAAGGAGATTCGGGAAAAGAGCGAGGCGATGAGAGTCAAGGCCTTGGATGCTCGGAAAGAAGGCGGCTCCTCCAAGGCCACGCTCGAGAAGCTGGTCACCAAATTGACGGAGGGATGAATTGTTTAGTATATACTTCATTCGTTCCAAAAAATAAAATCTCATGTATTTTGGAACGGATGTAGCAGAGGATTATTAGTGCTTTTACCGAACCATGTTCGGGTTTTTTCATAATATTTTCTATCGAGTTTGACTTCTTAAACAATATATTCGACACTTAACTTATCTACTAATATGTCATTTTGTCATGCTTCTTGTCGTGTCTTTCTTTGAAATATGTACGTGGTTATCATGGTAAATTCTTTTCTCGAGACAATCGATACTTCAAATTAAAAAAAGAAGTAAATTGACTGTTTTTCACACTTCTCCTTATATCCGCCCTATTTAAAGGCAAAGAAAAAAAATCTTATAGTTTTGGGCTTAAAAAAACTGAGTTCAAATCCTCTGTATTACTTTATCTATTACACATCATATATACTAAATTGGTTTAAATTATAAACCAATCTGATAAATTAAGATACCTTAACTTTAAATGTATAAATTCTACATAGCTACAAAATTTTTTTAAAAAAAAGATGTTTAGTGTGTGTTTTTTACAATGGCTTAGACCATTAGAAAAAGATACTCTATAATTAAGTGTATAGACCGTAAGAGGTCATAACATAAAATTAAAGCAAATGTTATACCTCTCAAATTAATCTAAATTATAAAATAATTTCAATACGCCTACTTTAAAATTTAACTTTAAATCCAATTACATATTTGAAATATTCAATAGTTAGAGACATTTTATCGAACAATTCATGGGCAAAGATTTAATCCATCAAATCACAATTTATAACATTCGATTTCACTTGAATAACCCCAATATCTAATGATGAAATTTGATCAATAATTTATAAACTCCATTTTTACAAATTTACTCAATGGAGTAAACAATTTATGCATTGCTATGTAAATATTTCCCCAAAAAAAATTCCACCGATGAAATCTTATATGATGTCGATGAATAAATATAAACTAACCAATTTCGGAAGCAAGAGGTGAGTATCTTTGAATGGATTGTGATGGAAGATGGAAGAAATCAGTTGAAGAATTAAAAGATTTGTAAGTTTTAGGAACCATATTGTTTGGCGATGTCGTGACATTAGTTAAAACCATTGTATGAAAAAACCTTAATTTCATTGTCATATTTTTTTCATGGTAGTCAATGAAACAGAATGAATAATATAAATCTTGTGTATTATGATTCTTTTATATTTTACTTAATTTGATATTTTGGCAATATAATTCAACCAAAGAGCTTCGAAAAAGAGGTTATTTACTAAATTTGATAATTATATAAGAAAGTATACAAGTTTAAAGTTTGTATATCTTGTTACACGTTATTGCATGCTAAGAGAACAACAATGTGCATATTGATTTTGTAGGTTTCAAACGATATATTTTTAGACGAAAAAAATATTGTTATCAATTAAAACGATATCGTTTTATCGTTTAAAGAGAAAAAAAATATAAAACAACTACTCACACAATTTTAAATTAAAACATCAATGTTTTGAAAAAAAAAATTGTGTTTTCTACTAAAAAAACGTTTATGTTTAAACTAAAATATCATCGTTCAATCTAAAATATCATAGTTTTGGTTCGCTAAACATACTATAAAAAAATCTATCGAAAAGTGAATCAACAATTTGTATAAAACTTCACCCCCTCAATAAATTCCTGGTTCCTAATTAAGTACCAATTTCTGGTATGGGCTAGCCTTGGGACTCCAAAGCATGAATTTATTTTGTGGATTGCAGTTTTGATTAGATTGCCAACTCGTGATAGAACTTGGTACTTGAATGTGTGGATCCCTCTTGCCAACTGTGTGATATTGATGAGCTTGAGACCATTGACATCTCTTCTTTGAATTGAGTGTGAGAATTCAAGGAAGGTATGGTCTGAGGTTAGGACATGATTCTGAATGCCGTTGGGGGTTACGACGGTGCACCGTGCGTTGATATTGATGAGCTTGAGACCCATGGACATCTCTGCTTGGATCGGCCAAGAGTATTGGCCTTACCAACCGTTTATTATCTATAGCAAGCAAGAAATGTATGGATATTACGCAGCCACGCAGTGAGCACAAAGCGAACTATTCTTTCGCCTTTTACTGAAAAAATGTATGGATATTTGATAGTAACAAGATAGCATGCCCACAGATGTGCTAATTCATTTGATATTAACTCATATATTTCGATTATTGTATAGGGCTTTCTAAACTCTTGAGGTGGAGAGGCTATATAGTCATATAGCATTTCTATGTAAGGTTGTCAGATAATAGTTTTAGACCATCTTTAATAGTGGTACTTTGAGTACCATAGCATTTTTTTTAAAAGGAAATGAAAATAAATGTCAGAATTTTTGTGAGAACCAAGGTAATTATTGCAATTGAGTATCATATGGTTGATACTTGGGCTGACATAATACCATCCCATTTATCCAATTAGAAAAAAGAGATAGGTTCCACATCTCTTTTCTAATTAATTAATATATTAAATACACCTCTTTTAATGAAAAAAGTAAAATAAAATACTCATGTTGAATACCATGGACATGGTTGTAGAGTACCAAATCTTAAAATGAGGTGGAAGAGAGATAAATAACAAAAAGTAAGTTATGATACTCAACATGAGTATTAGGGTTAAAGATGCTCTTAGGGGCTTTGATTATGCTTTTGGATGGTAGTTGATTGTAATATGGCCTTTGTGCATTTTCCCTTTATACGATTTTACCTTTATCCAGAAAAAAGTTCCAATTTCAGCAAAATGTTTTTAGAAGCAAAACACTATAAACCCTAATTTCATCTACAATCAGCTGAATATCAAGCACACACAGGTGCAAATGCAGTGACAGAAGAAACAAAGAGAAATCTGTAAATCTGGAATCAATGAAACAGTGAAAGGTGATGACACTCTAGCAAAGTATCCATTTTGGGATTGATGAAAAGAAGCCGTCAGGGGCTCTTCATTTGATTGATCAAAACCCTACAAACTTCAGGTTTTGGGAAAGCAAATATATATAGTCTAGAGCATGTGTATCTCACGTGACAAAAATCATAAAGGATAAACGGTTGTAAATGAAATGCAAATGAAATAGAAATGCAGATGGCAATGCTGGTGATGCAACCAGTGAGAACACCAATACTGCATAGAGCACCAACACTGCATAATCTCTATACTCGTCGTCGTGCTCGACATGTTCTGCAGCACTGCGCACCCGGTCGCGGCTGAGCAAGGGATCCTCGTGTATTACTTCATAACCTCCAGCGCCACTGTCCTCGCCTGCCTCCTCTACATGCCGACCATCGAACGGAGGTTCGGAGGCAAGGTCTTCAAGGACTCTCCGGATTTGATGATCGAGATCCCCGGCCTACCGGCGATTCCGGCCAACCAGATGCCGGAGCTGGCTCTTGATTCAAATGATCCGGCTTACCGGGAGATGCTTTACATTTGCGAATTCTTGCCCAAATCTAAAGGGATGCTGGTGAACACGTTCGATGAGCTCGAGCCGGTAGCAATGGCGGCGATTGCCGGCGGTGCCTGCGTCCCGGATGGGCCCACCCCTCCCTTGTTTTATATCGGGCCGTTGATTGAGGCTTCTAAAGATGGCGGCGACAGGTGCAATTTAATTCTTTCCCTGCATTTTTTTATACTCCCTCTCCTCTGTTCACAAATATAGGTCGTTTGACTTTCTCGCACGTTTTTTAAGAAATTAAAAACTATTTAAAATATTAAATTTTTTATTAAATTTTTTAAATAATATTACTAAAGATGGCGGCGACAGGTGCAATTTAATTCTTTCCATGCATTTTTTTATACTCCCTCTCCTCCGTTCACAAATATAGGTCGTTTGACTTTCTCGCACGTTTTTTAAGAAACTAAAAACTATTTAAAATATTAAATTTTTTATTAAATTTTTTAAATAATATTATACTTAATATTAATAAGTATAATATTATTTTTAGGAAATAATAATAAAATTAATATTTTATATAGTTTTTACCTCCTTAAAAAACGTGTCTGAAAGTCAAACGACTTATATTTGTGAACGGAGGGAGTATTTGAAGTTATTAAATTTACAATTCATTTAAATAAATTGGTTGCAATTTACTTTATATACATATACTAAAATCAATGTCCTATCTAGTGCATTATTGTTGATTCTAAAGAAAATTTATTAAAATAATATATTTTTATCTTTTATACTACCTCTGTTCCAAAATACATGGGTTTTTAGTTTTCGGCACGTTTTTTAAGGAGCGAAAAACTCTATAAAATATTATTTTTTTAATTAATTTTTTTCTATAATTTAATACTAATTAGTAATAAGTATCAAATTATGTAAAAAAATTCATTAAAAAAATAATATTTTATATAGTTTTTCGCTCCTTAAAAAACGTGCCGAAAAGTCAAAACCCATGTATTTTGGAACGGAGGGAGTAGAAAGTTATCAAGTCACAAATATATATTTTAGTTCAGTGATAAAAATATATATATGAAAACTATTTTATAGTCATACTTATCAAAACATTGTATTTAACCCTGACTTATTTTGGATGTCTTGTGCTTGTATCGTATACGTACTTAGCCACGAGACCTTGTCATGGCTGGACGGCCAGCCGAGTCGAAGTGTGGTGTTCCTGTGCTTCGGGAGCAGAGGACGGTTCACGACGGATCAGACAAAGGCGATAGCCGAAGGGCTCGAGAAGAGTGGGCAGAGGTTTGTATTGGCATCGTCGCAAGTCGCAGTGCTGAGCCATGACTCGGTGGGAGCGTTCGTGACTCACTGTGGGTGGAACTCGGTGCTGGAGGCAGTGATGGTTGGGAAGCCGATGGTGGCTTGGCCACTGTACGCGGAGCAGCACCTGAACCGGGCTTCGCTGGTGAAGACTATGGAAATGGCCATCCCAGTGGTGCAGAGGGATGGAGATAGGTTCGTGACAGGTGAGGAGGTGGCTGGACGACTGATCAAGCTGATGGAGTCGGAGAAAGGGAAGGAGATTCGGGAAAAGAGCGAGGAGATGAGGGTCAAGGCCTTGGATGCTCGGAAAGAAGGCGGCTCCTCCACGACCGCAGTCGAGAAGATGGTGACCAAATTGATGGAGGGATGAATTGTTTGATATGTAGAAGACGATTTGCATTTCCATTTTCAATTTTTCATGTTGCAATTCACTATCCTAATTGGTGTGAGATTTATATGTGAAACCTTCCTCAGCAGAAAGAAGAGAGCATTACCCTTTCTTGTATATATATATATATATATATATATATATATATATATATATATATATATATATATATATATATATAAAATAAATTCTAATTATCAATGAATGTTGACTATGAACTTGCCGAATAGTCGATAAAGAATTTCAAAAAACCTATATCTAATTGCCCTATATATATGAACAATTTCTGATTATTAACGAATAATTACTCTGAATTTGCCGAATATTTGATAAATTCATAGTAATAAATTAATAGAACAAACCTATAATAATATAGATCTGAAATAGAAAACTAGAGGCGTAAGGGAACCAGGCCGGGTCGGGTCGCCGGACTTCAATTTCTCAGACAATGGCCGATTGTCGCCGGACATCGTCCGCTTCACCTCCCCAAACACATCTCCCCGTCGGTCTGGAATTCGATCAGAAGACAACATATTGGAGAAGGAGCTTCAAGCCTCGTTGTTTCACTCGAGAGAAAGGAGTCCTGTTGCGTCGGATCGGATGGAGGCTCACCATCGCTGCGTCGGATATGGTTCCTTGCTCTGAGGTTTTTGGTTCCACTATCGCTGCCCTCGGATCTGAGCAGTGAATGAAAACACACCTTGGGCATTCATATTTTCGGTGTGTGATTCCTGCTTAATTCCAAGGAGGTCTTCGATTAAAACGGAATGAATTGGCAAGAGGAGATTCAGACGGAAGAGAGATACGTTTTCCACAAATCGCCATCGCCTCCACCTCTGCAAATCGCCATCGCTGGATTCGCCGTCGGAGGAAGAAGAGGCAATCGAAGACCCTGGTGTAGATGTAGAAGGAGGCGTTGATGGGGAGTTTTGTGAAAACGATTAAGGTAAACGTAGAATTTATAGGGGATAGGTAAGGCTTGAGTAACACGCGCTTTTTTGTAATGTGGGATTGTGTTTTTTTAACTTTTAATTATCAATTAATCCAAATAATCAAATAATCTCATCCTTCCATTTTCACTCAATCAACGCATCAGATTTGTTAACACAAAACATGTTAAGACTTGTTAACATTTGATCCATATATATATATATATATATATATATTATAACCTAAATAAATGGAGATCTGATTATTCACGAAACTTTTTTTAATATATATTTAGCATGCATAAAGAATCAGTAATATTGAACATAGAAATCCCCCCACCCGCACCACCAAAGAGTATATGACAAAGATACTCACGGATTAATAAGTACCAAAATATTTCCAGCGGGTCACTTGATAAATGGAAATCATTCGGGAAAAAAAGCAGATGAAGAGGGAATAAGTGACATACTCCCTCCGTTCCACAATACATGTCCTTTTAGTTTTGGGCACGTTTTTTAATGAGCGAAAAACTCTATAAAATATCATTTTTTTAATTATTATTTTTATATAATTTGATACTTATTACTAATAAGTATCACATTATATAAAAAAATTAATTAAAAAAATAATATTTTATAGAGTTTTTCGCTCATAAAAAAACGTGCCCAAAACTAAAAGGACATGTATTGTGAAACGGAGGGAGTATTTCGCTTCTCTAATGGACATGTCTATAACTATATTTTCAAGTCTTTAGCTAAAAAGCCTTGACACTTGCGTATCAACTAAATTGAGGGTGAAAATCAACAACTCTTCCTTTGACTAGCGAGGCCATGAATCGGAGTCAGTCTCAACCACAACCTTCCTAGAACTACTAGTCTAAGCAATACGAAGCTAATCTACGAGCCCCCATAACTCTGACATAGGCACCGTACAAAAACCGGACCAATGCACAAAGCCTATGATCCAATGCCCTCTCACAAATATTTATTGGTCATGTTATTGGCACGGTGATTTTTTCGTCAAATGCACGACCTTTCCACCGACACGAGGAATCGGAGTCAACAAACATTGTACACATTACAAAACACTGCAGATCTCCCCTCCATCGACACCTAGTGTAGGTGTAGGCAGCCCCTCAACCACTGAAGCCCTTCATTTCCTCTCATAGCAGTCTTCTACTGACTCGGAATGTCAATGTCGATTGGCACGACCTTGCATTTTTATGAGATATACATGGCCGATATTTATATATTAATTAAATAATTTATACACCAATGTTTTTAAATTATCGAGAGATATTTTACATGGAGGAGGAGTCGATCGTCTTCTACGCTCCGCCCATCATGGGTCACATTGTCGCCATGGCGGAGCTCGCCAAGCTCATCCACCGCCACCTCCTCCTCCGTCACCCCCACCGCTGCCTCTCCTTCACCCTCATGTACGGCACTGACCCCTTCGAACCCCCAACCACCAACTCCGCCCTCGCCAAAATCATCGCCTCGAACCCCTCCATCTCCTTCCTACACCTCCCCATGCGCCCCGTCGACACCTCCCCATCGCGCAGCCGCCCGGCCGTCTCCTTAGAATCAATCCGCAATTCCGCCCCCGACGTCTGCGACAGCCTCCACCGCATCTCCGCCTCAGGCGCCAAGATCCGCGCGCTCGTAGTCGACATGTTCTGCACCACCGTGCACCCGTTCGCCGACGAGCAAGGGATCCCCATCTACTGCTTCTTCACCTCCGGTGCCGCCTGCCTCGCCCTCAACCTCCACATGCCGGCCGTCGATCGGAGGGTGAGCGGCCGCGTTTTCAAGGACTCGCCGGATTTTATGATCGAGATCCCCGGCCTGCCCCTGATTCCGGCCACGGAGATGCCGGAGCCGGTGCTGGATGGAAACGATCAGGCATACAAAGAGATGGTTTGCTTATGCCAAGGCTTATCGAAATTGACGGGGATACTGGTGAACACTTTCAATGAGCTTGAGCCCGTGGCCATGGAGGCGGTTGCCGGCGGTGCTTGCATGCCGGACGGGCCCACTCCACCTGTGTATGCTATCGGGCCTTTGATCGAGGCTTCCAAGGCCGGTGACATCAGGTAAGAAACGTTTTTTTAAATATAAAATATTTTTTTAATAATTTAGGTTAGTTGTTAGTTATGAGTATAAACTTAGAAAAACAAATTAATTATAAAAATAATATTTTATAGTGTTTTACCTTCTTAAAATGCATATCGAAAAGTAAAATGAGTTTCATTATAGAATCGAGAGGTATGTTCACCAAAAAAAATAGAATCGAGAGGTATAAAATTTTATTTATTTTAATTAAATTGTGAAAAAAATTAATTAAAATTTTATCCTTTACAGTTTTTAACTCCTAAAACTACGCGTATAAAAGTGAAACATAGTTTATTTCGGCTAATTGACAACGAAATCCGTGAAACTTCATTAAGAATCATGTTTTGGGCAATTGGGCATATATGGTGCATGTAGACACGAGTCTTTGTCATGGCTCGATTCGCAGCCAAGTAGAAGCGTCGTCTTCCTGTGCTTCGGTAGTAGGGGGCGGTTCACGACGACCCAGACGATGGCGATAGCAAACGGGCTAGAGAGGAGCGGGCAGAGGTTCATATGGGCTATAAGGAATCCTCCAGACGATAACTCGGAGGAAATCGACTTGGGAAAGCTCTTGCCGGATGGGTTCCTAGAAAGGACAAAAAACATTGGCATTGTTGTCAAGGGATGGGCCCCGCAGCCCACCATACTGAGCCATGAATCGGTGGGCGGGTTCGTGACTCATTGCGGGTGGAACTCCGTGCTGGAGGCTGTGGTGGCTGGGAAGCCGGTGGTGGCTTGGCCGTTGTATTCAGAGCAGCACGTGAACCGTGCTGCATTAGTTAAGACCATGGGAATGGCCATCCCGGTGCAGCAAAGGGAAGGAGACTGGTTTGTGACGGGGGAGGAGCTGTGTAGCCGACTAACAGAGCTAATGGCCTCCACGAAAGGTGCAGAGATGAAGGAAAAGAGCGAGGCAATGAGCGCAAAGGCGCTGGCTGCTCGGACAGAAGGCGGTTCCTCCATTGTCGCCCTCGACAAGGTGCTGAATACATGGATGAAGGAATGAGATCAATTGTCATTGAACAATTTCATACATGAACTGTACTGAGCATATGCTAAAAATCATCAGTAACTGTTTGAAGTCCAATTGAGTCAGGAATCAGGATTGATTCAACTTATGGACAAAACTAAATGTTTGAATTCATTAATTAAAAATTGAATGTGAATTCATTCCTTGAATGTAAATTTTTGAGGAGGCAGATGCATGAATTGATCACTTACATATACCATAGCTGGGCCTGGTGTGAGTTTTGATCAGTGAGGCATTTCGTCGAACATGTTGGAGGCATTAGTTTTCTACTCCCCGCCCCACATGGGCCACATTGTCGCCATGGCCGAGCTCGCCAAGCTCATCCACCGCCACCAACTCCTCCGCTACCCACACCGCCGCCTCTCCCTCACTGTCATGTACGGCAACGACCCCTTCGAACCCCCAAGCACCGACTCCGTCCTCTCCAAAATCATCGCCTCCAGCCCTTCCATCTCCTTCCTCCGCCTCCCTAAACGCCCTGTCGACACCTCCCCGACCCGCAGTCGCTGCGCCATCTCCTTACAATTCATCCGCGATTCCGCTCCCGACGTCGCCGATAACCTCCGCCGCATCTCCGACTCCGGAATTAAGATCCGTGGATTCGTGATCGACATGTTCTGCAGCACCGCGCTCCCGTTCGCCGCCGAGCAAGGGATCCCCGTCTACTGCTTCTTCACCTCCGGCGCTGCCGCCCTCGCCGCCTACCTCCACATGCCGGCCGTCGATCGGAGGTTAGGGCGCCGCGATCTCAAGGACTCGCCGGAGTTGCTGATTGAGATCCCCGGCCTGCCGGCGATTCCGGCCAACGAAATGCCGGAACCGCTGCTGGAAAAGGACGCATACCAAGAGATGGTTTACTTGTGCGAAAGCCTGACGAAAACGAAGGGGATAATGGTGAACACGTTCGATGAGCTTGAGCCGGTGATCGTGGAGGCGGTCGCCGGCGGTGCTTGCGTGCCGGACGAACCCACCCCACCCCTGTTTAATATCGGCCCATTGATTGAGGGCTCCAAGGACGGTGACAACAACAGGTAGTTGCTTTCTTGATAATAAAAACGGTTACTGAATTGACCAAACTTTCCCAATTTGATTGATTTCATTTTCAAGGACTGTTTGGTTGATTGATTTGGACTGGAAGAAAAATATAAAAAATCTGTGTGTTTATGTGAAATATTTTCCATCTGATCAAACGGAGTTGAGCAGTAGTTCTTGTGATACATGTTGCACGTAGACACGAGTCCTTGTCATGGCTTGATTCGCAGCCGAGTGGAAGCGTCGTGTTCCTGTGCTTCGGGAGCAGGGGGCGGTTCCCAACGTCCCAGACGATGGCAATAGCAGACGGGCTTGAGAGGAGCGGGCAGCAGTTTGTGTGGGTTGTGAGGAATCCATCAGATGACAACTCGGAGGAAATCGACCTGGGGAAGCTCTTGCCAGATGGGTTCCAAGAGAGGACTAGAGGCATTGGCATTGTTGTCAAGGGATGGGCGCCGCAAGTCACCATTCTGAGCCATGGGTCAGTAGGCGGGTTCGTGACTCACTGTGGGTGGAACTCGGTTCTGGAGGCCGTGGTGGCGGGAAAGCCAATGGTGGCTTGGCCACTGTATGCTGAACAGCACTTGAATCGGGCTGCGCTTGCGAAGACCATGGGAATGGCTATCACAGTACAGCAGGGGGGACGAGACGGATTCGTGACAGGAGAGGAGCTTTCAAACCGACTGACTGAGCTGATGGTGTCTCAGAAAGGGAAAGAGATGAAGGAAAAGAGCGAGGCCATGAAAGTCAAGGCCCTAGTAGCTCGGAAAGAAGGCGGGTCTTCCATGGCTGCCCTCGAAAAAGTGGTGGATACATTGATGGAGGACTGAGTGATGCTTTCACAATCATCCTCTTCACAAAGGGGACTACTGGCATTTCCACTGTCCTGTAGTTCTATATCTCACATGTTTTGTATTACAAATTCATAAGCACTACAAATAATAAAATATAAATGAGACTGTAATTTCCCTGCCTTGTAAAACAACAAAATGAAATAGCAGATTCTACACCAAGCAAATTAATACCAACTTCAACCAATGCCTCAGAAGCAAAACTCTAAAGGGCTAACCTTTTATAAGGTTATTACATTGCCTAAGCACGAATTCGCATTTGCACGAAAAAGGTGTCCTTCCCAAATGAAAGAAAGATAAACAGAGAGCAAGAAGAGTAGCCATGTTTGGTAGGTTAATGAGCTTATGGGACTCCAAGAGTTTACAAAAAGAGTTCATATACAGCAGTTCTATCTGCAATCTAGGAGATTCTCTTCAGATAGGCATAAATATTCCAGTAAGGAGCAACAAATAAAATGATTGGCCGTTATTATGAAGAACAAAAGAAAGATAATAAATTTTGTGTACAACATGCTAAGTAAGTACAGCAACACTAATAGAGTTCAGAGTAGAACTTGCCTAGATTATTTGTTCGAGCAAATGGCTTCGCCACTGGGAATTTATCATACCTGATACTATGATCCACCAGAGACCTAGATGGAATAGCATTTCCATATTGAAAAACACGTCCAAAGATCAAGGTAGAGTTGTCGAGTTAGTGCAGTCTGTCACTACTCGAATTGATCATGAATCTCAGCTTACAGCCCATATATTCAGATAAATACGCTATCTAGCAAGAGGAGGGAGGGAGGAAAATTTAATAATTTCCTTGTCTGTCATTCCTTAGGCATGCACGTGCAATTTTTCTGGAGTTCTGTAAGTTCCTGTCATCATATTTCGATGCTCATTTTAGTCAGAAATAAAACAAACCATCTCATACATCACAGACAACAACCACAAGTTGTTTCCATACTAGTAGCCGAGTTGAAAATATGGGAGATGAAAATATAGAAAAGAGAAGGCGTCATATCAAATCATTCCCTCGTTTTATCAATGTGTAGTATATTTTGCAACGATGAACTGCTCGTCCAGTATTGAATAGGTACAGAAGGTAGGACATATCAGGTGCTTTTATGTCATAACTAGCACATTTTCTGGAAAAAATATTTACGTTCTACTCATTGTTTTTGGCTAAGACCCGTGGAATGACTAGAATACGCTTCATAGTAGTTTGTAAGCCAACTACAGAATCGCAGAAACTGTAGTCAAGATTTTGGCTGTTATAGGCAGCACTTTTATCCATCAATTAGAAGGACATGAAAAGTTTATGGAATTATTCATAAAAACATCAATCATAACCAGAATTTTCTTTCATAATAAGATGGATAGAAGAAAATCTGTTTCAGGAAATACCTCGATTTGGCTTTGCAGACGCTTCACATACTCGACAGCCTCATCTAGCATGTCTGCAGTATTTGTTTGCTGCAAATAAAAAAGCAACTCTGACCATTAGTTTATGGACAACGAACCATATAGCATAACTGAATTTTATCTCAGTTTGTAAGAGTTAGCAATAGTATGTCAGAAAGGAGGGTGTCCAAACACCCAACACGGCACCAAAGCCATATTACAGCCAAAATAATTTCATGTGAGTAGATTTATATAGATGATGATTATCAGTCAAGGATGTTAGAAATGTTATACAGCTACTGCCTAAACCACACCCTAGGTTCAAATGTAAGTTAAGAATTTTACAGAAACTATAAATGTTGAAAGTTATTGTAAGTTTATAGCACAAACTGTATACAGGCTAAAAGAAAAGATTAGCCTCTTCTAAAAATTTTATATCTTATATTCGAGGATGCACCTTCATTGAAGATGACAATGTTTAGACTGTTTGGTGGGAGCAATTTTATCATTTCCAGGATTTGGCAGTGCAAAAATATATTTGCTGAAAACTCATGCCAACGAAAGCTCATAACATGAATTTCCTGTAAGAAAGGTAGAAATGTAGAATCCTTGATTAGTAGAGTTCCCTATGTAGACCGTTAAAACTCCCCGCTCATTAAATGAATAAATGTAGCATGCCTTGCAAGCAGTGAACTGAATATCTTTATAAAGAGATTAAAGGCGACAAATCACTTGTTCCAAAATATAAAGTAATTTGGCTTTCCTTTATCAGTTGAGAGGATAAATAAGCATAACAAACCCTCTGTAGGGTGTAGACATGATTTTTTTTTTTTAAATGCACAGTATAAAAAAAAACATATAAAACTTTATCCCATATGCTAGAAAATTGGCACTTTAAACACAACACCTTAGGGCTAGGTTTGTTCAGATTTTGGTTTTAAATTGTACTTTTGAAAATACCATTTTCTAGTTTTTAGGTTTCAGCAGACAGTTTTGAAAATGAAGCTGACTAATATAGATACAGCAAGTTTTGAAATAATTTCAATAGCAAGTGCAGGGAGATAAAATTGTTTCACAACTAAAATCTCAAAGGTCATAATGATACCAAACGAGCCGAAAATATTTGACAATTCAATGATCAGCAATAACACTCTAAAAGTTGGAAATGGGTTAACATACATATGGTATAAACAATAATCAAATTTTACTTTCATGTAGATGAGTTAATGTAGATGAGTTAATTAAATGCTTGGTAGGCCGAATAAAAAATGTCACTTGTGCTAGTACGAACAGTAGGATCTGGTTTACAAGAATATGCATTTAAACAATAGGTAATAAGGTTTCTAAAATGATAGTTCTACCTTGAGAAATAAGCACATGAATTCAAAATCAGAACCAAGTCACTAGATGAAGCATTCTTCTTATTTTCAGTGCAATATCTCACAAAGCACATCATCTCCAATTTTGTGCTGATGCCACATGTGACCACACAACACATAAACAAATATGTGAAGCATATGAAGTGTGTCCTAGTTTTTATGATGTCATACCTTGAAGCTATTTGCATCAAAATTTCCCCCACTTCAGTGAAATTTCTCTATTTAAGGTAATAACCAACCACCCACATACAAATTTTAGTTGCAAAATACAAATCCATTGAAGAGCATAAAACAAACAACTTCCTCCTTTCAAGTTACTATGAATTCAGCTAAAGCTCTTTCTCTCTCTCTCTCTGATTTCAAGTTAACGATGTTCTTTACTCTAAAGAACTATAATGAAAGAGCATGCCAGTCGTATAAAGATGTTTACAAACCATTGAAGTATCTTTACCTTCAACTAATTGCTTAAATATATAGCTTTAAAACACTAGATACCTAAGAAACCCAGACAAATCAAACACATTTCAAGTACAAACAAACCAATCCAGTAAACAAAAGGGGCATACACCTACCTTATCCATATTTGGAACAAGCTCTTGAAGTTTCCTAATTCTGTCACTGATCCGTGTTCTTCGGACCTGGTACCCCCGTCCCCACAAAAGAAAAGAGCAAATTTAGGTGTCTTGATAAGTGTTTGAGTCCTAATCATAAACGAAGCATTCATCGAGCTTTCAAATGAACACTCACCCTTTCAGCTATGCTTCGAGGATGAGTAGCACAACCACGCTTGGCGCGTAGCCTGCAGGGCACCGAATCCTCCAGCAGCTTATCCATCTCCAAGTCCATCAAGTTGCTTGGTTCCCCTTTCTAACAATGTTCAAAATCAACTTTTGGTTACTCGCTAAGAATTGGGATCAAAATTACACCCTAGCATCATACTAAACTGTTCCCAGTAACTCTGAATTCAGCTTAGAGGTGAACCAGTTTGGGATAAGTTGAAAAGAAGTGTGAATTTGGAGAGAGAAAGACGAAGAGTACCAGCTGAGAGGTGAACTTGCTAGGAGAAGGAAGGTCTGAATCGCTCTCCCTCATCCGCTTCCCAGTAGGAGAAATATCCATCTGAGATCCCGCCAAGAAATCGTAATTCCCGGACATGGCGAAGTTGGAGAAGTATCCGTCGATGTTACCGCTCAGGAAGTCAGCCGGAGAACTGTTCTGCCGGTTAAACGCTGACAAGCTCGACTGCTGGTGCTGGTGGGGACTGCTGTCGAAAAACGCCAGATCGGCAGCAGCGGAGAGCGAGTAGGACGAGCTGGTGCCGCTCCGCGCCAAGCCGCTGCTCCCGCCGGCTGCCGACGCGATGGCGGGAGGATTGGCTGTTCCGGCGGTAAGAAGCTGAGTGAGACCGCCTCCGGAGGTTGGACCTCCCTTAAGCGCATCATCCCTGGTCAAGTCCTCCTCGAGCAACGCGTCCAGCCAGGTCGCGGGAGCTGAGCGGAATCGGGCGAGTCCGCTACCTCCGATTCTCCCCGAATCATTCCCAACCCCACCGCCGCCTCTTCCACCACCGCCGGATGAGGATTCCATCTCCCACACTCACTCTCTCTCTCTCCGGTTCTCTTTCCTGAGGAGGAAGAAAAGCAACAACACTGACCAGATGATTCTCCTCCGCTTTGGTGAGCAGTCGCCACTCTCTCTCTCTCCTCCTCTCCTGCCTCTTTTTATTTGGGATTTTTATTTTTGTTTTATAATCTTCTAATCTGTGACTCCGTTAACGGCGGAGGAGTGGCCGAGGACGCTGAAGCTAAGACGCCGTTTTGACGTCGATGCTTACAGTGAATTCGGATGACGACGGTGGGATGACACCCTCCACTCACGCGCTCTCTGTATCACGCGCCTTTATTTATCAAGTTAGACGGGCGCCTTTATTTTTATTTTTTTATTAGGAAAAAATTCGAGGTGAGACATAGTGAACCTCGATGGCCGACAAGTCGGCAGACGGATAATCGTCATAAGCAAACAAAATACAAGGATGGTGTAGAAAACAGGCAAAAACACTCTACAAAGCGAGACTTAACGCAACCAAACCGAAAGAGATGGGGACATAGGCGACGAACCGAGCCAAACACTACCCCGAAGCAGCACCGCACACCGACGGTACATTAGGAGTCACCTGTGGGAAGTGAAGACGAACCTCCAAGGAAGCAGCCTTCCGGAAAAAAGAAACGACACGATACACAGTTAGACATGCACCTTTGCCGACCCTTTTGGACAAATTTTTTTTTGAAAATTTTACATGAAAACGATGAAATATACTTTTGTTTTAATTATATTTTATGAATATTCTATTTATCAAATTTTAAAATGACTTCAATTATAAGACGGAGGGAATATGATGGGTTGTTATTCGAGTTCGAGGCGAACGAGTCAAATATTGATGGTTTATATTAAGCTAGTTTAGAAAAGAGTCGAGTCTAAATTTGAACTCGAACTTAAAATTGTGTTTATAATCAGCTCTTTTAGGAAATGAACAAGTTCGAATTAAGCATTTTTCAAGCATTAAACAATCGTATTTGCAATTTAAAGAAAATTTTACAATTTTCACAAAATTTGAGAGATTCGAGCTTAAAAATGTGTTCATACTTGACTTATTTATAGAATTAACGAGTTCAAACCGAGCTTTTATCGAGTCGATCCTAAATCGAATTCGAACTACCCGACTTTTTTTTTTTTTTTTTTTTGATAAGGAAATAATTCGAGGCCGGACAGACCCGGACTACGAGAGGCCGACAAAGTCGACAGACGACAAGCCATCTAAACATACAACAAAGCAAAGGAAATACAACAAAGAATGGAACTACCCGACTCATATAACTAAGAATGGAAAAATAGATGGAGGTATTAATTAAATAGTCCAATATAAGTAATGTTTTTTTTTTAATTAAAATCCCATTTACGAAAACTATTGCCCGTGGGAAACACGCAAGAGCGATGGCGCGTGAGAGCGTGAGTGGCACAAAACAACTTGTAAAGGTACATTTTTTTATCCATTGTTACATTTACTTTTTGGGCAAAATTTAGGAGACAACGAAATGCGCGTGGGGCTTGGATTTTTTATTGCATTCGTGCGAGACCGTGAATTTCATCGCTCCACAAAATGGGGTTTTTCCCACTTTACCCCCCTTAATTTTGTTCTTTCTTTCTAGGTTTCAATTCCTAATTTTGTTGTTTGTTCTACCTCACAAATCAACAAATTAATGTGAATACCTTTTCAAAGAAAATGAAAAAGGTGCATTTCGCAACTTGCAAAAATTAACATTATCTTTAAATTAATCAAATTTTGTGCGAGTCACATGGACCTGTAAATTCCAAAGCTTGCTACAATCTTAAAAGTTGAAATTCC
This sequence comes from Persicaria tinctoria, assembly GCA_037127255.1. Classification (NCBI taxonomy): domain Eukaryota; kingdom Viridiplantae; phylum Streptophyta; class Magnoliopsida; order Caryophyllales; family Polygonaceae; genus Persicaria; species Persicaria tinctoria. Next base: position 84,986,410 of record JBANSL010000011.1, on the reverse strand, counting down.
AGATTTATTAGAATTTAATATTCAAAATATCAAAATAAAAGATTACAGCCTTTATATTATGAATGCATTGTTTGAAAATGCCCTTAAAAAGTCAAAATGATCATTTTCGGCTTACCTATTGACTCTTTTGAGCCATAAAATTAGGAGTGTTATTCGAACCGAACGAGCCGAATTTGGCATGTTCAAGCTTATTCATTTGTTAAACGAGTTCGAGTTGAACCGAGCCTAATTTTTAAACGAACTTTCTTTTTTATTCAAGCTCGGCTTGTTTTAGTAAATGAACGAACTCGAGTCGAACTTTTTTTGAGTTTTAAGTAGTTTTACTTGTTCATAATATATTAACTTAAAGAAAATTTTAGAAACTCCATATTATTCGAGCCTAAATCGAACGAGCCGAGTTTAAAATCATGTTTAGACTCTGCTTGTTTAGGTGAATGAACGAGGTCAAGTCGAGCTTTTTCGAGCCAATCCCAAGCTGTTTAGCTCATATAGCATCCCTACATACAATCGACACTTAACACAGGTTTAGAACTATACGTTCTCATTTGAAAGAACACCCTAGAATGGACTACTGCTTGGGTATAGTCACATGAACATGTAAACAAGAAAATACTCTTCCCAAGTGGTCATCCTTCAATTTTTTTTGTACAGAAACTTGGATCAAAATCAAACCAAACTGGACCACAAAAAAAAATGAGTGCAAAATCCTCAAACTTACACGCCTCATTTAACATAATAATAGATCGAAGGGTCGAACCCGATTGCTATCAACACTAGTTCTTCATAATCAGCCCTAGCAATGAAGATTTTGCAATGCTTCCTTTTGAACAAAGATTATACTATTGAACATGAATGAGATGAGTATGAAATTGTCAAATCTTTGTGCCTACTACATAGGAATTACAATAAACAAAGCGTAAGGGGGGAACGGAAATTTTCACTTAGACGAGTGAATGGGTTCAAAGGGAATGGCTATAGAACATGATTTTTATGGTCACTGTCAAAAATTACCTTCCCGTCGTACCATCTACTACTCTTCTCAGGCGCTGGTTGTACAATATACTTCCCCCCGGCGGCTTCTATTGAGTACAGGTGAAGCTTGAATTGGACTCTAGTCGCATTTGATGTTTCTGTAGATCCTCCTAACGAAGAGGTTCGAACCCAGATAGCCAACCGCCCCTGGTTCATCCCACAACGGCGTTAGAAAGACTGGTAGTTGGGGGAGGGAGGGAATGGAGTGAAAGGTTACTTACCACAGAGAATTCCTAAGCCAAGACAGAACATCATGGTGTATCCGAAGTAAAAGCTGATCTGGAAGAAGCCTGACATCTTTGTCTTGACATGGTAGTAGTAGACCGAGTACAAGAATACATATATGGCTGTGGAAGCAGCGGAGAAGAATGCAGTCCATTGCCAGTGGTAATTCTCGGCATTCAACAAAAAGTAGGTTCCAACAATTGTGACACAGACGGTGACGATGACCAATATAAGAAAAACGAGCAGCATGAAGCCATAAACATAGTAAACCTACAAGCAGGCCATAAAAGAAATCTCCATCAGCAAAAACAGCTACAAAATCCCTGAGCAGTTCAAGCTGTAAAAGTGTTGGTGAAGACAGAGCAAATATGGAGGTTTATTCTATTACCTTGTAATTCCAGAAGGATGTGAAGACAAAGTACATCTCGATGAATATACTGCCAAATGGAAGCAGGCCACCCATTAGAGCGATTACAGATGGAGTGAGATACCATTTCTTTTCAGGAATGGGTCGGGGAATGGTCTTAACACGACATGGATTGTTTGGAGCACCACTCCAGTTTCTTCCAACAACAGTGCCAATTAATGCAAGAGGGAAGGAAACGAAAGCCCAAATAACTGATATGACCACCATTGTTCCAAAGGGGATAGCAGCAAGAGAACCATAAAATATGGCAATTGTGTTGAGGATGAAACCGATTCCAAAGCACATGAATGGGAAGAGAGAAGCAGAGAGAATCATTGTCTTTATCCAACTTTTACCTGACAATAATCAGAGCCAGAGTCAACATCGTTAATGAAACAAGAAGCAGCCAAGGACGGCAGGAAATTGCGTCACCAAGAAACCTCACTCCATTCAAGGATAGAAGAAGTCTGATACAAAATAAAGGAACTATAGATGAGGAAAGCTACCATACCGCCATTACGAGCATGCATGCCACCACTGACGTAGCCAGAAATGAAGGATGTCAAGGCATAGCAGACTATAAAAGCTGTAACGATTGCTCCTCTCCTGAAGCATGAACAAAATGAAGTAAAATGTTGATGGTTGCAAGAAGCGGAAACGATACATGTAAGCAAATAATACCAACAGAGAATTGAAATTTGCTGCCCAGGGAACAGGGAGAATACAAGAACAAAAAATTAGATGCAAATAAGGAGAAAATGGTACAACCATCCCCGTGAATAAATAAAAACGAAACAATCTTAAATTTAATCACTGCAGTATTTGTCATGGTCCACAATAAGTATTGCACTGGTTAAATTTTCATTGTGCACATATTTCTACTTTCCTTACCCAACATATAGCATGCCAACAATAGCCAAGACGATGACAAGGAGAACAAGAGTTGCCAACTGAGCACCCGTGCCAACAAGAGCTGAAAGAAATGCAGAATTGCGTGGAGGACGGAAAACATCACCATGAACCAATTTCCAACCAGATTCTTCACTGACATCCCGTTCCTGATGATAACTGTTGGGTCAGCAAGGGCGTGTAAAGCAAATAATGAAGCACATCAAAATACTGCATGAAAATTGAGTTACCAGGGTCTCCAAGTCATCATCTTCCCTGGCATACTTAGCATAGTCATTTCTAAGTGTGCGCATTAATATCATAGAAACCAAGCCAGTTAGGAAGATCACCATCATGAAAGAATTAAAGATGGAAAACCAGTGGATCTGCACAAAGCAACATTTACAAACATAGAGAACAGATATATTAGCAGAACCACATTTTAAATAAAAGAAATCGGTGAACACTCTACCCAAGATCCCTAAAATCCTAAATTTCCAAAGAAAAGGAAAGATAAAAAAGAAGAAGCAAGTGTCCAAGTGGGTTTCCAAGCAATATACTTGATGCTCAAAGAACGGGTAGTCGAGATAAACATCAAAACGCCTTGGAAAGGTAACATTTGTTGGAATCCATTTGACAGTGTAAGTCATGTCATACACCCTCCCCTCTTCCACTGGCCTAGAAACATCCTGAGTGACGTTCACGTGTATGATCTGAAAATAACATAACCACCTTACATTACATAAAATTCACAAATTTTAAAATAATAATGATATCACCACAACTCAGGCATAGAATGGAAGTAATTGATAACTTACCTGACTACCATTGTATTTGATGATAAAGTTTTTGTTCGTAAACAACAACGGCTTTGTATCACCATTTTTATCAAGCTGCAGCTCACCAACAAAACCTAAAAACAGAAGAATCAAGGGAAATTAGACCCCAGTGAATTGAAAAGCACAAGCAAAACTAAATAATAAACTGCACTGTACCCCATAGTGGTAGATCATCTGAGATTCGTCGCCATAAGCCAGGGGTGGAGGAAATCGGCATCACCAAGCAACACAACTGAATGAGTATATTGGTCTAAATATACAGAAAAGACAGGACAAGAAAACTATAGAAGAAAAGGTTTTATCTTGGCATACCATGAACCTTAACCAAACATATTGCAATTTAGAAAGGACAGGTAAGTAGGTAACATCACCAGCAGCTTACCAATAAAGAATTCAAACCAGTAGGAATTGATGATAGCCTCTTTAAACTGTGTAGCCTTAGCTGCATCCAGGTGGAGTTCACATATTGCAGTCTTGTCAACATTTTCTACCACAACAGATTTTAAGAGGAATCATTGTCAGGTTGCAAAAAGAACACATGAAAGAGAAGAACTATGAATATAAAGCACCAACACTCTATTAAAACAAGAAATAGCCAATAGGGCTGACACGGGTATTCAATTATCTCAGATGTACATACTTCCGAATTTTATATCAAGTCCGCTGTCAATCAATTCATTTCCACCCAGAACCTCTCCAAGGCCACCCCATTTGTGGGAAGCATCACCATTTGTATGGCAAAAGGGAAGGCTGAAATAGTTGTAGGTTTCTTGTGGATTGTTGTATGGACCAACTTTATTCACCCATAGTGTCACCGGCTCATCAGCACTGTACTGTTCAGATTCAAAAAAATTGCTATCAGCAATTACTAATTATGTTTGCATATATGTGTGCAAACCTGATATCCTTTTTTTATTCAAAGGGAGGAACTAGGCCATTACAACAAGGGAGAAGGATTGACCTCATAACCTCATAGAAAATAAATGTACTCTTTAGCGACTAAACTAGTACGGAGTATATGGTTTTATGGTATGACAGCCCCTATTTAGGAGAATAAAATGACTACAAGAAATCTAGAAGTGATGCGTAAAATAGTATCTGCAAATGCATCACAAACTGATTTTACATATAATATATATACTTTTCAATGAAAACAACCAATTCTTAAAAACCATCACTAAGAAACCAAAGCAATAGTGTAGAATCGGTGCTAAACTACTAGCCAATTGACCCAATCCTTGAGGCTTGAACATGACATCACCAAATCAATAGCTTCAATGCTTTCATCCATTTCCAAGTTCTTCTATTTTCTCATAAAAACTCACAACCAAACCGAATCGCCCAGCTACACCAACAGCTCCCTAAGATGCTCGTACAAGCATACACCGAATTCCACATTCAGTAAAAGAAATTGGGACATAAGAACTCTCAATTCAGCCACAACCACAACCCTAAAAACAAATCTCCCAGAAGAACAGGTTCCAAGTAATCGCAGTAATTGGGTCAACACATGCTAAAAGTCGAAAAAACGATCCAGCGCACAGATAGTCTAAACACTCAAATCACAAACTTAACGAACAAAATCAGAGATCTAAATGCTACAGACCAGTCAAATCAGATACATGTCCAAAACGAGAACAACACAAAATGACGCGGACGCTTCACATCAGAAACAAATTCCAAATCAGACAAACAAGGAGATCAGCTGCATCGCAGGAAAATGCAGAAGAGAGATAATTGTAGCGAATGAATGAAGTGAACGAGGTGAAATGGGATCCTGACCTTGTGATCTGACTCGGAAGCGAGGGCTAGGGGCGAAGAGAGGGAGAGGGAGAGAGCAAGAGCGAGGAAGACAGTAAAGGAGGTGGAGAGGAGGGATCGGGCGGTGGAAGCCATGGATGCTGATCCGCCCAGCAATTACGAAGTAGTCGGATCTGGAGGAGGGGAGAAAGAAGAAGATTAGATCTGAGTCCAAGCCATCAGCTATGGAGGTTTCTTATTTTTATTTTCTTTTCGTTGTCCTTTTTTTTAATCTACTTCATCACACACTGATTTTATTTACTCCATCCGTTCATTAATAAGTGTCGTTTGACTTTTTGACATATTTTTTAAAGAGCTAAAAACTATATAAAATATTAACTTTTTTATTAATTTTTTAAAATAATTTTAAACTTAAAACTAATATGTATAAAATTATATAAAAAAATCAACTAAAAACTTTAGATTTTATATAGTTTTTAACTCCTTAAAAAGCGTGTCAAAAAGTCAAACGTCACTTATTTCTGCACGGAGGTAGTATTTCCTTTCCTCTAGTTAGTATGATACGGTATTAGAACTTTCTAAATTTTATTCGGAATGGAGAAATAAAATATAGTTTTTAAATTTTTTTTTTTCTTCAACTTCAACAATTTTTTCCTTTTGAATATTTGAAAAATTATTTAGTTTTAGAAAATGTTGCATATTTGGATAAACCTTGTTTTTTTATATCGCTTCTTTATTTTAGAAAATAAAATGAATAATTTTTTAATCTAAAAAATGTCTTAAAATTCTTCAAAATTTATAAAACTGATAATTTGTCGGAGGCACTCTTACAATATTGAGTTATTACGAGGATTAAAACGAAAATTAAAAAGAGAATCAACAAAAAATATTGCATTAATTAACGAAAACCATTTATGGTTTTTTTTTTTAATCTGAACTAGGCGTGGGCTTAAAGTGTGATGCATAAAAAAGGGAAATAAATAGAGGATGATGCAAATAATGAATGAAATGATGCATTGTATGATATTGATTCACACTCAATAAAAAAAAAATCACAGCAATCCAAACACAAAAATATAGCCAAAAATATAGAATCAAGGATATTATAACGTACTTGAGTGGTGGTTTATTAGAAGTTGGCATTACTTGAAACTTCTCCTTATATATCTACATACATGAATAAATATACGCCACACCAGAAAAATAAACATAGGAATTTAGATAAAAATTCATGCAAAATTTCAAATGATCTAAAATAAGTGTTGGAAAACGATGTCTTTACAAAACTAGAAGACCAAGTTAGCAAGGATGGGTTACTTCGTTAAATGTTGGGTGTTTGATTCTTACTACCAGCGAATAAGTAAGTGTCGTTATAAACGGTCGCTAGTGGTAGAGGCATTCTCTACCCATGTTGGTATGATTGGAATCGAACCCATCCAAACTTTTAAACACCATATAAACTAAATGATTTGGCCATAACAATTTTCTTTAAAAAAAACATTTTAAGATTAAACTTTGATAGACCTTGATAGGATACATTACAAGAGGCCATGTCGTGAACACTGTATCACAATTCCATTACATTCACACGTTACAATTTAGACCATTTGTCCGTCACCAATGACTTCTCACAAAATTTAGAAATAGAAAAATAAAAAATATATTCTTTAAATTATTTTTGTTCAAACCAATTTTATAAAAAAAACGTTTGATGGGTGCTTGGGGGTGGGGTAGGGTCAAGCGGAATTCATGGCGGGTCTTCGTAGTAGGTGGGTTCCGACGGCTTTGGCGGCAGGACAAGTTCAAGAGTTTATGGCGAGGGTCTTGAAGGATTTTTTAGAACAGTGGTTCAAACTCAAACACATTTTTCATTTTGAAAATTTGGATAAACATTTATAATTTTGAGAATGTTGTAAATTTGTTGGACAATACTAGCCTCGTTTGCTACTGCAGCCACCACCATCTCTTGGTCTCTCGGCTCCGCCAGCCCTTCGTCCTCGTCGGTCTTCCGCCGCCTTTGTTAGCCTCCCTGCTCCGCCTCCTCTGCCTTCCTCAGCCTACCTCGGCTTCCGTCCACCTCGGTTCGTCGACCCTTAGTTTCGACCTCGGCCTCGCCGACTCTCCTTTGGCTCCGCTGCCTATTTCGTTGTTTGCTCCTGCCGTTGCCAACTCCGGTTGGCCCTGTCATTGAGCGTTGTATCAACGCTTGGGTTTTCATTTACAAAATATATTTCGCCTGCACTTTCAATCGTTCTCCGGTTCATTATTGCTCCTTTTAGTTTCCTTCTCTCGTTTTTTATCGCCTCTATTTGGGCTTACCCTTGTGGACCTTGTGGTAGTCCGCTCACGATCTAGTTATCGTCCTTGAGGGTTGAGATGGGTGTGCGGGAGTTTGAATGGGCAATGATGTGGTTTGGGTTTGATTTTGTGGGTTGGTGTACGAGTCTGTTCTTGTTGTGTTGCAGGTTTCTTGTGAGCGATTGATGATTTGTTATATTCGATGATGTCGTGGTTGTGCGATCGACACCTGATGGCTCTTTTGAGTCCATAATATGAGGTGTCCGCTAGTGCCCCAGAGTTCTCTGAGTGCGTTGTCTCTTTGGCCGATCGTTTCGTTTCTCTTCTAACTTGTGATTTACAACGTTGGATGGCTTGTACGATCCTTGTATTTTTTATGTCATTTGCTTCTGTACTTTCTTTTATGTCATTTGCTTCAGTTGTACATGATGGTTAGTCCATCCACCGACTTGTCCGGTCTCTCGGTTTCTCTAGGCTTGTCTAGAGAAACGAATTTCTTATCTTGCTTAAAAAAAAAAAAAAAAAGAGATTGGGATTTAGTAGGGGTGTACAGAAAAACCCGAAACCGAAAACACGACACGAAAAAACCGAAACCGAAAAAACACGACACGATAAGGACACGAACCGAGAAAATACGGCTTTAAATGGTTCGTGTTCGGATTGGGAAAATTGCCTTGTCGGGTACCCGATACGAACCGTTAATTTTTTTTTATTTTTAGGTATGGTGGTATAATACTATTATAGATAGAATCCTTTTAGTAACAGAAAGCTCTGCTAGCTCAATTGGTTTCAAAGAAGCGCGTTGGTTGGGCTCCTGCAAAGAGGCCCGGGTTCGATTCCTCTCACATATATTTTTTTATGCTTATTTTTATTTTGCTGTCAAGACCAAAGAAAGAGGCGGCCTAACCCTAACTCTCTCACGCCTTTTTTTTTGCTGTCATTTTTTTATCTCCTTCACAAACAGTTCTTCACTTCTTCATTCATGCCAACAGACAGTCAAGACCAAAGAGTGAAAGAGATGATGAACCCTAGCGCCTGACCGTAACCCTAACTCTCTCAAATCTCACTCTGAAATCGTTGTTCGTTCGAATCGCTCGCTAGAGGCCCTCTCGAAACCAGATCTGAAATCGATGTTTCGAACCTCTTGCATCTCGAAGACTCGAAACCATGGTAAGTCTTGTCTTTTTCGAATCGATTTGCTTTGTTTTTTCGCTCTTTCTTAAGCCTTTGTTGCGTATTTGTGGCGATTTCTAGTTGTTTTTGCTCGAAACATGGTTGATTTTGTGCTATTTGTGTTGTCTGCGTTTGGGTCTTCGAAATTTCGAATAGGGTTAGGGTTCACTGGTTTAGTTTGTTTGATTCGATTTTATGCTATTTTTTGTCTGTGTGATCCTTTGCTGAATTGTTTCAGTTTGGATGGTTTGGTAACTTTTGCTCGAATTGTTTGAGTTTCAGTTTGAAGGGTTCACTGACAGTAGCACAGGCAGTGGCACCGAGGCCCACGCACACAGACAGGGGGGAAAGGCACTTGGTTCGTGTCGAGTACCCAGGTATCCGACACGGAACCGAATAGCTAAACCGTGTCGGGTACCCGGGTTAAAGCAGTTCGTATACGGTTTGGGTATTTGGACCTAAATGGTTTCGGGTATCCGACACGATTAAACGGTTCGTGTCGGGTACCCGGATATGCACACCTCTAGGATTTAGGGAGATCTCTCTCTCCCTCTCCTGTTTTCCTATTTTAGAGAATGGAACCCAAATCTATCTATCTAATGGTATCATGAGAGCCAAGAGTGGTATCATGAGCGAGAGAGAACGTTCCCGGAGCCCTTGCCGGCATTCGTTGGCCGCAGGCAGCGATCCACCCGATCCCCCCCCCCCCACCCCCGGTGGCTGGTGAACAATCAGGCGCAGCTAGGGAGCCTGAAGCGAATGCTGGGGTCGGTACACCGAAAGCCCCAGAGCAACCAGCGACTGAAGCCAATGCCCCACCTTTGGCGGAGACGACCCCGAACTATAGGAGGGCTTTGGTGGGAGGAGAGTATTCACTGCAACAGGAAGCTGTAGAAGAACATGGCTACAACACGGACGATGACATCTTGCCGGAGGAAGATGACCCTGACTGCCCCACAATATTACTCAAGAAGGAGGAGAAGATGGCACTCCGAAGGCCCTGTCTGAACACACTCATCGTGAAGTTATTCGACAAGGGACCGGGCTACATGTAATTGCACCGAAGACTGTCGCAAAAGTGGGGGCTGAGCGCACCATTCTCACTGGTCGATCTTGGGAATGACTACTATATTGCCCGATTCTCCAATCAAGCAGGCTACAACCATGTGGTAATGGAAGGTCCATGGATGGTAGGGGATAATTATCTGGCAATTCGGAGATGGGTGCCTAGATTCAATGCTGAAGTCGAGAGGATCACTACGCTAACGGTATGGGTTCGGATCCCGTGTCTCCATATTGAGTACTTTGATCCTCGGTTCCTTAAACGAGTGGGCAATAAGATTGGGCGGGTGCTGCGGATTGACAATACCACGACATTAGCTGATAGAGGCAGGTTTGCCCGGCTTAGTGTGGAAATTGATCTCACGAAACCGCTCTTGTCCAAATTCAAAATGGATGGCAAGATATGGTCAATCCAGTATGAGGGACTAAGGTTGATGTGCTTTAAGTGTGGCAAGGTCGGTCACATCATCGACGGCTATGGAGTGGCAGATAAGGAGGCGGCCAATGAGGGTGAGAATCAGGGGAGCAACCAGGAGCCGACTGGTAACACCGGAATTGAAACCAGTGCCCATGGCGAGTGGATGCAGGCCAGGAAACCGACTCGAAGAAGGAATCCACAACCAAAAAAGACACCTGGGGGCTCCGAGGGGAATGGAAACCGAGCAACCGGAAAACCAGGGGATACGACAGCAGGCGGTCAATCGACGGCGACGCACTCCGGGGGCGACAGTAGGGCCGAAATTGCAAAAGATATTACGATAGCTGGAAGATTCGATTCGTTAGTTACGGAAGAGGAGATCCCGAATTCTGGGGGAGAGAGTAGGGAGGAGAATCAGAATGGAAATCAGGAGAAGAAGATTTTCACGGAAAGGAAATCCCAAAATCATGGAAAGGATAAGCTTGGTAGGACCAATACCGGAAGCTCCTCGAAGGTTAGCGATAGGAAGTCGGAGGTCTCGGCTAAAGACACACACATGCCCCATACCAAGACTATCCATATTAACACTTATGCCCCAAAACAAGCCCAAGTACTCAAGACAATTGTTAAGCCCACTCCGAAGTCAACCACTAAGACCGTTATCAATCCTTTGCTAAATCAGCAAAATATTAACCCTAATATCCAAACCCAAATTCTATTTCCACCGTCATATTCATCCAAAACATCCACCTCAACCGATAACATCAAGTTCACCAATGGAGCCGATCCCCAGGCTCCAGATGATCCACTTCGAGCGAGCAGTGAGCGTCCTCCTGTCCGACCGCCGGACGGGGCCGTTTCAAATCATTCCGCCTCGAATAGCACACAAGGTGAGGTGCGAATTCCTTCCAATGATAGCGAAAACAATGCCGATGTTATGCAAGGTGTCGTTACCGGCACGGATGGACAAAGCGCTTGATAGGCTTGCTGAAGCCCTTGCTGAGTACTCCGCGGTCTTTCCAATGAGTCATCAGGAAATTTTAAGGAACATGAACAACATCATAGTTTCTATGAATAGCTTAAACATACTAGTATGGAATTTTTGCGGGGCGACAAGTAATGGATTCTTGAATTCCTTTCGAAAACTCATACGGCTGTATGCCCCAAAGGTGGTGGCTTTGGTCGAACCTCGCATCAGTGGGGAGTCGGCAGACAGAGTTTGTGCAAGATTGGGCTTTGATAAATACAGAAGGGTGGAGGCTGAAGGGTTTGCTGGTGGAATATGGTTACTTTGGAGAGATTCGGAGGTGACAGTCACAATAAGATCGTCGAATCCGCAACACATCACTGCGGAGATTGAACGTGTTGGGGACATGCCATGGATTTTGTCTGCAATTTATGCATCACCGGCGTCGGCTCGAAGATTGGAGTTGTGGCAATCACTGGAGGAGTTCGCAAGGAATAATGGAAAACTGTGGCTTCTCGCGGGGGATTTCAATGCCACGATGGGTCCGGAGGAAAGGTCGAGCTCATCGGTTGGATCGAAAAGAGAATCAGTTCGGTTCAGGCAGCATATAGACCAACTGCAGCTGGTGGATTTGGGCTTTAAAGGGGTTCCATTTACTTGGAATCATGGCCGATCAGCAGCAAACCGAAAGTCTGCGAGACTGAACAGGGCTCTGTGCACTACAGATTGGAGCGAGAGATACCCGGATGCTATGGTGGAGCATTTAACGGCCCCTCATTCTGATCATTGCCCCATCTTAATCCGTTTAGAGTCGGATAGCAACCCGGTGGGAAACAATCGCCCATTCAGATCCCAGGTTGCGTGGATGCTTCATGAGAATTTTAAGCCCATGATTAGCGCTAAGTGGCGAAGAGACGTAGGGGCTTGTGATGCCTTGGTGAGCTTAACAGAGGAGCTTTCAATTTGGAACAGGGAAGTTTATGGGAATATATTCAAGAAAAAGAGATGTTTATGGGGGAGATTGGAAGGAATCCAAAAGAAGCTTGCTCAAGGCCCTTCTTCCCATTACCTACGTTTGGAGAGAGAGGTCAATGAGCAGCTGCAGGAAGTACTGGCGCATGAGCAAGCTTTATGGTTTCAAAAATCGAGGGCGTCGTTTTTGATCGAGGGTGATAGAAACACAAGATTCTATCATGTCTCGACAGTAGCAAGGAGGAAAGCAAGCAGGACCTCTGCTCTGCTGGATGGCGATGGGCAATGGGTGACTGATGCTTCATCAGTTCGGAGGATGGTTGTCGAGTATTTCAAGGGCCTTTACACTGCAGATCCCCCGTCGAGTAGTCCCAGAATGATGTTGCATCGGACGGGTTTCCCGCCGCTCTGTGCTAGACAACGAGAGATGCTAGAGCTCCCCTTTGTAGCCTCGGAAGTATGGGAATCAGTCAAGGGCATGGGTCCGTACAAGGCGCCCGGGCCGGATGGTTTTCCAGCCATCTTTTATCAACGGAATTGGGACATCATAGGACCACAGGTCACTAGCACCGTGTTGGGTATGCTGAATGATGGAGCGTTTCCGAGTGGAGCTAACGACGCCCTCTTGGTGTTATTGCCTAAGGTTCACGCTCCTACCTCCCCTGCACAATTTCGCCCTATATCTTTATTAAATTTTGTCTTCAAGATGGTGTCCAAGGCTATTGTTAGTCGCTTGAAGCAAGTGTTGCCGGACCTCATTGCGCCGACGCAAGCTAGTTTTGTTCCAGGAAGGCAGATTATCGACAACATGGTCATTATACAAGAAGCTCTGCATTCAATGACGGAACGTCGAAGGAGGAAATGGATGATGATTAAAATCGATTTAGAGAAGGCCTATGATCGCATAAGGTGGGAGTTTCTCCATGAGACTTTGACGGAAGCAGGGATCCCTATCAAACTAAAGGAGGTGATTATGCAGAGCCAAACAGCAGGGAAAATTGAGCTTCTGTGGAATGGGGATAAGACCTCCGGATTCACGGCTACACGGGGCATCAAGCAGAGAGATCCGTTGTCGCCATATTTATTCGTATTGTGCATGGAACAACTTTCACATTTGATAGAAGGGGCTGTCCGCGAAGGAAAATGGAAACCGGTTAAGGTGGGGGATGTAGCGCTCTCACACGTGTTCTTCGCTGACGATCTAGTTCTATTGTCAGAGGCATCGGTGAGCCAAAGTCGGTTGATCCGACAGATACTGGACGAATTTTGTGGGATGTCGGGGGAGAAAGTGAACTACGGAAAGAGTAGTGTTTTGTTCTCAAGGAATGTGAGTGCAGCTGTCAAGCCGGGGGTGAGTGCTGAGTTAGGAATCCCTATAGCAACCGATTTTGGCAACTATTTGGGAGTACCCACGGCATGTGGGAGGATGATGGTTGATCGATACAACTTCCTCCTAGACAAGGTAGCATCGAAATTAAATGGATGGAAGTCGAGGACTTTGTCTCTCGCTGGAAGGATTACATTAGCAAAGGCGGTGCTCACAAGCTTGCCGCGCTATGTGATGCAGTCTACTTTTGTTCCTCGAGATATTTGTGATGCCATTGATCGTAAAGTCAAGGGCTTTGTTTGGGGGTCGACGAGCGAAAACAGGAAGATTCACCTACTTAATCAATCGGTAATCACTAGCCCGGTGGAAGCAGGTGGATTGGGAATTCGACCGATGCGGGCGACGAATCAATCCACTCTTGCGAAACTGAGTTGGCGACTCCTCCAGAGCCCGGCGACGCTGTGGAGTAGGGTGCTGCGTGGGAAATATTGTAAAGGGAGGTTAGATGTTGATATGTTCGAGAGGAGAACAGGGGCGTCTAGGACATGGAGAGCGGTTCTACATGGGGCAGAGGTGCTTACGCCGAACCTTCGTGCATCAATCGGTAATGGGAGATCTACACTATTCTGGCTGCACTCTTGGCTAGCAACAGAACCTCTAGTCGATATGGCCTTGTCGGTTGTTCCGGAGGATTTGTTGGGGGCCACGGTTGCGGAGCTGTGGAATGGGGATTCATGGGACTGGCCGCTATTGTCGGAGTTGCTTCCGTCGACTATCCTGGCGATGCTGCAGTCAATTCATGTCAGCGACCATGAGGAGGCGAGGGACAAACTCTTTTGGGCACCAACATCATCGGGGCTATTCACTACCAAATCCGCGCTCCAGGTCATCCGAGGGAGTGAAGGAAGTAGTCCTTTTGCAAAGGAATGGAAGATCATTTGGGGGCTGGCAGTGCAACAACGAGCAAGGTCTTTTGTTTATTTAGCAACACACGATGCTTTCCTATCAAATAGCACGAGAGTCCGGCGACATTTAGCAACATCGGAGACCTGCCCCAGATGTCCGGAAGCTGAAACTGGTATTCATCTACTGCGGGACTGCTCTGCGGTAAAGGAGGAATTGTTGAAGGTGATCCGGCCGGACCAGAGGCGAGAGTTCTTTGCGCCAACACACATTCGAGACTGGATTTTCGGAAACACGAAGCCAGGAGGTGGGGATGACGCTGCAATGTTTGCCAATATGGTTTGGCTAATTTGGAAGTGCAGAAATAAGCTTGTCCATGAACAAAGGGATGAATGCAGTGGGGTAGCGGGGAGAGCTCGTGAAACCACACGATGCTACTCGGAGTCGAAAGGGAGACTAGATCTGCCTGCAGGGCCGAATGTGGTGAGTGTTGACACACTTACATCGTGGTCTAAGCCGCCGGAAGGGTGGATTAAACTAAATGTCGATGGAACATCGAAGGGGAATCCAGGGCCTGCAGGTGGTGGTGGCGTCTTCCGAGACCACACGGGAGGATTCTGGAGGGCGTTTGGGTTCAATTGTGGGGAGTGCACTGCACTGAGGGCTGAGCTTTGGGCCATGGTTCACGGCTTAAGGCTAAGCAAACATCTACACATCCCGTTCCTGGAAGTGGAGACCGACTCCAAGGTAATTGTGGATCTGTTGAGGGCAGAGCCACTAGTTACGCATCCGGACATCTATCTTTTGCTTGAATGTCGACAGCTGATGGAGGTTGATGGTGGGCAGGTTAGTCTGCGTTGGATTCGTCGACAGGCAAACACTACTGCAGATGCTCTAGCACAATGGGCTCTTGGAAGATCAACCAACTACCAGGAATTTCTTTTTCCTCCTGCTTGTATAGCCTCTGAATTTGGGAACTACCCACTAGTTGTTTGAACTTTGCTTAATTGAATAAAACTCGGGCCTTGCTCGCTTACGGACCAAAAAAAAAGAGAATGGAACCCAAATGTTAGCAAAATTACTACCTCAGTAGGCAATATATGGTTTTTGATATTTTAACACGTTTTTTGAGAAGTTAAAAACTATGTAAAATATTATTTTTTTTACATAATTTCATACTCATTAACAATAAATATAATATTATATTAAAAATTTAATATTTTATATATATATTTTAAATCTTTAAAAATGTGATATAAAAGTCAACGACCATCAAATCATCAATCTTTTTTTTTTTTTGGAGCAAATCAAATCATCAATCAATTACTGTAACAAACAAACCAACGTATTTTTATTGTTGCAGTAAAATGAACGGGTTTGATTCGGCTATTAACAAAGGCCCAAATCGGCCCATAATGCCTTGTATGAGGCCCAAACTTTCACATTGATATCCTATATCGGACATTGGACAGTGAACACTGAACACTACCATTTACCATACAGCCCGGTCTATGTATGTCCGGGCTTGCTCGCCCAGGCCCGTCCACAAATTTGAACTCATAACTATTTAATCCTCTGCTACAAACCTTGCCTGCTACTCTGCTAGTGGTTGTTATATGAGTCGAGTGGTTTGAGCTCGATCCAGACTCGACTCATTAAAAGTTCGGCTCATTTATTTTCTAAAAAAGTCAAATATGAACACATTTTTAAGTTAAACTCGATCGATTTAAGCTCGAATTTTGTAAAATTTCTAAAATCTCATTTAAGTTATTATGTTTTGAGCAAACAGGGGTGTTTAATGCTATAAAAAAAATCCGGCTCGATCTCATTCATTTCCTAAACAACTCGAGTATGACCATATTTTTAAGCTCGAGTCCCAATTTAAGCTCGGCTAAAACTCAACTCATTTCTAAACGAGCTGAATACGAGCAATTAATACTCGGCTCGAACATCGTACAACGGATGACAACTCTATTTAATTTCCGTGCCAGAGTTTCCTACAAGTCGAATCCGCGAATGTGAAATCACTAACATCAAACCATACTTAGAAACAAACACATATCATAAGTTGATATATACACACTTTAACATAATTTCTGAGTCATTGAAATGACACAATGTAGTGATGTACTACCTTGCTGGCCTAAGAACAGGTATAATAGTTTATTAAAGCGTTCCACACAGATTGATTCCCGGAGGTGGGGCCGCTGAGCCTGGATTTGTGAGGCTCTTATCATACATTCATATCATTAATATCTCCTTCAACTTAACATTTGTGGCTTTCTTTGACAAACCATGTATGTACCCATAAATCATTTATATATCCCATAAAAAGCATATCTTATATCAATGGGGTTGGTTTTGGGCTGTCAAAACAATTTCAAGCGGCATAAAACCACCCTTAAAATAGGTAAGTTTGCACAAAACCACCCTTAAAATAAAAGTTTACAAAAAACCACCCATAAATTTACTTGTCTTTCAAAGAACCACCCATGACCATTTTTATTTGTAAAAAGCTATAGTTTTTTTAAAAAGTTTTTATATTTTCTTAAATGTTTTGGTTATTTTATTATATAATTAGGCTACTTTGAATACAAAAAAATGAGAAGTTAAAAATTTTAAAACACTTTTTAAAAAAAAAAATAAGGGTTAAGGGTGGTTATTTGAAAGAAAAATAGGTTTATGGGTGGTTTTCTGTAAAAAATTATTTTAATGGTGGTTTTGTGAAAACTCACATATTTTAAGGGTGATTTTCTGTAATTTACCCTAAATAAAAAGAAATGATTCCAGTACTGAAAAATTGGTTCATATACTTATGACAGTTGGCTCTCCTTATCTGTCATTAATACAGAACAGCACACAAATTGCTTCAATTCCTCCACAATCATTGCCATCTCAACCCCCACTGTTTAATCCAAACCCTAAGTTTTAATTTCACTATTAATTTGATTAAACTATGCAATGTGCTCTCTCACCAAACTGTAATCATGGATGGAGAATGTCTCTCTGTATTAACATAATTAATTAATTTGATTATGGTGTATTGATTCTGGTGACATCACCCACCCCTTGAGTATATAATTAATGATTTCATTTGGAAAAAATAATGATGATAATCAATTTGAACTATTTTTCCTTGTCAAAATGTGGTTGTATTTTGGTGTTAAAGTTTTTTGGTCATTTTAAGGTTTGTTTTGAACATATTTGATAAAATGCTATTGCAATAAAAAATCAATTGGCTACAAAATAATACTGAAAAATAAAGTCTTTTGGCTTATTTGATTAAATTGTGAGGACAGCTATGAAGATTGGAAAGATGAATTAAGAGTACATAATTGAGTAGTTAAGAGAAAGCACAAGATTGCAAAAATTAAAGGCAGCTAGGTGCATCTTATCAAGAAAGCGATTGATTTGGAGAATAAAAATAGTAACCTTGTTAATCTCTGCAGGTGCATATATACATATATATACATATTAGAAGAGGGATGTTCCCTTCTTCCTCCAAAGTTTCGCCGAGGTTCATATTGCATGTTTTGGCATCTGCATTGCTAGGGCTGTTATTCGAGTCGAACGGATCGAGTATTAATTGCTGGTTCATATACAACTCGTTTAGAAATGAGTTGAACTCAACTCGTTTAGAAAATGAATGAGTTTGAACCAAGATTTGATCGAGTCGACAAAATTCTCATCCGAAAGAAGGCTCGGTGTTTAACGAGAGTTGATTAAAGTTAGGCATAAATTAAACTCATAGATGAACTGAACCCATGTAAACATATGCTCTATTAAAAAGTACAACTAATGGGGTTTATTAAAATAAATAAATTGTAATGATTTAGGGAAGAACAAATGAAATAAATTAAACAAAAAAAAAAAGTTGAAGAAAAAAAGGAAAGGTAGGGGAAAAGGGAAAGCGTGGAAGGGGAGTGCAGAGATGATAGGAGCAGGCTGGCAAAGGGG
The DNA here is from genome assembly GCA_037127255.1 of Persicaria tinctoria. Lineage (NCBI taxonomy): Eukaryota > Viridiplantae > Streptophyta > Magnoliopsida > Caryophyllales > Polygonaceae > Persicaria > Persicaria tinctoria. The sequence continues at coordinate 84,968,182 of JBANSL010000011.1, read as the reverse complement.
AAAGCTTTCAAAGGACATGGGAGGCCCCAAAAGTCTTTGATCCACCCATGGGAATTGGGACACACTCACACTCAAGACACCACCTTCTTCCTTTCAATCTTCTTCATCATTTAAGTCCATGTTTTTGCTTTGTTTTTGTGGGTCTCTCATCTCTCATCTACAATTAATTACACTAACACACCTACTTTATCCCCTTATCCATCCATTCATTCCCCGCCTTCGGCGATGAGATAGCGAAAATTGATGGAGTAGTTGAAACCATGAACGGAACCATCAACCATGAATGAAACTCTGGGTGTGCTAAATTTCCTTATACCATGAAGAGAAATTATGTGAAAAAAATTGAATGAAAATAGAGATATATATTGATGAAATTTATATAATTAGATTTATTATCTCGTATATAATTTATTAAATTGAATGAAAATAGAGAAATATATTGATGAAATTGATAAAATTAGATTTATTATCTCATATATAATTTATTGGGTACATATTAAAAAAATTATTGTGATAATTTTTGAACAAAATAGATGTATAGTTAGAATTATATGAACATATTATTGATAAATGAATAAAATGCATTGAAATCAACTGTTAAAGAGGGATTCGAACCTGCGTCACTTGGTTTACAATACAAGGTCCAAACCAACTGGACAATTCCAACCTTGTAAAGGTTGGAATTGTCCAGTTGGTTTGGACCTTGTATTGTAAACCCAAGCCCCAAACTAACTGGACAATTCTAACTTCGTGTCCTATATTTCAACTATATTCAACATATTATGGATTAAAAGTGGGGTCTTCCGTGCCTAGTTGAAATTGATTGATTATTTGTGTTAAACACGTGTTAAGAAGTTAATATGATGTTTGATAAACTTAGCTATTAGAGCAGCTGATGAAAACTTGTGAATAGAAAACCAAAAGTGACAAAAATCTCGGGTGAGTAGCTGTTGAAAAGTCAAATTTCAACAACTAATTAAACTAAAATCTTATATCAATTTCATTTAAAATTATATAATATAAAAATCAGAAACTCTGAAAGCTAGGCGGTAGTATCGAACATAGCCTTCATTTCGAATATATCTCTATCATAAGTTTCATAACAAATTAACTTATAGTCTGTTTGGGACACTTGTGAATCCTACATTGAAAGTAAGAGGATTTTGAACATAACATATAAGTGGATAAACTACTTCATCCAATGTCAATTGGTTTTGAAATGATGTCCAGTCTAATTTATGTGCTGGGGTCGGAGATTCTAAATCAGATGAATTGAACAAAACTATGTAACTTTTAAAAGGCAAATGACAATGAGTGATAAAAGAGGTACATTAGCACAAACTTTCAACTAAAGTGATTCAAATTTGATATGATTTGCGCCCACAAAACGAATAGATTACAAAAAAAATCTCATAGTTTCTAATCTTATACCAGACTTTTGCGTATATAGACGATCTCAGTTATTTGTTTTAATGGACTTTTCAATTGTGTAAATATTATTCAATTATAAAATTACCACAAAGTCGTATATAAGGATAGGCTGGAACAAGTTCTTTTCTTCTAATCCAGACAAGACATCACTTAATCAATATAATCAGTATTGAATAATAATAACTATTATTTAATAAAGTAGGTGACCAGATGCCCAATACGAAAAGAATAAATCAAGGATAAAAGCTTAACTTGCTAAATCCTCAACTTATACCATACATAGCGTATACAAGTTTATTTCATTTGATTTGGTTGCGGTGGGTGTACAGTAAGTAAGCTAGGTTGTATTTGATAAATTAGTAATAGAAAAATAATAAAGAGAAAAAATAAAAAATGATGAGAATGGAAAATACAAACTGAAAAAAATTATTTTTTTATACATGTATTTGGTTTTTCAAAAGAAAAGGGAGGAAATTTTATTTTATTTCGTAAGGTGAAAGAATTTTTGTTTCAGACTAAGAGTTTTTTTTAAAACCGGAAATAATTCGAGTTACCAAGCAACCTTGGAAACTCGAGAGACCGAAAAATCAGTATTTAAAAGAACCGGAAAGCACAACACACAAAACAACAGCAAATAACCATACAACAAGAGAAACAATCAAAAGGAGACTTGAGACGATTCCGAGATCAGGAGCTAGTTGAGGAGGCCAGACAAAGCGACTAAGAGTTTAAATTTGATTTTATTATAAAATTCCACTAATTTTATATGATTATATTTTTCCGTTCATTTCTCATCAATTGTCTTTTTAATTTTTATGATTTTTAATAAAATCTCTCTAGTTAATTTACCCCAACAATAGAAATTGTTCTAAAAAAAACAATAGAATTTTTTTAATTAAAATTCCATTAGTTTTCCATAACCACACCTCTCTTCCCATTGATTTTTTCTATTAAAATTACATTTCAAGTAGACTAGATGTATGATGATAGTTGCTCTTGTAGTATGAAAGAGGTGACCCTTACTAAAGGTAAAAGGTTCAAATCCCTTTCTTTATATATTATGTATGGATTAGTCAACAACCTCAAAACCCCCAAAAAAAAAAAAAAACTTACCAAGAAAAAAGTAGACTAAATGTGTTTACAATATAGGTCTATGCATCGCAATCCAACAAGCAACTCCCTATACGGGCTATACCCCGCCTCCTCGCAACATGTTTATAAAACATAGTTACATGACTAAATAATACTATACTTCTTCTCATTAAAAAAAAGACACGTTGGTTTGTGGTTAATTCTAGATGAGGAGCAGTCATGCGGCCAAATCGAGTTGATCGTGACAATGTCTATGCTATCCGAAGATCCCTCATCTAGGTCGAAGAACGTCGTGTGATCCACACTTCCACACGAGTTGTTCATTGCCCATTATAAATTTATGCTTTTCATCTCCTCACATATCAGCATCAGCTTTTCCATAGGCTCACTATCCAAGCCTTCCCGCCGAGTATTTCATCTTTGCTCAGCCAGGTAGCTTTTTTAGGGTTCTTTTCTTCATTTTACTTTGAATGTTTGGTTCATTTTTCAATTGTATCATGACTTATCCGTCTAGTGTTATTTATACCCTCTCAATTTTTCAGATTTTTGTATGGTATTTCAATTTTATTTATATCTTGAATTGGTAAATAAAGAACGGTCATTCCGGGATTTCAATCGGAGATATACGAGTACTATCCACAATTTTTTTTTATACCCATTGTAAAAAAAATGGAATGAAATAAGAAAACATAGGATAAAGAATCTTAATTTTGACCCCCCTGTTTTTCCTGCCGTTGAATACTGCCCGTTACCTATCATCATAAGCAAAACCCCCTCTTTAGAAGAAACGGGGCCCACCCGCCTCCAGAGTGCCATTCCAGCTGGCAATCCCCTCTCTCTCTCCCCCCGCCTCCAACGTTCACATTTTCAGCCTTATTAAACCCTCTCCCCCTCATCTCTCTCCCCACAACGCCTCTCTCTCACTCTCTCTCTATCTCTGCGAAGAAAACATCCAAAGACTGTAAATTTTCCCGATCCAGACATGGCAGAGGAATCCCAGACCCCTGTTTCTTCCCAAGAGGTAGTGGTATCCGATGTCCCCCCTGTCTCCGCCCCTGCCCCTGCCCCGGAGCCCGAATCAGCCGACGAGCCCGCCCCACCGCCGCCGGAGGAGGCCGATAAGGCAACCCCGCCAGCGCCGGAGGCCGAAGAGGATCAGAAGACCCCCGAGCAACCAACCTTCAAGGAGGAGACCAACGTTGTGAGCGAGCTCCCTGAGTCGCAGAGGAAGGCTCTGGATGAGCTCAAGAAGATCATCCAGGAGGCTCTCAACAACCATGATTTCACCGCTCCCCCTCCCCCTCCCAAGGAGGAGGAGAAGAAACCTGAGGAGCCGGTGGCCGCCGTTGATGAGGCTCCGGCGACGGAGGAGGCTACCAAAACAGAGGAGGAGGCCCCTGTTTCTGAAGCCCCAAAGGCTGAGGAGAAAACAGAGGAGCCCGTAGTGGTGGAGGAGAAAACAGAGGTAGTCACGGTGGTGGAGGAAGAAGTGGTGGTTGCGAAGGTTGAGGAAGCGGCTCCCGCCGTGGCCGGTGCACCCGTCGATGAGGAGAAAACAGTGGAAGCGATTGAGGAAACCATCGTTTCAGTCGCAGCGGTGACGAAAACAGAGGAGGAAAAGCCGGAGGGCGCCGAAGCGGATGCACCGCCGCCTCCGCCGCCGGAGGAGGTCTTCCTCTGGGGGATCCCGCTCTTAGGCGACGAGAGGAGTGACGTCGTCCTCCTCAAGTTCCTCAGAGCCAGGGACTTCAAGGTGAAGGAGTCGTTCGCCATGATCAAGAAGTGCGTCAGATGGAGAAAGGAATTCGAGGTCGATTCCCTCCTGGACGAGGATCTCGGATCCGACTACGAGAAGGTGGTTTTCACCCATGGATCCGACAAAGAAGGTCGCCCGGTCGTCTACAACGTGTTCGGTGAGTTCAAGGACAAGGAGCTCTACCAGTCGACCTTCTCCGACGCTGAAAAACAGAAGAAGTTCCTCAAGTGGCTGGTTCAGTTCCTCGAGAGGACCATCAGGAAGCTCGACTTCAGCCCCACCGGAGTCAGCTCCTTCGTCCTCGTCAACGACCTCAAAAACTCCCCCGGCTATGGAAAGAGGGAGTTCTACAAAATCATCAACAAGTTCTTCGCTCTCCTCCAGGACAACTACCCCGAGTTCGTCGCCAAACAGGTATAATTTCATCTCCCCCAAACTCACACCAATTGAATTTTACCTGTTGAATCTTGATTGTTCAAAATTGAAATCTGATTAGGGCTTATTTCTTGCTGTTGAGCAAAATTGAAGGTGTTCTTTGTCAAATCAGGGGTTTATTGATTTGGTTGTGCATAATTGAAATCTGATTAGGGTTTTTTCCCTTGCTGCTGTGCAAAATTGAAAGTGTCACTTAGTAATCTCACTAAACAATTGCTAATTACTTGATCAATTGAATCATCTATAGCTTAAAATCATTAAAGGTGGTACCTTTATTGATCTGATTGTGCAAAATTGAAGGTATTAGTTGAATCATCCAGCTTAAATCAGGAAATTGATGATTCAATAGTTAATTACTTGATGATCCAATAATCTCTAAACTGGGTATCTTCTTGAAGGTGTGCATCAATGTGTCAAGGTGGTATTTGGCATACAGCTGGGTATACATATCAGTGTTCACACCAAGGAGCAAGAGCAAGTTTGTGTTTGCAAGCTCATCCAAGACAGCAGAGACCCTATTCAGGTATGTGGGGCCAGAGCAGGTCCCAGTCCAGTATGGGGGCCACAGCAGGTCTGGGGATGAGTTCACCACAGAGGATTCCATCACTGAGGTCACCATCAAGCCTTCCTCAAAGCACACTGTGGAGTTCTCCTTCAAGGAGCCATGTTCACTGGTTTGGGAGCTCAGAGTGGTTGGGTGGGAGTCCACATATGAAGCCCAGTTCATCCCTGAGGAAGGCTACACTGTGTTGGTCTCCAAGCCAAGGAAGATGAACCCAACTGATGAGCCCATCATCTCTGACACCTTCAAGATTGGGGAGCCTGGGAAGGTGGTGCTCTCAATCGACAACCATAGCTCCAAGAAGAAGAAGCTGCTTTACAGGTCAAAGATCAAGGCTTGTGAATGATGAATCAATTAAAAAGATGATTAATCATCAAACATTTTATGCATGAATTCTGCATTGGAGTTAATTTTTGGATTGTTTTTTTGGGGATTTTATTGATTTGTTGTTGCTGTTTAATTATGGATGGGTTTGTTACTTTTGTGACTTTACTTGTTTTGTATATTTATATTTTTTTTTTCCCTTTGTTGTAAAGTTGATGGTTGAGTGATGATTTGAAACATGCATTTCTCATTCGGAATCTCAATCTCAATATACAGATTTTTTGGTTATACATTAAATTGGTTGAATGAACTGAATATTTGTTGTTGTCTGTTGGGGTTGCAATAATGAGAGCCAGCCATGGCATGTGGCTCAACTTGTGTTGAATGATTGGACCATGCCATGTGTGGTTGGGTGAAAGCCAAAACAAGGGCTGAAATTTAGGATTTTTGCCAACTCAAATGCATTGTCAAAAGGACGGGGTGGAAGAAAGTGAAAAGGTGCTTTTTTAATCCACCTAGTGGTTGCAACTAAACTAGTACAAAAGTTGCAACCACTCGGTGATATTGAGAATTAATTTGCATAAAATTGAGACTTTGTTTGATTGGTTCATTTGGTTGTAATATCATGCCAGTTAATTGGATCCACAGCTGAGGGCAACACGAAGATATAGAGCTCTCTGTGTCGGAAATCTGTGAGTTTAACTTATCGAACCGCTAATTTTGAAGATTCCTCAGTGTTTTTAGACATCAAATTGAATACTTTGATTGCCGAGGTTGATAAGATGTTGTCAAGCATGCAAGATGAAGGGTATGAAACTGCTCCATTAGTTCTTGATCTTAATGAAAGTGTTCAACAAGACTGATAATGCCAGATCTGCAGATCATATGCGTATCAGCATATGACACGAATATCTGGTTTGATTGGGGGTCTTGTGTCTCATAAAATCCGCTTCAATTGATTTGCTACTGTGTCAGGACTCCCTTGGCGATTTGCCACACATTTCTGTTTACCCCTTCTGGTAATGATTTGCTGCAAAGATAGATGCCCTGATATATATTAATAAGGATTGTCTACCCCCCTTTTCCGTGGAGTCTAAGACTTTTCTATAGAACACTTATTTTTGTGCTCAAAACTTATATTGCATATTTGCATTGGGAATTTATTCCTACAAGATTCTTGTACTTTATTTTTGTTATTGATTATGAATTCTACTTTATGTGTGAAACATTGTCTTGCATAGGGATACACCCATGGACTATGATGACAACGATACTCAAGGCCATAATCGTAAGGTAGCTGGTGAAAGTAGATCCAACTCTTCTTCTGTTCTGAGGCCATATGCTTTTCCTAGGTTTGATATTGATAATAGTCTCCAGGGTCATCTAAGATTTGATAATCTTGTGGAAACTGATGTTTTCCTTGGCATCCGAAGTCAAGATGATAATCATTGGATAGAAGATTTCTCTAGGGGAAGTAATGGGATAGAGTTTAGATCGAGTGCTACTGAATCTTGTTCTGTTGCTAGGAAAAATAATGTTTGGTCTGAGGCAACATCCTCAGAATCTGTTGAAATGCTATCGAAGTCTGTTGGTTGGGCAATAACAGATACCACCTAAAGACACTGTGAAAATAGTAATACTTCTAATGAAGTGGGTGGTTTGCAAATGGAAATGGAACCAATATTTGATAACGATAATGTGATTGGTGGGTCTGCAAGCATTCTGAATGTCACTATGATTCAAGATGGGTTATTGAACAATTGTTCTGAGCTGGAAAATCAAGCAGAAGGGAAATTGTCTCAGGTTGTGGAGATATCTTCATCTCAAGAAAAAGTGGTTGAAGATAGTCAGACACATCCAAATGATCTTGAGGAAGAATGTAAGTTACCGATACTGGAAGGAGTTCTATTCCCTTTAATTCCTTCGAGGATACATGTCTTTCAAATCAGGTGTAATTTTAATTTTTTTTTACTCTTTTATATATTTATTCTAAAAAGGTCTATGAAGTTTCTAACAAAAATTGTTAGAAATAATGTATCAAATATTAGCCTTGGTATGTATAATATGTATCCTATTTTTTTTATTACTTTTGTTTATATACTAGGTGTTTTTGAGTTATAATACATTAATTTAGGTCTATGATTGATGATTATGGGACGAAGATCATCAAATGTAAGCTATAGTTCAGCAAAAACAGCATGGTGCTAGCAGCGTAGTATGCTGTCAAGAAATTTTCTGTTTTGACAATGTCTTTGTTAGATTGTAATGACATCCTTTTTTTTGGAGTTTCTGTATTATTTATTGTTGATGTATTAGAAGTGGGTTTTTAATTATTGATTTAACTGTTCGTGTTTAGCAAAATACTGAATTTTTGTTGTTTCATATTATTACTGAAAACTGTTTGTTGTCAATTAGCATAGCATGCTAAATTTTTTGTCACTTATTTCGGATGTTTTTTCTGTGTTGCTGTATCTCATATAAGACTTATTTATTCAAGCGTCAATTACAAGTTTTGAAGCCTATGTGGGATTTGAACCCACACCGATGTGTAAAAACACATAGCTCTACCGGTTGAGCTAATAGGCTACAAAATTACATCACAAATCACAATAGATTAATTGTTCTTTACACAATGAGCCAAGGAAGTGCACAAATGCTTACCTATGAACCCAGTAAAATAATCTCATCCAGACAGACCAAAACATGATTGTCCAAACAGAAGGCATAATTTTGTCCATTTCTAGGAACATGTCTTCAAAATTACATAATATATCATCTAGATAGACCAATGTCAACATGTGGAGCTCAAATATTGTGAATAATAAACACAAGTACAGAGATATACAACAACTGGATCCAAATAACCAAACTAGGCATTGGGAATCCAGTAACAGGGGATACTTGCTCTTGCACAAACTGAGGCCATTGGCATACCATGTCAATCAATGTGCATTTTTATAACATAGATATAGAATACATCTGCGGCAAGGCCACATGAAAGCCTCCCAACTCAACATTCATATTCAATCAACAAGGCAGCAAACCCAAGTGCAATCAAACCAACCAACTTGCACAAATTAAATTAGGGATAATAATAATGAAATAAACTCCTCATATTGATTGGATAAATTAGGAGTCAAAAAAGAAATTAGGATTTAGGGTTCACAAACCTGATAGAGACATCTTCAAGTTCAAGAGGAGTTGTAATTCTGGATCTCTATCTTCACAGGGAGGCAAACGACAAGCAAAGGTTGGAGAGGGGGCAATTATCCATCGCCGAGCCTACAAGCGCCAGTTAGAAGCAAACGCCACGAGTTCTCCGGTCGGCGAGGCTGTCCATATCAACGAGGCACCCCATTTCGATAGCGTGCAAATGGTCTACTGACCCTGACAACTTGCCTTCAAATTAATGGGCCTTTGCTGTCAAAAAATATTAATTGGGCCTGGTAGCCCAAAACCTGATGTATTGCCCATCTCAGGCGGCCCAAAATTTTTCAATGACCACTACAAAGACTCCTTGATTTTAACCTAGAACCAAGATTACGGCAAATGTAATCGGATAAGGAAGTACAACAATTGATTATAGGTTTACATTACTTGATTTTAGCAATTAAGATCTCCTACATCACTATATGCTCCACTCCCTACAACACAAAATTGTTTTGACATTTATTTAATCTTAAAAAAAATTATAAAAATTATATTTACATTACTAACATCTCTTTTTATATATCTATAAAATTATATTTTTAAAAATCATGTTTTACAATTTTTAAAAATTAAAAAGGTAACATTTAACAAATTATAATTATTAAAATTTTTAAAGCATGATTTTTCAAAATAAAATTTTATAAATATATAAAAATAGATGTTAGTAATATAAATATAATTTTTTTAATTTTTTTTAAGATTAAATAAATGTCAAAACAATTTTGTGTTATAGGGAGTGGAGCATGTGGTGATGTAGAAGATCTTTACTGTGATTTTAGAGTTGATGGAGAAAGGGAATCTATTCATTCGAGTTTGAATATATTATATTTGACTCAAATATGGAGCGAAAGATTCATATCTAACTAAACCTTTTTTAAAAAAGTTGGGAAATAGACTAGTCATTGTGAGAATTGATAATGAACACACTAGAAGAGACTTAGAGAGTGAATGCAAATCATATTACTATATAATGGTCTTGGTAAACCCTAATTTAAATCTATAGATTTCTTTTGACCATAAAATTGGTATTAGTGGAAACAAAAGCAATACCACTTTTAATTCCACTTTATCCTTAAGACTTAATTTGTTTATGATAACAACATCATATCTATCTGAATTCTGAACCAAGATTGTAATTAACCAATGCAAGAGTGTATCCAATTAAACTTAATCTTCAAGATTCAAGATTTATGAATGGGGTCTTCCTCACCCATCAATTCAAAATATCATGGTCATTTGGTTGTTAGAAGTGTTTATCCCATATATATATAGTCAAACTTCCCAAAGTTATTCCAAGCTTTTAGTGTCTATTATCATATTTTGACTCATATAGTGCTTAAACATGCATCGTTAATGCCAACATGTTGTCCATTAAAGCGACATGCTCGTTCATTAAGTTAGTTTATAGATTAATTATATTCATTGTGAAACCACTAATGATGATGATATGGGAATAGAGTCAATAGATTCGATCAAAAGATGGAGTTTGAGTGAGAGAGAAATGTATTTTAGATTAGCTAAAAACAGACTGAGATAATTGATAATAGACGTGTTAATATAAGTAGAATAAAAAAGTCTCACAAATGGAAGTATTAGATAAGACAAATCTATGGAACAACACTTGGCTTATATGCTACCTAGACTATGACTATTATCGTATGTGTGTATGTACACACGACTCTCAATTCTAGGGTCAGCTAGACTTCAATAATATATATATCAATGGCCCTGATTTATTTTTAAATTAAAATTCCCCACATACATGTATTATATTTTTTTTTTTTGGTCCGTACATACATGTATTATATAGCACTAGTGAAAATTAAGGCATTTCATTTATATAAATATGAGCTTTAACACATTTAAAACTCAAAATCTTCTCTTATCATTTTGTAACCACAAATGAGCTAGAAATGAGCTGTATCAAATGTTAAAAAGACAAAGATTCTAAAGGTGAAAGATTTCCAAATTTCTCCTCCATATATCCATATCCAAAGATTCCAAACCATTTGCATAATTTTTTTTTCGATCGGAATTATATATAAAAATTAATTAGGGTTTTCTAACAAAGCCCCTTAGTATAAGGATAAGACTATCGAATTTGACAATATTGTACTAAATATATTAACTAATTTAGCTATTTTGATTTTTTAAAAGAATTTTCTTTCTCAATAAAATATCCTTATCCTCTGACACACTTACAACAAATAAATCGATTAATTAATATATCGGCAAGTAATAGACAATTAGAGATACGAAGACATATATATATATATATATATATATATATATATATATATATATATATATATATATATATATATATATATATATATATATATATAATATGTTATAATATCGTTTTTTGTTTGGGTTAAATGTAATATGTTATAATGTTTATTCCACAAAATAACTTTGTGAGATCTAATTAATGAGCTTCAATTGTCCCCATTCCATAGCCAATAATATAGCAAAACATGGGAAAATTAGGTTATTCCTTCACAACCACCTATCAATTTTCACAGAAAGTTACAGGATCTGTTCTACTATTGAACTTGAACACATATACTGTAATCAACTATGAATTGAATCGAATCAAATAATTTTCCTGACCCATCAAAATACGTTTAATAAAATACTCCATTTTTGTCTTATTTCACAAATTTACAACGGATAGTTAGGGATTTTTTTTTATATATAAAAAAACCCAATTTAAAAGAAAGTGGCTTCACTCAATGAGCATGACTATGACTATGACTGCACCATCTATACATGTTCATCCATTTATACATGCTTGTTTAAATGAAAAGAAAAGAGAAAAAATCAATATGGTTTTATCTTATTTTACAAGGATTTATCAATTAAAAAATGACAATATTAATATTCGTATATACTACGGAGTATTCATTAATTGGATGTTGACATATATATAAATATATATTTCCAAAACGATATTAGAAAAGACTATAAATAAATTGGGTGTGTCAAATATGCCATAAAAAAAATAGAAATACTTTATTGACCCTATTCAAAACACGAACCTTTGAATAATTAGTTTGAGAAGCTTCTACCACCACTGTTATACGCACGTTAAAGAGTTAAATTAATTTCCATTTTAATTATATGATATATTGATATAATATAAGTATATATATGATAAGATATATGCCCTACATTAATTAAAGTAGCATATATATATTTAATTTAAAAAACACGGCATAGTAGATTTATATATATATATATACCCTTTGATCCAAATTAGATTCAGCTCTAATCATCCATCAAATCTCAAGTCCGATCAGTGTCGGGCGAACGACGTCGTACGTCGTCCTAGTGCTCTAACTAGCTTCCATATATATCAAAAGCAAATTAAGAAGATCGATCGATCATCACATACCTCATACTAGCTACTTGATCGATATCGATCATATATTACGGGTAAGTCTCTCTCGATCTGATCCCTACCTACCTTTTTACTTACCATTGAAACATTAATGATTATATATTCCAACTATAATTGATCAACGAGGGGTGGAATGGTGTTGTTCTACATCAGAAATATTGAAATGTCTTGAATAACATATTACTCTTTTCATATAGTGTATTACTCTTCTAGTATATTGGTTTTGATCGAGATGAAACACCGTTGGATTCTATGCTATTCGTATCTCTTATATGTAAGCCCATACATGATCTTTTTTCCAACGTCTTTAAACCCCATCAGACCCAGTCGAATTTATCAACAAGTTCACATATATATTAAACTAAAGCGTGATCGATTGGTATAATGTGTGAAGTTATATATATACTGTAGGTGAGGTGCATGCACTGGCGGATACAACAAAAATACACATATATAGGAAGTACTCCCTCCGTTAATTAAAACTTGACGTTTTACTATTCACGCACGCATTTTTAGGTGTTAAAAACTATATAAAATATTAACTTTTTTAACAATTTTTTTAAATAATATCATACTTATTACTATTAAGTATGAATTTATAAAAACAAATGTAAAAAAAAGTTAATATTTTATATAGTTTTTATCGTTCTAAAAAAGCGTGCATGAATAGTAAACGACAAGTTTTAATTAACAGAGGGAGTATTAGTTTAAATTTGTCCAGTGGTGAATGAGTGTTTTGTTAATTTATTAGGTTTTATGTTCGAATCCCATATAACACATTTTGTTTCTCTCTTTTTTTTTCTTTTTTTTTTTGTCTCATGTCCCAAGTTTAGTACTCCGTATTTTTTTTATAAATTCATTAGAATATGGTTAGAATTATTTAAATAAAATTGGAATAGAATAATTACGCAAATTAGTGAATGAAATGAAATTTGCCACAATTTAAGGTTTTTTTTCTCAATATTTATATAAGTTATTTTATTTCTTATAAAATATCTCCGATAAATTTGTTTATTTCCACGTTGGCTCCTAACTTGCCGAGCCCAATATATTTATTGCCTCCGCCACTGGGTGCATCATGTGTGTATATTCATATGCATGAGTATACATGCATGCGTGCATATATATTGGGTCTGCATCCGTCCATGCTTCCCCCTTGAATTTGGTAAATAAAAAGCGGTTGTTCGTAGTTCGAACCGGAAGCCTTTTGACTACTATCCGCAAATACTTTACAGTTAAACCATTTCAAAATGGTTTAACTAAATTAACATTATAGCGGTCTATAGGTGTCTAAATTAACATTATATTTACCAACCACGTACACCCTTAAACTAAAAAATGTGACACAAAATGATTAGACCGCTAATCCTTCTTTTAAAAAAAATAAAATAAAATAAAACAAACAAATTATCTTATAATTTGTATTTGGTCTTAAGGAGTTAAGATCCCATCTTAGGGCTCTATTAAATTAACACAATGGCTGTACTCTTATAACCTTCTCTATTTTCTAATAAAAAAAAAGAACTTAATCAGGAAATAGGTACACACATCTTGATTAGACCTGAGCAGACCTGGGCCAACCCGCTCGGCCCGTCCAGCCCGCCCGACAAAATGTGCGGACTTGGGTAGAGTAGTTGGCCCAAGCGGGACGGGCTTGGGTTGGGGGTTTAGCCCAAGCGGGCCGACAAGCCCGCCCGGTATATATATATATATATATATATATATATATATATATATATATATATATATATATATATATATATATATATATATATATATATATTTGAGAAGTGGACTTCGAATTCAATCGAATTCCGAATTCAAGTGACCCAATTTTAGTCTTTTATATTAATATCGGCCCAATTTTAGTCTTTTATATATTTTTGATGGAAATTTTAGTCTTTTATATTAATATCAATATATTCATTGATTTCATTCAAGCGGCCAGTTGGAGCAATTCAATCCCATATTTGTGTGATTTTTGTTGGGACTTTTGTTTAAGATTTGTAGAATTTGTTTGTTTGTTGGTGGCTTATAACAAAAGCCCATTTGGCCCGGTGGGCAGCCCGGCCCGCCAACGTGGACGGGCTTGGGCGAGGTAGTTGGCCCAATAATCGGGCCTGGCCCAAATCCGGCCCGGTACAGTGAGCTGAAAAATGGTCTTAGGCCCGGCCCAAGCCCACCCAAGCCCGCCCATGCTCAGGTATTCTTGATCCTAGTATCCCCTTGTGCATTTTTCTTAGTGTTTTCTTTCACTAAAGTAGTGTTACATGTTATTTATGTGCTGCTACATGACACAATTTTTTTAGAAAGAAATTTAATTATATTTTAATATTACCATATTAATTAGGGTAGATTTATTTTAATTGATTTGGATATATACTACCTCCGTTCGGCAAAACATGTTACTTTAATATTCACGTACGCTTTTTTAGGAGATAAAACTATATAAAATATCTATTTTTTAAATAATTTTTTTTAATAATTTCGTAATTATTATTAATAAGTACAAACTTGTTAAAAAAATTTATAGAAAAATTAATATTTTATATAGTTTTTATCATTCTAAAAAAGCGTGCATGAATAGTAAACGACATGTTTTACCGATCGGAAGGAGAAATATACTGTATAGTCTGTATTAGGCTAAATAAATTTAAATTAATAACATTTACGTCATGAGCAGGCCGGATCAATTGGGCCTTCGTCTCCGACAATGAAGTTAACGGGCAGCCCAACTCATGCGGCCCAAATGGCAATCCTCTTCCTGATCTCCATCTGCGTTTTGGCGCCAAAATTCAGTTCATTCACAATCGAAAAGCAAACCCTACTCCAATTCAAATCCAATCTCCACGACCCTCTCAATTACCTCGAATCATGGAACTCCTCCAATTCTCCATGTCAGTTCTACGGAATCTCGTGCGATCCGACCACCGGGAAAGTCGCCGAAATCTCCCTCATCAACCTCAATTTGGAGGGCAACATCTCGCATTCGCTCTCCAACCTGAAAACCCTCACCTCCCTAGTACTTGCTGCCAATTCCTTTACTGGAATCATCCCGCCGCAACTGAAGAATTTGACTCGTCTTCGATCTCTTAATCTCACGGAGAACTATCTCTCCGGAGAAATTCCGGATCTCTCGATGATGAGGAGATTGGAGGTGTTTGATTTGTCTGGGAATTTGCTCTCTGGCGACTTTCCTGTTTGGGTTGGGAACTTGACTTCGCTGGTTGCGCTTCGGCTTGGTTATAACAGTTTCAATGAGGCTAGGGTTCCAGAAAGCATTGCGAGGTTGAAGAATCTCACCCGGCTTTACCTTCGCAATGCTAGTTTAATAGGGGAGTTGCCGGAATGGATCTTCGAGCTCAAACAGTTGGAAGAGTTGGATGTAGCGGAGAACAAGCTTTCAGGGAGAATCCCTAGTTCAATTTCCCAATTGAACAAGCTGATCTATCTTACACTGTTCCACAACAATCTCTCAGGTGAGTTGCCACGGGAGATTGCGAATCTTACTCATCTAGTCGATTTTGATATATCTGGAAACCAGTTCCATGGAAGTTTGCCCCAGGAGATTGGAGATTTGAAGAGTTTGATCTATTTCCATTTGTATGACAATCACTTCTCTGGAAATCTCCCCGAAGGGTTCGCATACATGCCATTTCTCTCTGATTTTTCGATTTACAGAAACAGTTTCACAGGGAAGTTCCCAAGGGAATTTGGGAAGTTCTCACCATTGAACTTGATTGATATATCTGAGAATGAGTTTTCAGGGGAGTTTCCAAAGTACCTGTGTGAAAAGAGGCAGTTGCAGTTCTTGCTTGGATTGAGCAACCTCTTTTCGGGTGAGCTTCCGACATCCTACTCCTACTGTAAATCCCTGGTCAGGTTAAGGGTCAACCAAAATCACTTGTCTGGGAGTATTCCATATGGGGTATGGGCTTTGCCTCACTTGGGATTGATTGATTTAAGCGACAATGATTTGACCGGAAGAATCACCTCAGAAATCGGCATCTCTACTAATCTTACTGAGATTATTTTGTCAAACAATGGCTTTACTGGTGAACTTCCACAGGAGATAGGTATGTATCACATTTTGATTTCTATTTGATGAAGTTGCAACTAGCTTTCATTTATTTGCTCAACTCAGACAATCATCTGATTGCTTGAATAGGTTATCTTTGGAGATTAGAAAGGTTGGTTTTGAGCAAGAATGCATTCTTTGGTGATATACCACGACGAATTAGATACCTCAAAAGGCTATCTTCATTGCAATTGGATGGGAATTCTTTCAGTGGACCAATACCATCCGAACTAGGGGAATGTGTTAGCCTCTCGCAAATCAATCTTGCCAAGAATTCCCTTGATGGGAACATCCCCGATTCAATCTCCAGGTTGCGCTTGAACTCGCTCAATGTCTCAGGTAACAAGCTATCAGGTTCAATTCCTCAAAGGTTAACAAACTTGAAGTTGAGTTTAATAGACTTGTCAGAAAATCTGCTGTCTGGGATCATTCCAATTGAGCTGTACATGGTGGGTGGTGATAGTGGCTTTCTAGGGAATGAGGGGCTTTGTCTTCCTCTTAACTTGCAGCGTCGTTTTGATTCCAAGATCAAGAGTTGCAATGCCAATCAACCTCCCAACGGAAGCAGCTTTCACGGGCTAATCTTATGCTATGCATTACTCTCTACTATGGCCTTTGTTTTTATATGCCTTCTAGTTGTCAAGATTCTTCACAAACTCGGCATTGGAAAGGATTATAAGACAAAGCAACCAGATGAAGAAGACGAAGGGCTGTGGGAATACAAGATCTTCCAACGCAGAGTTGAGATCAAGGTGAATCATATGAAGAGGCTAAATATGGAGAATGTAATTGGAAGAGGAAGTACGGGTGTTGTTTACATGCTAGACCTCAATGAAGAAGGTCAAGAGAGAGTGGCAGTGAAGCTTCTACGCACAGAAGGAAACAAGACGGGGATACTGATGTCCTTGTCGAGAGAAATTGAGATTCTAGGTGAAGTCCGTCACAAGAACATATTGAAGCTTTATGCTTACTTCAAGAAAGGGAGATCACATTACTTAGTTTTAGAGCTGATGGGGAATGGAAATTTGTATCAAGCACTCCATGGAAAAGCTGTAGGCAATCAAGTGTTGGATTTCAACACAAGGTACAAGATTGCAGTTGGGGTTGCACAAGGGATTGCCTATCTCCACCATGATTGCTTACCTCCAATCATCCACAGAGACATCAAGTCCGGCAACATATTGCTCAACGAGGACTATGAGCCCAAGATTTCAGATTTCGGCATTGCAAAGTGTTTGGAGATGCCCACAACTTCAAACCAGATAATGGGCACCCATGGATACATGGCCCCAGGTTAGAGCTCTGAGCTCTCAATCTTGTCATATAATTTCTGACATCAAAATTCTGTATTGATTGATGACTAAATTGTGTTGATACAGAGTTGGCGCAAACATTATGCGCCACCGAAAAGAGTGATGTTTACAGCTTCGGTGTGGTGTTATTTGAGCTCATGACAGGAAGAAAGGCAATCGAAGAGGAATTTGGTGAAGGGAGACACATTGTTTCATGGGTGCAAAGCTCGTGGCACAGCTCAGATGGCGATCAAGTTCTTGATCAAAGGGTAGCGGCGACATCACCATGGGTTCGCGAAAGCATGATAAAGGTCACCTACATTGCTCTCCTCTGCACCGAGACACTTCCGTCTGCCCGACCTTCCATGAAAGATGTCCTCAACATGCTTTGCTGATTGATCTCAACTCCTATTATAAGTGTGCTTAATTGTAGAATTTATAGCAAACTATAACTTGGGTTTCAACTCAAAAAGGAGTTTTTGGATGGGTAATGTTTGTGATTTTAGACTACTTTTTTTTTTGTTCATGAAACGAGCTTATAGGCTATACCGTTTATTAACTTATGTCATGATCCCATTAGGAGCAAAAATAAATTTGGTAAAAGCTTTAGAAAGTTGCAAGGACCAGTTTGCTAGTGCTGTTATATGAGCCGAGTAGTTCGAGCTTGGTTTGATAAAAGCATTGCTCAAACTCGTTCATTTTATAAACAAGTCGAGTACGAGCACATTTTAAAACTCTGTGCAAAGCTCGACTCGCTCAATTTAAGCTCGAGAAGCTCGAATTTTGAGAAATTTCCTTAAAACTACTATGTTTTGAGCAAGTTGGTTTGCTTAATACTTGAAAAAAAAAGCTCGGATCAAGCTCGTTTATTTCCTAAACGAGCCGAATATGAGCACATTTTTAAGCTCGGGTCCAAATTTAGGCTCAGCTTGCTCGACTCAAATAACAACCTTATTTCTTAAACGAACCGAATAGCGTATCCGCCGTTGCATTAGCTTGTCGACGAAATCTGTATTTCTCATCTCATATCATCCACCATTGATCAACAAGCTGGTGACACTATTTTTTTTAAAATAAAATCTTAATAATAAAATAAATTAATATTATACAAATAAATAAAATATTAATAAAACTTATGGTGGTGATTGCAAAGCATAAAAAGGTTATAATTTTAAGTATTATATAAATATAAATATAAATATTGATATAGAGAGATAATACCGTACAAAATTTGAAAATTTATATTTCAAAAAAGTTGCGAAAATTTAACTACGTAGGGTTTCAAACTTGTCCGTATATAAAGTCGTCACTTTCGAGTAACTGTGTATCTTCGTCGTTCTCCAGGGATCGCCATGGGTGGAGTCAGCCGTGGGCAGTGGCGGATCCTGAACATGTTTATTGAGGGGGCGAAAAGTTACGATAAAAAATATATTTTATGTAATGTATCCCGAATTTGCATGATTTATTTCATGGTTTTCAAATATTTCAATATAACCTCATAATTTGAAGTTCTCGAATATAGTTATATTATTAAGATATGAAATTAATAAATAATAACTACAATAAAAATATATCGGTTTGGTAAATGATGTAGGAAATATTGTAATTCAGTGCTGAAATTTGAAACGTTTATAACTTTTTGCTCAGATATCGGATTTGAGCTTATAATATATCAAATCGAAGCTATCGACGAGAGGAATATGTATGTTAAATTTCATTTTCGATTGGGGGGCGACTGCCACTACTGACCCTAAAGAGGATCCGCCCCTGGCCGTGGGAAGGTTCGCTCGCACCCGATGACTTTGCGAAAGAACGGAAATGGAAAAATCACAAGACGACGAGAGCTCCGCGCCACAGATCGGTAAATTTTACTTTCGAATTCGGATAAATACGCCAAAATCTCGTCCTTTTCTCTCCAATTAGATAGATTGTCCCTTTCAGATATATCAGATGATCGATTAGCTCTATTCGATTCTATTCCTGAGAGTTTTTGTTCGTAAATTGTCGGTTTTTCATCACTGAATTCCGCAAGTTCTTCGAATCTCGATCAGATCGATGCCAAATGAAAAAACAATATCCCTCTAATTTAATTTGGGTTTAGTAATACTCAAATTCATGTTGCTTATTTGCTTCTCTTGTCGTTGGTTTTGACAGTGTACAACAATTTAGACATTGTCCTCGTGGACCTCGTGTTCAGCTAAACTTTTGCTTTGATGGAATGCCTACTGAGGACATCCGTCCATTCGCAGAGATGGCCTTATCACGTTTCAATAACGATGCGAAAACTCGAACTCAACTGGTTAGCTTTATAAGTTTAGGCTCCTGTTTCCTTTACAGAATTTCTGTATATTGATACGATTACTAATAATCCCGATGTATTCCGCTGCAAGAAGAGTCTAAAGGGACAAGTTGTAAGCACCATTTCCACGATTGGTGATTATAAGCTTGTGAGAGTTAGTAAATGTATTGTCAATCGTCGACCATTTCTCTATCACTTCAACTTCATTGCTAGGCCGGAAAATGGAAGTAATGCTGAGAGTAAACTGTTTTTCGCTGAAGTGAGGTGGGATCTATCTGAGAATGGCGGAAAAGGCGATAATGTCAGCAGTTGCTGCTGCATCTTAGGGAGCCCTGATACTGGTACGTGTTTTGGCTCGATCTGTATATCAATTTCTTTTGTTATATGTGTTTTAAACTTTTAACTGCTACTATATGTACTAATGATTTCTACCATTTGTACTCTGATTTTGCAGTGACGGGGCTTAATGGCTGCAATTTAATGGGTAGAAGATATCGATATCGCCGTGGCGTCCAGCATCCGGAAGACGGATTCACCAAAGAATATTCACATTCATGAAAGGGAATGGGAAGGAAGTAGTTGAAGACAGAGTTCACTGTAGGTGATAGATCCTGCCCTACTTTAATATGCAGGCTTATTTGAATCACAGATTTAAAGTACATGGCAAAGTAACTATGTTGGTCATGACTATGTCAGATTCAATGGGATTGATTGATTGATCTCTCCTTTATGTATCTATATATGTATCTTGACCACTTGCCCCCTGCAATTTGCATCTTGTTAACTAGGTCTAAAGTGTTGACACAAAACCTGTTACATATCCAACAACCGGCGCAAGTCTTCAAAATCGCTCTCATCAAAGCGAATTTGGGTGGCAATATAGCCTCGAAGGGGCTTCGAGGCAGTGCTGACCACCGTGACTCAATGGATCAATGACCCAGTGGGTCCAGATCGAAGAGTCGGCATGTTAACAGGTTAAGGTCGACAGATCGTACGATTATTTTTAAAAAAAAAATATGGGTTTTTTTGTGATAATATATGCAAAACATACACAAAAAAAGAAAAGGTAAAAGAGTTTTTTGTGATAATATAGCATTACATAATATAGGTGTTTTCCAAAAAAGAGAACTAATTAAGCATTACATTTAATTTGACATCCTGAAAGCAGTAACAAAGTAAGAAAGAAATGAGGAAGAAGCTAATTAAGCTAAGCAACAAGGACGTAGAGGGCATATATGATGCCTGGTATGTATCCCAGAATCGTCAGCAATAAGCAGATCCAAAATTCCATCTGCACCCAACAATTACCATTTCCATTAACTTATTAAACAGCACAAAATTGTAAAGTTCATGGTACAGTAGATATTGTGATTTTTTTTATTAAGAAAAAATTTTAAATTTCATAATGCAAAGATAGACAATCCGTCAGGATACAACCAACAAACATAATCTGAAGCGGATTCTCTTTGGGTACGTGCCCCAATTAAAAATCAAATTTA
This sequence comes from Persicaria tinctoria, assembly GCA_037127255.1. Classification (NCBI taxonomy): domain Eukaryota; kingdom Viridiplantae; phylum Streptophyta; class Magnoliopsida; order Caryophyllales; family Polygonaceae; genus Persicaria; species Persicaria tinctoria. The sequence goes on along the minus strand of JBANSL010000011.1, from coordinate 84,946,801 downwards.
GCATATATATTTCTCTCATCGATAGTTTCGATTTAATATATTATAAATTCAAATCCAACACTTAAGTAAAAAGTTATAAACGTTGTAAGATTAAACCGATATAAATTATTTTTCACATTATTTACCAGATTGATATACTTTTAACGCAATTATCCTTCGTTAAACTTTATAACTTAATACTATAATTAAACCTGAAAACTTAAAATTAGCACGTTATATTAAAATATTTGAAAACCGTGAAATAAAGTTAGCAACATTTATGTTTTTAATTATTCTAGTTATAGAATAACCACTTTTCTGTCGTTCAACTAACCGCTTCAAGATCAGCGACTGCCCACTGTAAATCATAATTTCTGAACTAATCGAACAAAGCAAAACAAGGAAAACAACCCTAAAAAAAACCTACGTATCAAGTAAAAGTAACAAGAGAGGGAGAGAGAAAACCGACGCTGCAGCCGTAGCGGAGGAAAACACCGACGGGAGGGAGGAGAATGGCGAGGATGACTTCGACGAACGTCTCCGAACCCATTTTTGAATCAATTCAAAACCGTTTCGAAACACCGATTGAAGCTATTGACGACGATGACGAGTAGATGGAGTAGAGTGAGTAGAGAATAGGAGTAACTTGTTCCATCTCTCCCTCTTAATCCCTTATGAATAGAGTTGAATTTGAATTGAATAACAAAACCATCCCCACGTTGCAGTTGCATGCTCCACGCGTACTCCTACTCCACCCCCACGTGGCGGCCACGTGTCCTCACTCCTGCCTCTCATTTCTTTAATTTTCTTTATTTTTTTACTCCCTTCGTTCGATCAAAAAATATCGTTAACTTTTTTACGATGATAAATACTTGATCCGTTAATTAAAATTTGTCATTGTATGAAGTAAATCTTGTTAAGAAAAACTTATCACTTAAGTAAAAAAAAACATAGTACTAATTAGAGGTATAAATGCATTTTTGTTTATTTTATTAATAAGTGTGTAGATTTATAAAATGATACGTTTTAATTAACGGATGAAGTAAGCTAATTCCACCGAACTTATGTTGGTTAGAATAGATTAAAATATATAAATTTAATTTCAATAATATACATTTAAACTATGTAATGTAATCCTTATTTTCAGCCAAACATGTCGTTTACTTACTATTCATGTATATTTTTTTAAGTGGAAAAAAAACTATATAAAATATTTATTTTTTAAAACAATTTTATAGTTACTGCTAATAATTACGAAATTGTTAAAAAAAAATTAAAGAAAAATGAATACTCCGTATTTTATAGAGTTTTTATCATCCTAAAAAAGTGTGTATGAATAATGAACGACGTGTTTTGCCGAACGGAGAGAGTAAAAAATAAAAATAATTTATATTTGAATAATGGGGTTAGTGAGGTGATTAGTTGAAGTATGATGGTTACAACAATGAGTTATTAGTTCATTTATTTTGATACTATGGGTTTTATTTTTGGGAAGGTTTGCAACTTCCTCTCAAACAAAGTTCATTTTAAAACTATATGAATGTATATTTACATGTGATGTGATCACCTCATTTGCTCTTATCTGAAATCTGCCTCTCTCACTTTCACTAAGGCCTTGGTTGGTTGTATATGGACTGCCCTAGCTGCATCACTTCCTGGTTCAATGCCGCCATTGCATACTTGATTGTCTGAGTCATACCTCCGGCGATGACGTCCCTTAGCTCATTAAGCTTAGCCTCTACATTCTCCTTGACTTCAACCGGGACTTTGCCACCCAACTCCTTTAAATGCCTCTCCGTCTGGTTTATGACAGAGACCGCCTTGTTCCTCGTGTCAATCGCATCCCTCCTCTCTCCGTCCTCCTCTGCAAACATCTCGCCTTCTTTTACCATCTTATCAACCTGTAAATGATCATTTCATACGATAAAATTTCACTCTTTCTGTCCTTCTTAAACACTTTAATAAGGTTGTTATTCGAGCCAAACAAGCTGAGATATTAAACAACCTTACTAACTCAACATAGTAATTAATTGAAGGAAATTATGCAGAAATTTGAGATATTCGTGCTTAAAAATGTGCTCATATATACCTCATCTTTGGGCAAAGTGATGGCATCAGTTATAGTAATAACCTGCTGGTTCCCGGTTCCTTTGTCCAGTGCTGTTACTGAGAGTATCCCACTCGAATCAATGTCAAATTTAACTTCAATTCGTGGCACTCCTCTTGGGGATGGAGGGATCCCAACAAGATGAAGTCTTCCTAGAAATTTGTTGTCTTTCACAAACTCTCTTTCGCCTTGAAGGATATTGACTTCTACTGTAGTTTGGCCATCTGTTGTTGTTGAGAACACATACGACTTGGAAGTCGGAAAGGTTGTGCTTCGAGGGATGATCCTCGTCATAACACCGCCTAGCGTCTCCAGACCAATAGACAATGGTGTTACGTCTAATAGGACTATGTCCTTGGCTTCATCAGCCAAAACACCTGCCTATTTAACAAGAAAAACGAAAGGTCATTGTATACATGTTTTGGCAAATCAGTTAGCTTTTCGTAACATTTGATTTTGATATTATATAGTTTAAAATGAAATAAATATAAGATTTTAACAGCTATGTTCGTCATGTTAACATATATTTAACACAAATAATTCATCAACTTCAGCTACCTTTTACCAAACATAGCCTATGTACACATACCTGAACAGCTGCCCCAAGAGCAACTACTTCATCAGGATTGAGATTGCATCTAGGCTCTTTCCCGGTCATCTTCCTCACAAGGTCTTGCACAATAGGTATCCTTGTCGAGCCTCCAACAAGAATCACTTCATCAACATCTTCAAACGATAGCTTAGCATCCGTCACAGCAGTTTGAAGAGGCACCCTTAGCCTGCAAGAATACAAAGAGCTATGATACCCGACTAGAATTTTGCACATAATAACACAAACCTCATACCTATCGAGCAAATCCGAACACAACTCTTCGAACTTGGCCCTTGTTAGCGTCGTGTCAATGTGCTTCGGGCCATCAGGTGTTGCCGTGATGAAGGGCAAACTACAGAAAGGAAAAGGTCTCATAAGTAAAGATTGGATGATGGGGCCTGTTTGGCACAAGCTTATTAGAACTTTTCAAAGAATTGTAGCGAAACTTTTCACGATTTTCGAAAAAATAGCTTTATAAAATAATTTGTCATACCAAACAAGAATATACTCTTTTAAAACAGCCAAAATTTCATCAAAAAATTTATCTAAATTATAATTTTAAGATAGATTAATCTCTAACCACCTAAGGGAAAAGAGGGCTTGCCTGATGCCGGTTCGAGTTAGAGTCGAGAGCTCGATCTTCACATGTTCAGCAGTCTCATTGAGAAGCTGGAGAGCATGCCTGTCTTTCAATAGGTCTATTCCCTCTTCAAGCTTGAAATTCTCAGCGATCCAATCTATGATTCTCTGCATTTTATGTTCAAACAGTGTCATTGAGAGTTTGTAGCTAGCACACGACTCAGTAGAACAGTTCAAATTAACAAACCTTGTCGAAGTCATCACCGCCAAGATGAGTGTCGCCTGAGGCGGACAAAACCTGTAAAACGCCATCGCCCACTTCAAGAACTGCGCGAAACAAGCTTATGAGCTACATAGATGTAGAAAGCAAAACTGATCATGATACCGAATTAGTGTCATGTAATAACCTGAAACATCAAAGGTACCCCCTCCAAGATCAAAGACTAGGATCGTCTCATTGGTCTTCGTATCGAATCCATACGCTAATGAAGCTGCAACAGGTTCGTTGATGATTCGGAGGACATCTAAACCCGCGATTCGACCAGCCTCTTTAGTCGCCATCCTCTGTGAGTCATTGAAATAGGCAGGCACTGTCACCACTGCCTTGCTCACAGTTTCATTCAGGAAGCTTGATGCATCATCAACCAGCTTCCTCAACACCTGAAAAACAAGAAAACACTGTTAGGCCCCGTTTTGTATTGATATCTAGATATTATATATCGATATGTCGGATGATACTCCCTCCGTCCAAAAATACATGGGCTTTTACTATTTATGCACGCTTTTTAGGAGCTAAAAACTATATAAAATATTAACTTTTTTATTAATTTTTTTTAATAATTACAAACTTTTTTTAAAAAGTTAATATTTTATATAGTTTTTACCTCCTTAAAAAAGTGTGCGTGAATAGTAAAACCCATGTATTTTTGGACGGAGGTAGTATGTGATATCCGCCTCCCTCAAAATTAGGCTCTGTTTGGCAACAATAAGTAGTTAAAGCTTCTGATTTTGATATTATATAGTTTTAGATGAAATAAATATAAGATTTTAGTTGAATTAGCTTTTGAAATCTAAGCTTTTCGACAGCGAATCACTCAATCTTTTCGGAGCTTTTAGTTTTTTACTCACAAGTTTTCATCTGTTACCCTAAAAACTAAGCTTACCATGACACACTACTAATTTATTAATTAATCTATATTTAACACAAATAAATAATGCATTAACCTCTGCTACCATATCTGCTACTTATTAGTAAGAAGTGTGAGATTATTAAAAAAAATTAATATTTTATATAATTTTATCATCGTAAAAAATGATTTATATTTCCAAACGGAGGGAGTATTTGATACGTAGATATTGATACCAAACAGAGCCTTAATTTGATCAAATCACAGAGGCAAACAAATCACCTTAGCGGAGATCTCCTCGGCGGTGAGCTGCTTTCCGATGGCGGGGCAATGGAACTTGACATTCCCATTCTCATCATCTTCCTTCAGGCCAATAAACCTCTTGACGGAGAAGAAGGTGTTGTCGGGGTTAACGGCGGCCTGACTCTTGGCGACCTTTCCCACGAGGAGCTCGCCGGCGTCCGTGTAAGCCACCACAGACGGCGTGATCCTCTGTCCCTCGGCGCTGGTGATGATCACCGGCGTCCCATCGTCCATCACCGCCACAGCTGAGTTAGTGGTGCCGAGGTCGATCCCAACAACCTTCTCGCAAACCACCCTCAAGGGGGCTCGATTGCGAAATCGGCTCCGGGCCGACAACGAGATAGTGTGATCGGCCACTGCTCGGCCGAAGAAGACGGATCGACGGAGGAATCTCTGGGGGGGGTTGCAGAGAATAGAAACGGAGGGGGAATTGAGCAATTGAGATTGAGATACAGAAGTCGCCATGTTTAATTTGTGTGATTGGGATTAGAAATTGGGGGATTTTAAAAGGGGAGATTGTGATGATGGGAGGAGTGTGAAGGTGAAATTGGTGGTGCCGGAAAGCAACGGTGAAGCTTCAAGGAGAAGGAACTTGAGCAATGAGAAACAAGAGATTGAAAAAAGCATATATGAGTTTACTCGAGGGACAAGTAAAACATCTTCTGGTTGTGCTAAGCTAGCCGTTAACTGGAATGGGCTCAAACGGATTTCAAAAGTTGGGCCTATGGGTCGGTTTCGGAGTTTCAATCAAAAGCCCAACAAGCCCAAATTGAAGTCAGTTTAACAGGAACCGAGCCTAAATTTGAAGTTATGCTTAAGTGCTTAACAATGTGGTCAAACTGGCAAAGCAAAGCTTCCTCGACTCGTTTATTTAATAAACGAGTCTAAGTTGTAGTGAACTGATCCCAAATTTGGACTTAAAACTTAAAAACGTGCTCATGGTCAACTCGCCTAGTAAATTAACAGATTGGAGTCAATTTTTTTTAAAAGTTGAGCTTATACCTTAAGCTACCCGTCTAACTGGCTCATTTAGTAAATTAAAGAGTTCGAATGAAGCGTTTTTTCCATAATTAAGCGTCTCATTGAGAAGTCTTAATCGTGTAAACTTAACAAAATTCTAGTTTGACTCAAATCAAATCTCAATATTAATCGAAATTATAAATGTATTCATACTCGACTTAGTAAATAAATAAACCCAAGCTACCCCAGCCCTTGGTAACAATCCTGGCAAAGCAAAGCTTCCTCTTCTTTTATGACTTTTGTATAATATAATAGGAGCTGCTGAGTTGCTTTATATCATTACACTCACCAGGTACCGAATCGAATGAACTACTTAGAGCATCTTTAACCATGGTACTCATGTTGAGTACCATAACTTATTTTTTGTCATTTCTCTTCCATCCACCTCATTTTAATATTTGGTACTCTACAACCATAATACTTGACTTAGAGTATCTTATTTCACTTTTGCATCAAAATTGTTTTTTGCAATTTTTTTTGGAACTAAAAATCAAATGAGATCCACTATTAATTTTTTTATTGGTTAATATTTTATGGTATTGTGTAAGAATGAGTATCATACCTATGATACTTGAGCTTATTTTTCTTTATGGATTCTTTCAAAAATCTTACAGTACTTTTTCTTACATTTTCTTTCATTTAAATTATTATGGTACTTGGAGTACCACCGTTAAAGATGCTCTTGAAATTAAAAGCCCCAATTGATTCAATCGGCTCAAAAGATATTAATATAAAGAGTATAATACAATTTGATTTGAGGTTTTAACATTTATTCTTATGCAGAGTTCATATAGCCAGCATCTAATTCACGAAGATGATGGTCATTTCACAGGTTGGAGGGCATCATTGCGCCATATCGGCTGCACTTCTTAACGATTACTTTATAAACAAACCAGATAAAAAATCAAGAAAGAGAGTAGTAATTTGGGGGTTTATGATGGCTACCATGATTACATCCCTTTGAGCATTTGTAATGGAAGAAATGATCTCATCATTAATCCAAAGTTCCCACCTTTATATATAAATCCACAACCTTGAGCACTTCCCGGAAACACTCGATCTCTGATTCTTTCTGCAATTCGCAATCGGAAGCCATGGGAGAGCGAGGCCACAGCAATCTGAAGAACGCAGCGATAGCGTTCCTAGTCCCTCTCCCTTCCATCATCTTCTACCTCTCCTTCCTCCGCCATTACCAAGACCCTTCCCACACTCTCTCCTCGATCTGGTCATGGTGTTACCACCACCCTCTGCTCCTCGCCAACGCCCTCTTCTTCCTCAACGTCAACTTCCTCTTCTGGCTCATCGGCCAGATCCAATCCAGCCACTGGGTAATTTAAGCCGGAACCCCTCTTTTTTAATTGACTTTTGTGCAATGCAATACGCTCTGAATTCCTCATTCTAGGGTTTCGTTTTTGGCTGCAGATGATTGATCCGTATTGGACTGTGATCCCTGTGATGCTGGTTCACTACTACGCAACGCATCCATTGCTTGCCCTCTCCTCCTACGATGCCGGGAGGTCGATAGCTGTCATCTTGTTGACTTGGCTATGGAGTGTTAGGCTCACGCACAGCTACTTCCGGAGGGAGAATTGGGAGTGGGGTGCCCGAGAGGACTGGAGGTTCTTTGATATGCGCCGCCAGTACGGCAACCACTGGTGGTGGGTTTCCTTCTTTGCCGTTTACGTTTCTCAGCAGGTAAATTGTTCTTGCGCTCCAAGTGTTTGTTGAATTGCCTGAATGAGCCTTTTTCCAGACCTGCTGCATTTACTTTGAATTTTATACATCCTGCATTCATATGTCTGTAAATTGGATTCATATGCCTTTTATATATCTTGCTTTAGAGATAATCTCTTCAGCAAGAGTCCAATTAGTTAGATAGGCTCCAAAGTTGGAATTTTGTACTGGTGCAATTCAATTTATAGTCTAGAGTTTGAATGGGAGTATGATTGATTTATTGCACTCCAAGTGATTGCTGTATTGGCTGAATGAGCCTTTTTGCAAGAATACCAATTTATAATTTCATTTCAATAGGTTCGTAAAACTCTGAACATTTGGAGAATCTAAGCTCTTCGGTAAGTGTTCAGTCAGTTAGAAATTTTAGGGAATTTATAGGCTCATAGTTGCAAGCAGAAAAGGGCAGTCCAGACATGGTGCAATTTCATTTTTTGTGACTAAACTTTCTTCTTAAAATGATTACGCGTGTTTAGGTTATTACTGTATGTTGTTAAGCTACTGATGTGAACCTGAAAGGGAATGGCTACCTTGTCTCGGAAACAAAATTTGTTTAGCCTCTCCTATATTGTAACTTGTATGCGTATATCCAACCCTATATTGGGTCCAGCCTTGATTGTCGTCCTCAAATCTTTGCAGATGTTTTTGATTGGCATAACAATGCCATTTTATCTCATCCATGCCGTCGACAAGCCATGGAGCATACTGGATTCTGTTTCCATCCTAGTATGTGTGACCGGAATTGTGATAGCTTACTATGCTGACACACAATTACATGAATATGTCACCAAGAACAAGGAGTTGAAGCAGCAGGGCAAGCCAGTGCTACCGACTCTTGAGAGTGGCTTGTGGCGTTACTCTCGGCATCCTAATTACTTTGGGGAGCAACTCTGGTGGTGGGGTCTTGCTATTTTCGCGTGGAGTGTAGGTCACGGATGGGCTTCGTTGGGTGCACTCGTAAACAGCATGTGCTTGGCATACGTGACCCTTCTCGTTGAGGAGCGAATGCTCAATCAACCACACAGAGCTGAAGCATACAAGCATTATCAGAAGACGACGTCGGTTTGGATTCCTTGGTTTAAGTCTTTCCCAGAAGTGGGTAAAGCAAAGAGCAGCTAAGTTAACTTTGTCACTTTGGAATGCCCTTTTTGGCAGTGTGTTTGTGTGTGTTTGTAATTGTGAGTCGTCGAGTTCTCTTTGGTTATCCGATATTTTTTCCGTTTGTCTTGAAGGATTTGCAACTTGTCTGCTACATGAAGATGTATAGTTTCAATGACATAAGAAAAATAAAAATGTTTTTCTTGCTTGATTACATACATTCGAAAGCTAAGCGTTTTAGGTTCATTCTCAGACTACATCTGCACATGTTTCTTGAAGGGTAAGCTGAAATAGGCTGAATCAGATACAGTGTAATTCTCCGGTGACATGGATACCATTTGAAGAAGGCTAGAATCCGACGACAAGGTCTCTTCCAATGCAGGCCCTTTCTTGCTCCCACCATCCATGCTTTCCTTGGCAAGATGCACAAGCTCTCTCGCGACATCCAGCATGCCAAGCTTAACCGAATTCCCTTGCTCCCCTGCTCCTCCGAACAGCAAGCACCTTGTCGCGACATCAGCCATGATCTCTATCTGCTCCTTCCTGTACGGAGGCTGCTCGTGCAAGTGCAGTAATGGATCGACAATCTCCTCCAGCTTCCCGTCCCTGATCTTCTCAAGGGCAATGGCTGGCAAGTCGAAGTGCTTTGACCCTGATATGATCTCCAACAGCACCATCCCCAAGTCATAGACATCACTACTATGAGTATTACTCGGATTGATCAGCTCAAAACACGCCAGTTTCACTGAGAATTCGCGGTCTAGGAAGATGCAACTCGTCTTGAGATTGTAGTGGTACACGGGTGTGGAGATCTCGTGTTGCAAGAAGGCTAATGTCCCGGAGATCTGAGCTGCAATGGTTAGCCTCTTGTACCAATCAAGGGATGTGATGATGATCTGCTGATCCTTGGTTTCGGCTATGTCTATGTGTTGTGCCAAGGTGCCATTTTCCGGGAATTCATAGACAACCATAGGGGTATAGCCAGAGTCTATACAACAACCGATGATATGAGCCATGTGGCGGTGTATGATGCTGGATAAGAGCTCAATCTGGGTGAGGATTAGCAGGAGATCCTTTTCATTCTGGCAGTGCACCCTGTGGACTGCAATTCGAGACCCGTCTCCAAGCAAGCCAGAATACACTGAACCATTGTAGAGTTCAACCAGTATTTGCTCATCCGCGAATCCATTGGTGGCTTGCTCTAGCTCAGCCAAGGCGAACAAGCGCCCCCTGCAGGCCTTTTGGAACGACAAGCTGCTCCTGAATCGCGGCTTGTTGTTGTCATTGATGGGTGGCTTTCCGAAGAACTGCTGCATCACAAAAACAAGTCCAGCTAAAACAATAACTGCAAGGACCGATGTGAGTATCCCTGCACAGTGTGATGAATAGCCTTATAATTTAGGATCATTAAGCCCTTGAAAACTTATTGAATCTTGCATTTTTGAATGAGCATACCAACTAGAACTATGATCTTCCTTTGGCTCTTACGCCTCTTCGTGTCGCAGCCCTTTCCATACGCCTCCTTTCCATCCTTGAAACAGGCTGCATATCAAGCAGTTGTTTGCTTAGATCATTTTCATACAAAACCCTAGAACAAATTAGGGCCTGTTTGGCAGAGCTTTTCAAGAAAACATCTTTGCAAAACGCTAAACTAAACAACAACCACCCAGTATATGATCTAAACAAACAAAAAATGACCGAACTAGCCGAGAGAGGGTTTCCGATAGACCCAAAAATGACCGAACAAGTTAACAAAAAGGTAACAAGTAGAAAATAGATGCAAAGAAAATAGACACCACACAACAGGACACTAAACCTCTACCGCCCGAATGCACCTCCGCCAGTGGACTCTATCCAGAGTGAGTATATTCTGAGGTCATGTCAGATAATCTCCATCCAACCCTAAACTAGATGAATCAGAATCAAGTTTATAGATATGGACTCACATTTCAAGCAGCCAGTAGCATTGGCAAAACCATCTCCAGAGAAGCCATCATCACAAACACACCTTATCCCATCCTTGACAGTGGTAGAGTTCACACTATGTGCATTAACATCACAAGCTTCCTTAGACAGATATCTCGGTAGAGCCCATTCGAGCTTAACACCGCGCCTTCCAGAGCTCAGGCCTCTGGGAACGGCCCAGCAAGAGAAGCCTCTGCACTCATACTTTGCGAAAACCGAAAACCCATCCCCAACCCTCCAAACACTATGATCAGACAAAGGGTAGCAACACGAAGGACTAGTTTCCGGGTTCTTATCGCACCCGGGGAGATCAATGCCTTCGCAATTCGCCTTGCAGACCGAAGAATACAAATCCTCGCAATCATACAGACCGAGAGTGTTGTCAGTAGAGATGCTGAGATAAGCATTTCCATTGAACCCAAATGAGTTCAAGTCATTGTAGGCGCGGCAGACGCTGGAGAGGCCCGGGAAGTCGACGATAACCCCATCGGAATCGAACTCGAGGACACGGTAGTTCTGGGTACCAATGATCAGATAAAGGGCGGTTGAGTTTATGCACATCAGCTGAAACTGTGATGATGATGATGATGAGTTTGACCCGGATTGATCCGGCCTTGACCACCCACAGGAGGGGCTGTTGAGGTAGAATGGGAAGCTGATTTGCAGGCCACCACAGGTCTCATTGCAATGGAGGGAATGGGAGATCACAGCAAGATTGAACAAGAGGATTAAAGTGAGGTAATTAGGCATTGCTTTTTAATTTGTGTGCTGCAGCAACCGTTGCAGGTTGTTGGAGGAATTTACAGAGATGTTTTTGAGTTGAATTTGGTACAAAGAAGACAATGGAGGGAGGAAGAGGTTGAATTAAAATTAAAAATTGGGGGTGGCAAAAATTAGGGTTCTTGGAAGTGAGAGAATGAAGACGGTTGGTCTCGGGTTAAGGCTACAGGAAGTAGCATCTGAATCGGTGCTTTCTTGGTCCATGTGGGATGTTATTCTTTGAGGTGAAAAGGCATCTAATTACTACCATTTCCTCTATTTTTTATTACCAAATAAAATTCGAAATGGTAGAGTTAGGAAAAATAACTTACAATAGCATATGGATTGATGTGATAAGAGTTATTGAACTCGTGGATGGTGACTTACATGTCATCTTTACAATGGGAGAATCAAACTCGTAAATCGAAACTTACATTCCATCTTTACTAGCTAAACTAATACTCCCTCCGTTCCATAATACATGGTCTTTTGCTTTTTTAACACACTTTTAAATAAGCGAAAAACTCTATAAAATACTCCTTCCGTTCAAATATGTAAGATCATTTACTTTTCGGCACGTAGTTTAAGGAGCTAAATACTATATAAAATACTGATTTTTTTAAAATTATTTTTTTACATTTTAATACTTATTAATAAAAAGTGTTATATTGTAAAAAATTAATTTTAAAAAAATTAATATTTTATATAGTATTTAGCTCCTTAACCTACGTGCCAAAAAGTAAAAGATCTTATATTTCCGAACAGAGGGAGTATTATTTTTTCAATTAATTTTTTTATACAATACTTATTACTAATAAGTATCATATTATATAAAAAAATTAATTAAAAGAATAATATTTTATAGAGTTTTTCGCTCATTAAAAAACGTGTCAAAAAGTAAAGGGACATGTATTATGGAACGGAGGGAGTAAGGTTTAACAGAAAATTATAGCTAAATACTACTATTATCTAAATCTCTTAGCAACAATGTTCCAGTCTATCATATCGTGAGTAAGGTCAATCGATTGTATGCACCATTCCCTTGATTATGTCAAGAGAATGTTTCTAAAGTGGCTAATAATGGTGTAAAATGGTAGAACACACATTAGTAAGTAGTAACAAAAAAAAAAGGCAGGAAAGCCTACACAATAAATCATAAATAGTAAAAAATAAGTCTCTAACATCCAGTCTCCTACTCTGATTAACCCTTCTCAGTTAGGATACTCTTCATCCAAATTATCTTATACTCTAAAAAATGCCTTTAAAAAAAATTCTTGAAATATATGTTAAAACTTAATCAACACTAAACTTCACTAAAAAAAATTAGGCAATGTTATTTACACCAAAAAATTTACTGTTTACACCACATATCCCACTTTTTGTATTTTTTTTTTAAATACACCCTGCTCCTCTTGAGTTACACACCTGCCCCTCAAGAGGCGCAAGGTATTTTACATTAAAATACCTTGCGCCTCTTGAGGGGCAAATGTGTGACTCAAGAGAAGCAGGGGTGTGATTCAAGAGACGTAGGTGTGGTGCATATATTAAAATTTATGGGTGTAAATATTATCACCCAAAAAATTTAGTGGAAGGAATTAAGTTAAAGCATGTTTAAGGGTCAAACATCTCACGTGCGAGACCTAAAAATAAGAATTTAGTGGGCTTGAAGAAATGCAAGTACTTGTGTAAATGGCGAAAGACAAGGCAGGGGGTTTGACTACCATTTAGGATTTTGGGATTAACTTACAAATTCCTTGTAAAAGGCATTATCATCCAATTTTATAATCGTTTTTGTGATATTCATGGAGTCAGGATACTCTACACCCTTCCGTGAGACATCCGGTGTGACACAAAATTATTTTGTGTATAATTTCATTTTTAAAAAAATTAAAAAATTATATTTATATTCTATACATTTATATTTATATGTCTATAAACTTTTTTCTTGAAAAATCAAAATTTTAAAAATATATATAATTAAAATAACAAATATTTGATAAAATAATTTTTATATTTTTTTAAAACAACATTTTTCATTATGAAAGTTTATAAACATGCGAATATATGTATATAGAATATAAATATAATTTTTTATTTTTTTTAAAAATAAAATTATATACAAAATAATTTTGTATCACACCGAATGTCTCACGGAGGAGGGGTGTAGAGTATCTTGACTCATATTCATGTATACTTACAAGTGGACCCCACATTATGCTTTGTTATATTTGAGATATTTTAAAATATCTTTCTAGTCCTATAAATAAATTAAATTTTATAAAAATTAAGCATTCTCGTAAAGAACGTAATATTGGGGGAAAATTGATATAAAATCATAGGAAAATGTGAAAAATCCTCCCTATGGCTTCTAGTTTTTATAAATTTTATTGGTTTTTGTCTTACAAGTTACCTTACCCTCCTTGGAGTACGAAGCTTGCAAGGTTACATTTATATTTTGGGTATCCTTAAATTATGTGAGTTTTCACCAAATCACCTCTTTATAAAATGAAATTTCACAAAATCACCCCAGATTTAAGCTCTTGTTAACAAATCACCACCCCAAAAACAACACTCTTCTTCCCAAATAACCCCAAAAATGGTCAAGACATATAGCTTAAAATGAAGTCTCTTTACACATTATAATTTGTAATGTTGCATTATAACTTGTATCACAATGCAATATTATGGATAATAGACAGTGTCCTAAAAAGCGTTAGGCAGATTTCGATGGTGTGGAGCTGCCTAGGACTTAGGCGGTGCCTAACTCTAGACGGAGGGGTCGCCTAACGCCTCTAGGCGGTTCTTAAGCGCGATTTTTAGAACAGTGATAATAAATCATAATTATAACTTATACAATGCAATATTATGGATAATAAATCATATACATTGAACTGTTGCATATTATTATTCATAGTAACTAGACATGATTTGAGAAAAGGTCATGGAAAAATTATAATGGTATATATCTCACGTGGAAGTAACGCCTAATGATTTTGGTAATGTTCTTAATGCAGATTCATAAGTGTGTTTACCATTTTAATTTGGGAACTTGATTGATCTAATCGCCATCCATTTTCGGGAACTTCATCAAATTAGCACTTACATCTTACCAAATGTGTTTACCATAAGTGTTTTGGAACATAATTAACACGTGAAACTTATAATTAATGAGTTTTGTTTGTTCCTAAAACAAGATCAGTAAAGTTATCTAATTAACAGTACCTACCTCTAATTCATTACTTGTTGGGTTCTATAGTCTCCAAGTATTGGGCCTGGAACGGCCCAGCCCAATAAGTTTTAACTAAAATTTCGTTGGCCATCGACGGGATTTTGCGATTCACCGTCTCTTGCCCCTCTGGAAGACTGGAACATCCCCAAATCAATGGGAAGCTTCAATCCCTCCAACTTCCGACGATCATCCGGCGAACCATTGCCGATTCGCTGATCATGAAGAAGATCACGAGTTCAGCGTGTATTCAAGACAGACGGAGAATTAATCATTCTTGTAGTTGTATCCTAGATTCCAAGGGTGACACGGACGGAGATCAAGCGCGATCTCTCACAGATCATTCCTGATCTCCATATAATCTCCGCGGGAATCGCCGATCAATTGCCGGCGTTGTGCTTCTTAGGGCGAACAAGCTATTTTCTTCAAGGTAAGTGATCGAAAATGCAAGAGCGGGAGAAACATAGTGATTGTAGATTTAAATTTGTTCTAATCCATAACATTTAGCAAGTGAAATTTGCAGTATCAAAATTTCCCCTAAATTTGCAGAAGCACAATTTCTTGTGCTGTTTGCTAATTTCATTATAATTCTGATGTTGTAATGCGGTAAATTTACAGGAGCGATGATAATTGCGCGGAGCTGTTCAATAACTGCTAAGTTGCTAACTACGAAATGCATCACTAACAGGTGAGCTTTCATAGCCTTGGTTAATGCATTGCACAGCTTCTTTTACTACCATCAGATTTTAGAGCTGAAGTTTGCAACTTCTAGGTTATGGAATTTGACAAGTGAATCTGTTAAATTTGGCCAGAGAACATGAAATCTTAATTGTGGTATGCAGAAGCATACAGTAAATCTGCCAATATCCCCAAACTTGAATCTAGGTGATGTTTGATAGGGTAGAATACTAACTAAAGATGCATCTGAACTCGGAATTTCCAAGTCCGGAAAGAGCATGGAAATGGCATTATTTATTGTTTTTGTGATGCTTGTAACAACAATATGGAGATCATAGGCACACAATTCCAAGATTGTGACACACAAATAGGTGTTGATACAATACAAGAATTTACGCTGGTTAGAGAAATTATATTGCCCGAAATGGCGAAACAGGTATGACAGCAATCCACTTGATGAAGAGAGATTCATCAGGACAAGCTTGATGAATAATATTTCTGTTGTCCTCAGCCTCAGCTGCTCCCTAGTACTTCATTGTATATCTCCTTGATTTTCCTAAACAAAGCTTCCCTGTAATTTACATATCTCAGTCAGTTATGGTTACTCTAAACGCAGCCGGTTAAGCATCTAAAACCATAGGGAGGACCCTTTATAACTACCTGTCGGGTTTGAAGATCAGATTCCGGTAGGCAAACCACTGCAAGATACGAAATTCAGGTACACGATATCAGATACGAGTGATGAGTGATCGATTTCAATCATGTATGATTGCCTTCTGAATTGGTTTAGTAGTGATGATACACTTACCCCAGTGTAGCCAATGCCCACTAGCTCAAGTGCACCAGGAATCAAAGGGAGCCTATCAATTGCCTGTAACAACATTCATTCACTGATCAATTCAGACACAATATATGTAATCTCCGAACACAGATTTAATATATGTGGTTAAGTAGTTGAAGTTCAGTGTTGGAATCAAATTAGGGAGAGTCAATCTTACTGAGACCATCCCAGCTGAGGTCCAGAGTGCAACAAACCCAGCCACACCCAAAGTGCTCACTGCATATTTGTCTTCAACCTTGTCCCACTACAAATCCCACAAATAGTTCAGCAAGCTTAAAGCAAAATCAATCAAAAAAGTAGCTAGGTATGTGTTTCCCCCTCTTACAGCTGCTTGGATTGTCCTGATCATCTCCGGCATATCAGCCGGAGTGCCTTCTGCTGGTGGCGGCGGTGGCGGTGCTGTTTCCACTTCCAGGATCACTTCTTCTGTGGTCAACACCGTGTCTCCGGTCGCCATGGCAGTAACATTCCTTGCCATCCTCCGGCCTGAAACCCCCACAAAAGTTACCTTCCTGTCTTGAGAGATCAACAAAAAAAAATAAAGCAAAGCCAAAAGAAGCATATATGTACAATAGGCAGTAGTCTTGGCCAAGCGGCTCTGAGGCTGCACCGGGGCGGGCGGAGGTAGGGTGGGGAGGGAGACGCATTGCGGCGATGCAGCGGCGGCCGGGGGCTGGCGGGAAGCTCTGCCGTCGGCTAGGGAGGATGAGGGAGAGAGAGATGTGGCTGAGGCCATGGCTTGTTTTCTCTCCTTAAGAGTTTAGACTGACTGGTGTTTTGCCTGAGAGATTATTATTATTATATTATATGTTTAAAGCCCACAAAACCCCTCTATCTACAAAATGGGACAAAACAAAGGTAGGGCAGTGAGGTAGAAAAAGGGATAAATGTTAATTGGTTTATTTTTAGGAATTTTTTTCTTCTTAAATATTCACTAATTCAAACTAGAATTTGTAATTGTTAGGTGATATGTAACATAATAATAATAAATAATAGATATGGTTAACTGTAATGTTTAGAGTTATCTTAATAATGGTTTTGTTAAAGTAATTTGGTAATGGGGGGTGCTTAAGTGTAAGGAAATAAGAACAAAGGTAGATGATGATAAGTTGAAAGTACAAAATGTGGTTTGGATGAGATAGAGATTATAAAGATGGAGAGCCACACAATTTGCATTATGCGGATAGAGGGGGTGATGAAGTGGCAGTTGAGATAGGAAATCTATGGTTTCCATCTTCATTCTCTATTTGGGTTGGGTTTGTTTGGGCCGGGTCGGGTAGGCGATCACCCCTCCTAGTCCCCACAAATATCTTTAAGTGGCCTTTGGGATTTGGTATTGAAACTTTTAGTTTTTGTGTGAGAAATTTTTAGAATGTATTTGTTGTTGAATAAAAAATGTTATTTTAATTTTTTTTGGTAATAAAATAAAAATAATAAATACAATTCTAATGTATTCAAGCTGCTACATCTGTGAAAGATACTCCCTCCTTGAATTGGTAAATAAAGTGCGGTCATTCCGGGGTTCGAACCGGGGACCTATGGGTATTACCCACAAGTCCTTTCCGGTGAGCCATTCCGGAATGGTTAAAAAGATACTCCCTCCGTTCGGCAAAACTTGACGTTTTACTATTCATGCACGCTTTTTTAGGAGCTAAAAATTGTATAAAATATCTAGTTTTTTTAATAAATTTTTTAACAATTTCATAGTTATTATTAATAAGTACAAACTTGTTAAAAAAAAAAATTTAAAAATGAATATTTTACATAGTTTTTATCATTATAAAAAAATGTGCGTTAATAGTAAACGACAAGTTTTGTCGAACGGAGGAGTATTAAATGACATTATTTTCTAGATAGTTGAGAATATGTTCATATAGTATGATTTTAGCGCCACACGTCATGATTTTGGACT
The DNA here is from genome assembly GCA_037127255.1 of Persicaria tinctoria. NCBI lineage: Eukaryota > Viridiplantae > Streptophyta > Magnoliopsida > Caryophyllales > Polygonaceae > Persicaria > Persicaria tinctoria. Next base: position 84,928,884 of record JBANSL010000011.1, on the reverse strand, counting down.
GATAATTGTATTTATAACTTGTATGGGATAATTTTACTTCTCCCCTAAAATAAAATAAAATAAAATACTGTGTTAGATTATGATTTTGAACAACTCTAACACAATGGAGAGCTCATGGTAACATTAATACAATGGATTCAAAGAGAAAAAAAATCACTACAAAATGTAAAAGATAAGATTTTATTTTATTTGTGTTAAATAAACGATTTTAGAGAGGTTTTCTTAGTACTCCTAATTTCTTCTAGTAAAGAAATCCCAGAAAAAGTGGTGTAAGCAGGAAACAGAAACTCCTAATTTCTTAGGCCCTTTCCATCGTCAACGGTAACACGAGCAAACGTCTCCTTCCTTGACAAGCCCCAAAAGGAAAACCTTGCAATTATTAGTTTGACCAGGTGTGACTTTATTCAGTTTCTTGTTCTTTAGGAGGAAAAAAATAAACGAAGATAAATTGCTCTTTTCAGTAAAAGGAGTGTCCATTATTGCTGTCAGATACAGATAGAAGAAGTAGAAGCAAATGAATTTGATGGCATTTTGGCCGTACCTTCCTTTCGAATCACGCTCATCCTCCTCATCATCACTTCATCACACACCCCATCATTCATCCACATATCGGCCATAAGTCGGTTAAAGATCCGTTTTTTATACCTTTACCTATGCATTTGATCCAGTTGTGAGCGTTGGTATGCCAACATTTACCTTTTTTACCATGTGTGAGGGGCTTGATTTTGATCTGGAATATGGTCAGGTTAATGTGTTGATTGGAGGTCCTGACTAGACATTGTGGGTTATGCAGTGGTCTTAATAGAGATGGGTCTTGTTGTCCAATCACTCTCTAGCTCCATTTTCCATACACTCCTTTCTCTCTTCTCAAAATTTCCCCAAATCACTAACAAAAACTTCTGTCTTAAAATTCATACTATTGTAGCATGATGTATCCCATTTATATACAAATACTGAAATACAACATCTAATAAAGATTGGATTAAAAAAAAGAAAACTTTATACTGCACAGAACATCCCACCACAGTACTGTGAGTGATCAATTTAGGGATTTACTTTTGGCAAATGAAAAGTCCCTTTATAGCTGTGGCTCCTTCTACAAGGAGACAAGGGACCATGCAATGCAAGGCCTGATAGGACTCACAATACACAAAGTCAATGTAAAAAGAGATACTACATCATCCCTATGGAAATATATAATCATAATGAGATTAGCAGATCAGAGTCCCTCCTCTCCTCCTACATGCATGATTCCAAAGTACCACCATTCTTAAAAGCTGATTATGTGGGTCCTCTCCTTTTCATATTTTTTCTTTGTTTTTCCTTTCTTATAGGACCCACAACAACATGCATGCAGTCATGACTCATAACTCACAAGTCCCAACCAGTGCCCAGCAAGAAAAAAGAGGGTCAAACAAACAAACTCTCTCTCTCTGTAAGAACTAATTAAGCATCTACTAGTACTAATTAGGGTAATTAAGATCAATCACAAGCATCATCATAATCACAAACTACACTGCACAGTGCAATGGTTGCCCCCACAGACTCTCCCAGCTATGTTTGCAGCCTTTTTTTGTGTGTTGTACACACAGCACGTAGATGGAGACAGATGGAGAGCTACGTACATTTGCATAGCTTCCAATTTTCCTTGTTATTTTCTCTAGAGCTGATGATGAAGATTAATCTGAAGATTAAAATGAACCTCCCATGATGGTGGCTTTTGTTAGGTTTCCATGTTGTGGATGAAACTGAATATTTGATGGACTGCTCCTGCTATCTCAGCTGCAGATCTTAGCTTACACTCATCTTCTATCTGTTTCATAATTTCATCAAACCCAACAAAGGAAAAAGGAAATCAGCACTGTTTGCTTCTGTTTCTCTCTTCTTGAAGTTATCAAATCTGTATTATCATGTCATGGTCTAAAAATATGTACAGTACATGTTTTTTTTATCCTTGGTCAAAATTGAAGTAGGTTGGTGATGATAAGAAGTTTATTTATGATGATAAGGAATTTATTAAAAGCTGATAGGGTTAAATAGAATATTTTTGCTTAATAGAACATCAAATGAGAGAGAGAGAGAGAGAGATCATGAAAGGGTACCTTAAGATTGAAAGAGTAATGAATTAAGCTCTCCAAGGAAGTGATATTAAGGTGCAAAACAGTAAGCCTGAGATCTTCCAATGCCAAAATGGCCCTTATGAGCTGGCCAGGTCTCCTTTGGCACTTAATCTTCAAGTTGACATGGTTTTGTATCACAATCACATCCACATCCGCTGCCGGAGACCGGTTCTCCGCCGTGTACTCATCCCCCTTCTGCACCACCGCCGGCTGGTCCAGCTCAGCACTACAGCTCCCGTCATTGTCATGCACAATATCAGTACTGGCTGTTGTGGTTGTGGTCATGTTAGGTGGCAACTGACAAGCTGAGTCCATGAACAAATTGGTTAGTGGGTTTGAAGATGAGGTGGAGGTTGAGCCGGTTGAAACGTCGCCGTTTGAGTCCTCTGAGTGCCTCATCCTCTTCTGAGCTTGTAGGGATTGCAACAGCTGTTCTAGCTCCTTCACAAAGTCAATTGCTCCCCCTATGATTGAAGCTTGGTCACCCTAAAAACAAGAACTCATCTTTAGAGGGGGAAAAAAAACGTCTTTTTTGTTGAAAACAAAATGCTAGAAAACTAAATGTGTTTGTTCAAATTCACTAAAAATAGGAAATTGAATTATAGTGCATGTTTTACCCTTTGAATGTAAGAGGAGGGCATCAAGGACCGGAGGGCATTGAGATGCTCGTTCATCTGTCGCCGGCGATTGCGCTCGACGGCAATGTGAGTCATTCTTTGGGTCTCAACCTCTTCCTTGTTCTTTGTAAGCTTAGTTCTCTTCCGTTTCCTCCTCTCCTTGGTGGAAGTTGGAGGTTTCACCATCTGGGTTTGCTTGGATTTACCTCTTGAGGAGGAATTGGTGGTCAATTCCAGTAATTGGTTGCACTCAGAGCTCAAATTCTCACCGGAATTCAAGTTCAAGGACTCGTGGAGAAGCTCCTTGGGCTCTGATTTTGTTGGGGAGCTGTAGAAATCCACTATTTCATTGGTGACACAGCTCTCAAGCTCATAGCAGCTGGTGGTGTTCCATGGCATTTTCTTGTGATCTTGGCCTTCTTGAAGCCTCAGGAGAAGCTGGAAATTGGGCTCATGGAATAGGGGTGGGCAGTACTCCACACTTTGTAGCATCTGGAGGAATGGCATTTTGTCCTCCAAGCTTGGTAGTGTGTACTGTGGGGTTTGTTGTTGCTGTTGTTGAAGTTGCAGTTGCAGTTGCTGTTGTTCATCAGTGTACTCCTCAAATCTGAAGCTTTCTGAAGTCAAAAGTTGGGCATAACAACCCAAGCCCAGTGCAGGGTTTTGCTCATCCACATGCTCCTCAAACAACTGTCAAACAACCAACAAATGGGTAAAAAGAGAGCACCTTTAAATCACAGCAGTTCATTCAGTTCAGTCCTACCCTTTTTCACCAACTCATAAGGAAGAGATATAAAGAGAAAAGTAAATGTGGGTCTGGAAGATGGTGGTGGTGGGGGATTGAGTGAAGAGAAGTGCTTCAGATCCAAGAGAGAATGAGAGAATGGAATGTCAAAACAAGATGCAGCAGAAGTAGGCAGAGACTAGAAAAACAACCTTCAAGGGCATTGAATGCATGAAACTGAAGGAGGGATGAGTAAATGCAGTGCAGTCTACACAATTTGGGGGTGGGGGTGAAATCCCCCAAATTGGGGCGCCAAGAAAACACAGAGATAAAATAACAAGCTTTAATAAGTATACAAAAATGAGCAAGAAAACATACACAGGGATTAATGGGTCCTTGGAGCTTCTCCATTATACACCCACCCAGTAAGAGATTGGTACACACTACAGTGCAGAGAGGAGCAAGAGTTTGGTGAACCCAACCAGTACAAATTTTGCTGTTTATAAGGAGTCCCTCTCCTTAAGACACCCTTAATTTAAATGATTTTTGCCCTTCTCTAGAAACCCAACATTCCAAAATAACATATAATAGTGGGCTTTAGTTTATTCTTATAAGATAATACTTCTTGTGTTTGGTTTTCAATTTGGGAGGAGGAGGAGGAGAGATTGTTGCAGCAGGAAAAAAGTGGGGATTTTTAAAGTTAGAAATGAAGGGTTGGGGAAACTGGAAAAGGTCTATGCAAACTGAGTTTCTTATTTAAGAAGAGAGATAAATTCAATTGGGTGTTTTTTTTAGTATTTGACACTGTGGTGGAGAGTTGGTGAGATAACAGAAAGGGGCAAGACACAGATGGGTAGGGCTGTCTGGTTTGCAAGGTCCCCAAAAGCTTTATTATTTGAGCCTCTTGGTAGGGCAGGGTGGTGGTGGGGTGTCCACAGTCTGGGACCTCTGGGTCCTCTGGGTCAGTGTTGTGGGGACTCTCCCTCTCCCTTCTCAAAATTGGCTTTGGAATTTCTTCAAACTGGCCTTCAGAAAGTAAAAGAAAACCCAAACTAGGGTTTTGTACTTGCTCATCAGCACATGCATTGGCCATTTAGTGTGAAATTCAGCAACTGGCTTTTGTATCAAAGTTAAGAGAATATGATGTTGTGAAGCTCAATTTGAATTTGAATTGGGTTTTTTTTCTGGATTCGGATTGTCTTGTTTTGAATCCTAATGTTGTTATCCTCATAACCTCTCTCGACGAAAATTGACATCGTATCCGATTTTACCATGTAATGTTTAGACAAACATTAATGTGAAATAACTTAGGAAACTTTCCTTGTTTTCCTTTTGGGTGCATTGTAACCAGCTTCTTTCTGTAGATCAAATTTGGTATCTAGGTTCTAGACCCACTTGCTACTACTCTACTTAGGTTTCTCCATTTGATACAAGTTGTGTCCTATCTACCTTCAGCTTGGGTTGAACCATTTAGGGTGACCTAAACTATTGAAAAATCAAAATCAATCATGTATTTTTAGGGTATTGGCATTTAGTGATATTTAAATCAATCATATATTTTTGGATTGTTTATCACACTTTTCCCTATAAACAAACTATATTAATCTCAATAACTCCATTTGCCCATTTAAATGTGATACTTCCATAATACCACAAAAAACATTTATAGGGCAAGTTGAAAGCAAACACTTTGCTAAACTTTGCCTTGAAAGCAAACACTACCTATAATAACAATGTAAAATCAAGTGGATTTGGATTATAAGTGTGAATAGAAACAAAGAAGGGTGAAGTGGGCATTGGCCCAAATGGGGTCACCCCTTTATGAATTATTGTAAAACATGTGCAGTTGAGGGGTTCCAATTCATATGAAAATGCAACCTTTGTCTTCAACCTCTCAAATCTTTGGCCAGTTTGACATCCCATTTGTTCCTACAAAAAGAGGTTTAATCAATTGTCAGCATCAGTTTGTTAAACCAACAGCTGCTCTTTATGATGTTCCACATCAGCTTAATCACAATCATCAAAAAAATTGAATCATCTATAAGCTTAACATCATCTTTCAAGTGTTGGTTTTCGCCTTTTCGGCCTCAACTTCACCACAGCGCGAAGTTGCTAAGCTCAACCGAACCTGTAGCCATCATCACAAGGGAAACAAATGATAGTTTTCGCGACAAGTCATTTAAAGATAAAGTAGACTATATCATGTTCATTGTTCAGCCTAACAAGACAACCTCCTTCGAAGGGCGTACTTCAACATTGCTTGTCATGTAGGGTGAAATACAGTGTCATAAGGTCAGACTAACATCTTAGCCATGAGCTCATTGTCGTCTCAAGAAGGCAGTTGCGTGGCGGAGGCTTAGTACTCCTTAAGAAGGTAAAAGATAAAGCTTGGACCATTTGGATTAGGGAAGGACATAGAGACAACAAACTTAACTCAAAAAGCCACAAGCAACCAAAATCTTATCTGTATTCACGCTCCCAAAGAGGCGAAGATATGGACACATTTGACATGAAAACGACGTGCAATTAGCCTAGAGGATCAAGAAGATGGTTTCATCTAATCGCGGATTAGATGTAACTATGACAGCAGATAATAAATCTGCAAAGTCCATGGGATACTGAAAACGTCGATATCAAGTCTGATACGAAAAATTCAAGCCATATCTATACCATAGCTATATATGAGCAACCTTATCCTCATCCAATCATACATATGGACATGAGTCTCTCTATATGATGCAGGTGCTCTATCCTATTTCTTCGGGTACTTATCCTATGGTAGATAATCGTTACATGAACTCGCCTAGTCTATGTGACATTTCCAAGTCCAATGCAATGTCATTTACAAATTTCGCTACCAATTCACGCCAAAGAGAAGCCGACACTGAGGTGAGTTTCAGCAAAGACAAAGGCTTCCTGAATCCAAAGCTGATCTCCATGTTTTATGTTGTCACATAGCCATTGTAGACTGTGTAGAGTGACCCATAACTCAGGTTCAGGTTGTCACCCCAGAGATCTCAGTAAGCACAGTTTATCTGCTTGGAAAAAGCAATAATGTACAAAAGGTGATACAGTTCAGACCTAACATTCATATAAAAATACAAAAAACACAGATAGATAAAAATACAGAAACTGCATTATCTACTTAACAAAAATGAAAGAATACATTGCATCACATATAAAAAAAAAAAGACAGCAATTAAGATGGAAAATAACTTAACAACTTAGTTTTATTAGAATCTGGTATAAAAATCCCTCCTCTTGATAGGTAAGGAGACCAGGAGAAAGGTTAATCATCGCGCTCGATTTGTATGGTTACATGACTAATCTTGTACTCTCTCCGGATATAATCTATGACCTTGTCAAGAGCCAAATCGGCGTCTGCTTCTGGCCTGATCTTGACATGGCTGGCCAGTAGGATCTTGCCCACGGTGATGGCCCAGATGTGGAGCTCATGGACAGCTACCACTTCTTCCATCTCCATAAGTCCTGTTTGGAGCTTGGTTGCGTCGATCTCCCTTGGGGTGCTCTCCATGAGAACCTCAAGAATGTCCCTGATCATCTTGATTGTTGTCCCCAGGACAATGACAGAGAAGATCAGGGTGCAGATAACGTCGATTATCTTCCACTCGGGCTTCCACCATATGATGGCTCCCCCAATCATCACTCCTATGCTCTGAATCGAGTCACCAAGCACGTGGAGATAGGCACCTTGGACGTTTATGTTGCGCTTCTTGTTAGCGCTGCCTTGTTCGTTGTCGTTAGACTTGCTGAGAAGTGGCTGTGGCTCCTTGTGATTGTGGTTGTGACCATGATCCTGATGGTGTTCATTGCCCTCTGAATGGTGATGGTGGTGTTGTTCATGATGGGTAAGTGTCACCGTCCTAGTTTGGATGTGACTATGACCATGATCATGACCGTCTTCATGGCTGTGGCCATGACCGTGACCATGACCATGACCATGACCGTGATCATGACCCAAAAGGACAGCCATAACAATGTTAACCACAAGGCCAAAGGCAGCAACAAGGAACATCAAGAAGCCATTGACGTCGCCTGTGTTGTTAATAACCCTGAGAATGGCTTCATACACCAAGATCCCGGCAAGGAGCCATATGAGCTGGATGGAGACGAGGGCACCGAGAATCTCCACCCTGAAAAACCCATACGTTTGGCGAGGAGTGGCTTCCCATCCGGCTGCCCACAAGGAGAACAAGGAGATGGCAAAGGCAGCTACGTCGGAAAGCAAATGAGCTGCATCAGTTAGAATGGCAAGGCTATTGGCTTTGATCCCACCAACAACTTCAATGCTCATGAACACAATGCAAAGCGCAACAGCGAGAAAGAGCTTGCGCATTGACGTTGATCTCTCCAGAGCATCCTTGGAGCTGGACCCGGCATCTGCAAATCCACACGCCGCTTCCCCACAAAGCTTGGAGGAGGATCCTCTGATCTCCCTCCCTCCACCAGCTGTGTCTTGATGTATCTCAACTGTGTGAGTGCTACTTGCTTCCATCTAAATGTTGGATTATAGGATGAATCAGAACATGAAAGCATTGATTGTTAACATAATAAGCCAGATTTTCACAAGTTGAGAAACTTGTGTGACAGATTCAGCATAAAATCTTTGATATTTGATGGATCACATTATACAATCAGTAGACAAAATACCTAGGAAAATTTAGTCAGTTCAAATTGAATGTCAGAAGAAGCTACTAGTTAAATCCCACCAGGAATTGAAAGCTCATTGACCTTCTTGAAGCTGCATCAAGAAAGTAACAAAAGGATCAATGCCTACTAAATTGGCTTCCTTCAAAATGCATCAGAAACACACAAAGACCATTTCATTCCAAAGGTTTGACCAGATGTTAAAGACAGGAGGAAGGGGGGGTTTCAATCATCACAAGTTCTTTAAGCTTCATTCAGAAACACACAAGGATTTGTGCAGTAAATCAATGGATTCCATCAAGGAAATGGTAACTCATCAGCCTCATTTCGCCGCAGATACAAAAGAAAAGCAATGAAGATTTGTGTAATGCAAAATGGTAACTAGGTCTTTGAACTATTGATCTTACAAATAGTTTAGGTCTGTTAAAGGTGTGATTTGGACCTCCAATTCCAATCCTGATTACAAGACAAAAACAACAAATAAGACACCGAAGTACAATCATTTGCATACAGACAAAACCCTCAGATACATTGTCATCAAGTAGGACAAATTCCATCAGATTTTTGGTCATTATAAAAGACATAAAGAAAGCTAACGGAAGGGGGGGGGAAAAGAGAGGAGGAAATCAATACATAAGTTCTAAGTTTATAATGAAGATTTGCACATTTGTGAGGAATCACTACCTCGACTGTGCACACAAAAAAGACCCCACCAGAAACATAAAAACCACAATACAAACAGTTACAGCTCTTTAGAGAGGGAGAAATAGAAAATAGAAGAAGCCAAACAAGGTCAAACACCAAAAACTGCAAGAAAGATTACATCTTTTTATGAAGCCAAATTCAAATTTCATGCTCAAAAACTGAACATTTTAAGAGGGACCCATTTTAGCAGGAGAAACAAAGAACTCTATATGCAATCAGGAAGACCAACCCACCTCAATAGATGCTTAATTAACCCCCAAGACGAAGTAAGATCAGTCAGAAGGCAATAGAGGTTTTTATAGCAGAAATTGGAAACAACATATGAAGAAGGAGAGAGAAAGACAAGACTCAAGAGCATGAATCAGGTGAGGATGTGCATTTGAAACCGAAAAACTGTTATCATAGTTATGGGTCGTTGGATTCGGATTCAACCATTAATAAATACTAAAATAAAATTTTATTTTCCAATTTTATTCTTCTTCTTCCATCACATTCTTTAGGCTCTCCAACCTTCCAGTCTAGGGGCACTTGACTTTGTGTTTAATATTTGGGGGTATCTAAACTAATCAAGCAAGTAAATAAACATTAAAATTCCACCACTTTAAAAGAACTCAGGGTTAGATCCAGATCCTTCCAAAACATTTTCCCTTCTCTGGAAATAACTGTGTAGTAAAATAGTAATCCTTACATATTTTTTTTGTTTGATTCAGTTGATATCTCCATAGAAGAAAATTTGAGTAATAAAAAAAAATACATCATTGAAATTGGAATTAATAAATCAGTACTAACATATATCTGCATATATGTTCCAATTTCCATGCTTGGTGGGAACCCAGTCTTATGATGCTGATCATAGTCCTAATAATTAAGTGGATAATAAACAAGAAATGTTGGTCGTGGCCCTCACGAATGTAGCAAATTCAAACAGCACACATGATATGGATGATTCCAGTAAGGCAATAACCATGCCTTGAACACATCACATGAACCAAATAATGGAGCTTGTTTCAAACAATAGCTTTGTTATTATAATACCAATGTACCAAATGTGGCCTTGATTATAATGGATTTATAATCTTAATCTATTGACTAACCATTAATTCAAACAAGCAATGTGCAATTGCAAATGAAGCACCTTTAAAACACATGCCATTGTATTTATAACTCAAAATCATATCTTCTCATCCAGAAAAGGTTGCATACACATACAATCCAAATGCTAACATATAGCACCTAAGAAAACAAATCAAAGACAAGATTATATTATAGAAGACCTACAACCAGCACTAATTAAGCAGCTAAACATTTTTTGTTGTTGCAAAAGCAGCATCTTCTAATTTCTATTACACCACCTACAAATCATCTGGCTATATAGGCTCCTAGTATATTTATCTATACAAGTGAAATTGAAAAGAGGGGGAAGAAGAAGAACATCAACCGTTGTCTTCATGCCCAGTATCCGAAACAGCAACCGGTTGATCATTCTGCACTTGTCTTACAAACTGCCCTTTCACCCGAGGCCTCTGCTCTGCCAGTTTTTTCCTGCTCTGATACCGAACCTGCAAAACATAAGTTCCCCAAAATGTAAGCCAAGAAAAAAGAGTCTTGTTCTTGTAACAGTGAAGAAATGATTGATAATTTGTGAAAAAGGAACAAACTGTATGATGGATCAATCAACAAGTGTAAATGTGATCATACCTTTTTCTCAAAGCATCGGTCTTTTCTCTTCTGTCTGAACTTGGCCAATGCAGCTTGTCTCTGGGAACTGTGGAGAACGCTCTTCGCTCTTCCAAGTTGCTCACTGGCTAACATGAAACCGTCACTATCCTTTGGATGCTCTTGTTCAGCGTTATCCGTTCTCACTGTAGCCTGATTGGCATTACCATTAATTGCATTGTTTTGATGATGAGCTATATGGCCATTGCTGCGGAAGGCGCTATTAGCAGTTTGGGAAGCAGTTCCATCACCATACTTTTGTTGATCTACAGAAGCCACTTTTTCTTCGTGGTTGCTAGTTTCATCGAATCCAGATTGTCCCATACTTGAACAATAGGTTCCTGGATCAGAATGTAGGGAGGTGCTGGCCAAAAGGGAGGACGCGTCCTTTTGGTTCGCCGTCCTTAGGCCAACGGCTCCTAGACTAACTTGTGGGGTGAACACAGGTGGATATATTGGGCCATAACCATTAAATGTACCCCCATACCCAACTCCAGGGACAGGAACGAGCCCGAGTTGAGGGACTGGAAATGTTGGCTGTAAATGTGCAGTTGGGCTAGTCATAAGAGTGCTCTTGTTTTCCTCATCGATGCTGAAGGCATTAACTGGTTTTGGAGAAGCAATCAATTTTTCAAGGAACTTGTCTCCTCCCTCGACTTCAGTAGGACTATCCAGGGACGGGAAAAGGGTCCTCATCTTCTTGTTACTGCTATACCTGTACCAGGGAGACGTTCATTTGATCGGTCACTTAAGATCCCACAAATTCTTTCTAAAGTTGTGTTCAGTCAAACATCATTGAAATATCTGACTTCAAAAGGAAATCAGTATTACAGTAGTTACAGTGGCTCACCTGGAAAAGGCAGAGGCATTAGAGTGGTTCAGTTTCTGCTTTCCATCATTTTTTCGGTCATCTCGGTCACTGGATCTGCTCAAGGACAATTCAAGCTGAGGAGTTGAATCGGAATTGTGCATTTTACAGCTTGAAGTGAATTGTTCTTCAGTACACTCGAGGTGATTATTTATTGTACCAATCAAGTCAATAGCTCGCCCTGTATGTTCACTGGGTTCCCCGTTGGGTATGCAATCCATATTTCCAGAAGTTGCAGGTTCACTTCTCTCAACCTGAGCCGTTCTTCCAGAACTAGACCCTACTCGTTCCAGTCTTGATGTTGATGCATAAGCTTCATTGCTATGAGCTCCTCCAGATGGCAGAAACCTAGTTGATTTCCCTGCATGAACCTTTGGATGTTAGCACAATAAAATCGATAAGAATAGGTGAGCAGATTAGTGGCAATTGGCGACAATCCGGCACCTTCATCAGTTTCTTCCTCTAATCTCATTCCCTCTTCATGTTGTAGCACATCATTGTGGCTCAAGCTAGATGTTCCTTGATGCTTCATCTGCGAATGACCCTGCATATTTTCCACATGTGCATTCTCAGCTTGCAAGTAACTAGATGCACAAGAGCTCTGCATAGTCGGCAGCAAAAAAAAAAAAAACGATGCAATCTTCATGGACCGCTTCATGAAGGTCAAATGCAAAACACGTTTACCTCCACACTAATTCTATTATCAACAAGAAACAAAGTGCAGGGGACCGAAAAAACATTTCTCATAAGCACATTAAAAAAACATTAATTTTGCCGTAGTGGAAAAGTCAAGACTGAAAACAAGAAGAAACGGATATGATCCACATTATTTGTTACTATACATGGCAAGAAACTCACTTGGGCATCGGTAGCTTTCTCAGGGGACTGACATTTCTCCTTGCTAGAAGACACATTATCATCTGATGAATTTCCAGTCCCTCTCTTTTTGGAACTGGTTTCAGCTTTACAATGGTCGCCACACAAATTTTGTGCACCAGAAGCATTGTTTGCCTGCTAGAGTAGAAAAATGTTAAAACGGTAAGGAAATGAAATAACAAAATTCCAATAAAATAAGAGAATACCAATCTAAACAAAATGAGAAGGCTTAAGGGAAAGTAAGGTAGTGGACTGACAGAAATCCTCCTCCAAACATGCTGCCAGAGGTTTTTCAGTTCGTTTCTCCTCACGGGCTTTATAAGGAAGTCAGCTGCACCCTTTAGCATGCATTTAAAGACCGTGCTAATTGAGTCACTGGAAGACATCACTGCAAATTATGAGAAACAGACGTCATATTACCAAACTACGCAAGTTTCAGAAGAAATAAATCCTTCTATACCCGCATTCATCAATCATCACTCAAAAGACTTACTTATGACAGGAATTTTCTTGCAGCCGTCGTGCTCCATGATTAGCGTAAGAAGTGCATAGCCGGATATAGATGGCAAATCCACCTCTGTCAATATAAGGTCAATGTTACTGTGTTTCTGCTTCAGGATCTCCCAAGCCTTTAAACCATCAGGAATTGCAGCAACTGCATATCAAATAGTCATGCTCAGGATCACATGATATCTTCATCGGATGATAAGATTATACCAAATTGTAACCCAAAATGAAACAAGTTGAAAAGGCCAAACACCATTAAAGAAAAAGAACTATTCGAATACGAAATGATGAATATAGCATCAAAGGGGTAACAACTAACATCTCTTATGCAAACAGAGATCCTAAATGAAAACAAGTGCAGAAACCATTAACCACTTAAGAGTTAAGACCCATGTTTTTCATTTACCCTCCTATCTTGTATTATTTGGGCGACAACAAAGGGTCTCTAGAAAATCCAATGTGACATTACCAATTCAACTTCAATCCTGCATTGGTAAAAGTAACTAGTTTTTATCTGTAGAAATTTATCAGCAAATGGATTTAGCCTTAAGATTACCCACCTGCTTAGTCTCCTACTTAGAAACCTTCTTTCCCTAAATCAAGCAGAGCATCATACACCCAAAACGATCCAACTTCCAACTTGAATTGAAACCTTTCCCCCGTTCAAACTTCAATCCCTCTAAAAAATCACTCACCAATCAAATATTCAAATCAACTGAAACACAGCACCCTAAAAATACCCAAATCATGATATAACACAGAGATTCAAAAATCGAGCAAAAGAGATAAAAAGATTACCTTTGTAATTGCATTTACGAAGAAGAGCAGCTATGATCTGACGAGTCGAATCATCAGCTTCCACCAAAAGAACTCGGATCACCATCCGAGGCAAGTACTCTTCCCACCTCACAACCCCCCTTTCTCTATCCTCTTCCTCCTCCTCCATCTTCTCAACCTCCTCCATTCCTAAATCTTCCTCGCAATCAACCACGACTAACTCACCCATCGATCTTTCAGAATCTCTGTCAATTTTTCACTAATTCTCACACCATAAAACCCTATCCCATCACTTTAACAAAAAAAAAACCCAGTTGAAATCACAGCTCGGAGCTCAGAATCAAACTCATTACGATCTCCGATTCCTCTTCCTGCCCCAATTTCCTCCTAAATCCGAGCAAGCGGGAGAGAAAGCAAGAGAAACCCTAGAAAATATCTAGCAGGAGTCGACGATTTCAAGTGGATAATAAGTGAATTCAACACGACGAATGCCTGTGTAACCAAACCAACCGCCTTTACGGTACAACTTCAAGACTCAAACTTTAGATCTCAGCCGCACATTCGCCACAAAATATCTTCCCAACTCTTCAATCTAAGATGGGAGTATTTGATTTTATGAATATATTATTCGAATTTCTCGTGGGGATCAAAAGAGGGGCCGCCATTGGTTTCTGGTTGGTGCTGCCGAGCTGGCAGGTTCCTGATCACGCATTTTGATTTCTCTTCAGATCTATCAATCCCCCCTCCAATTCGTGCGGTCCAGATTACCCCGTTGATGGGCCCCACAATCTCGACACGTGTCGACCATCGGAGGTGTGTACGGGTAGAGGATATTTTCTGATGGCTTGCAACTGCTAGCAACGATCGATGGTGGAGAGAGCACCACGTGAAAGCCGCTCAGATCAATTCCCTTTTAAAATTCCGTTTGTGGCTCCCATCTTTTGTAATTGTAGTTTCCCAAATTGCATTTCAGGACCTCCTCAACTGCAAATTTGCACCAATGGTCCTTATAGAAAAGTTTTTTAACTTGTTAAGGAATCTTTTCCTCCTTTTATTTGGTGGTTAAAAAAATTGTTTTTTTTTTAAATTTTAGATCAGCATAATAAAATTAATAAATTATAAAATTTACTTAACTTACTTGGTAGAGAGTGAGTTTTTGAGAACTCTCCGACGTTAGTGTTCTAAAAATCGCGCATAGGCATCGTCTAGTCACCGCTTATACGCTAGGCGGGAGGGCACCTAGGAATTTTAAAGTCTAGGCGGGTCTTTAGCCTCTTTAGGTGGATTTTCGCATAGGCTCCACCTAGGTGTTGCATAGACCCTGTCTAGGTACTACCTAAGTCCGTCTTTGTCGACGATTATTCTGTTTTAGCGTTTATGCCCCAAGTCGGGATGTATTTGTATTTGTGTCAAACCTATGGTTTTGGATTTTATGAGGTTTAGAGTCACTAATCTAATGCATACTTTTGCGTTTGTTTACATCAGTGTTAGTTAAACACCACAAATTTGGGTTTATGAATGATATTATGGATAATCTATATCTATATCTATATATTACTTAAAACCAAAGCCTTTTGGCCACGTGTCGCATCCTCGCGCGAAGTTATTTAAGGCAATTCTTTTTTATTTAGCAATTGGGATTAATTCAAAACTTTTTAAAAAAAATAATGTTAATATTAACTATACAATATTATTTTATTTCATATTAGTTACACATTATTATTTCCATTTATTTTTTAAACAATATGATGAATTCAAAAGCATTTTTTTATAAAAAAAAATTATAGTTCCAAATATATGATTTTTCTATTTTAGGCAATTCCTTTTTATCTAACCAATGTAATTAGTTCAAAACTTTTTTTAAAAAATAAAGATAATATTAACTATACACTGTTTTCATTCTGCATTAATCACACAATATCATTTCTATTTAGTTTTTAAAACAGTCTATATCTATCTATATCTATCTATATATTACTTAAAACCAAAGCCTTTTGGCCACGTGTCGCATCCTCGCACGAAGTTATTTAAGGCAATTCCTTTTTATTTAGCAATCTATATATTACTTAAAACCAAAGCCTTTTGGCCACGTGTCGCATCCTCGCACGAAGTTATTTAAGGCAATTCCTTTTTATTTAGCAATTGGGATTAATTCAAAACTTTTTTTAAAAAAAATGTTAATATTAACTATACAACATTATTTTTTTTAAAAAAATAATGTTAATATTAACCAAAGCCGATGGTATGGACATGTGCAGAGGAGAGATCCAAGTGCGCCGGTACGCATATGTGAAAATTTGGCTATCGAAGGCGTTCGTCGGGGCAGAGGACGTCCGAAGAAGAGTTGGGGTGAAGTGAGACATGATCTGACCGCTTTGGGACTCTCAGAGGAGATGACGCGTGATAGGACACAGTGGAGGAGTGCTATTCGGGTTGACGAACTTTAGTCGGGTGCAACGTTTTACCGCATCATGCTTTTTACGCGTATCCTTTACACCGTTTGAATTACAGTTTATGTAGGATATGTGCTACCATCTTCCCTTGTTGTCTTGTCTTTGGGTCACTAGGAAGCACCCTCTCGACCTAGTCGGGGAAAGGGTGCGTACAATCCGACCCCCCAGACCCTGCTCTTTGAGCGGGATATACTGGGCTTGTTGTTGTTGTTGTTGTATTAATTACACATTATTATTTCCATTTATTTTTTAAACAATCTATATATTACTTAAAACCAAAGCCTTTTGGCCACGTGTCGCATCCTCGCACGAAGTTATTTAAGACAATTCATTTTTATTTAGCAATTGGGATTAATTCAAAACTTTTAAAAAAATAATAATGTTAATATTAACTATACAATATTATTTTATTCCATATTAATTACACATTATTATTTCCATTTATTTTTTAAACAATCTATATATTACTTAAAACCAAAGCCTTTTGGCCACGTGTCGCATCCTCGCACGAAGTTATTTAAGACAATTCATTTTTATTTAGCAATTGGGATTAATTCAAAACTTTTAAAAAAATAATAATGTTAATATTAACTATACAATATTATTTTATTCCATATTAATTACACATTATTATTTCCATTTATTTTTTAAACAATATGATGAATTCAAAAGCATTTTTTTATAAAAAAAAAATTATAGTTCCAAATATATGTTTTTTCTATTTTAGACAATTCCTTTTTATCTAACCATCTCTATATTACTTAAAACCAAAGCCTTTTGGCCACGTGTCGCATCCTCGCACGAAATTATTTAAGGCAATTCATTTTTATTTAGCAATTGGGATTAATTCAAAACTTTTAAAAAAATAATAATGTTAATATTAACTATACAATATTATTTTATTCCATATTAATTACACATTATTATTTCCATTTATTTTTTAAACAATATGATGAATTCAAAAGCATTTTTTTATATAAAAAAAAATTATAGTTCCAAATATATGTTTTTTCTATTTTAGACAATTCCTTTTTATCTAACCATCTATATCTATATAACTACTTAATTTCGTATACTTTCCGCTGACATGGCGCGCTCTCCTTATTCCACTCCATTTTAACCAATCACGTTTTTTCTTTTAATTTTCATTTTTTACCCATTTACTAACTATTGGGTTTAATTCAAAATATCTATCGATATAATATCTTAATTTATAATATTTTTGATGATATGTCAACAACTCCTTCATTTAAATTTTTTAAACTAATCACTCTCTTCATCTTTTTTATACATTTACATGTTCCCGCCTTTAATTTTTTACCCATTGACTAACCATTGGGTTTAAATCAACCTTCATTATTTTATTTATTAAATATCGCGCCATGGCGCGGGGATGATACTAGTATTACTTAAAACCAAAGCCTTTTGACCACGTGTCGCATCCTCGCACGAAGTTATTTAAGGCAATTCATTTTTATTTAGCAATTGGGATTAATTCAAAACTTTAAAAAAAAATAATGTTAATATTAACTATACAATATTATTTTATTCCATATTAATTACACATTATTATTTCCATTTATTTTTTAAACAATATGATGAATTCAAAAGCATTTTTTTATAAAAAAAAAAATATAGTTCCAAATATATGTTTTTTCTATTTTAGACAATTCCTTTTTATCTAACCAATGGGATTAGTTCAAAACTTTTTTAAACAAATAAAGATAATATTAACTATACACTGTTTTCATTCTGCATTAATCACACAATATCATTTCTATTAGTTTTTAAAACAATTGGATGAATTCAAAAGCATTTTTTTTTATAAAAATAATAATATATAGTTCCAAATATATGATTTTTTTGGAGCAGCCAATCTAAATATAATGAAAACTATTGTTGTTCTTATAATAAACTTAAATTTTGGATTTTCACCCAACCAACCTAATATAAACTACATAAAACCTTAAGTGATAAAAAAAATTAAACATTTTTTTTAATGATTTCCTCCCAGTCTATATATATAATGAGAAATATTTTTGCTTAGATGTGATAATCACTTTAATTTTATGATTTCCTCCCAATCAACTTAACCTAGGAAAAAAATCCAACTAATGACATTTGTACAAGTTCTTCAATTAATCTAGCTATATCTAACTAATAAACCATAAGAATTTTTTATTAGGTGTTATAACCACTTTTATTTTGAGATCGATTTTCACCCAATTAATCTATTCTACTCAAATCTTAAACTCATGTAATTTTTACACATTTTTCAGAAATATTATCATTATTTTTACTTACTTTATCAATTTTTTTTTTCTATTTTATATTAACGTTTGGTAATAGTTTGTTTAATTTTGTAATATTGTAGTAATTTTCTATACTTACAAAATTTTATATTTACTTTTAAAAAAAATATACGCGCCATGGCGCGAGGACTTTACTAGTTATTACATTATATAAATTATTGAGATTGTTATGCGTTAAAATATAAGGAAATAATCAAGTTTATTCTAAGTCTGCCTAGTCATCCGCCTAGCGCCTTTGAGAACATTGCTCTCCACACATCTAGATGCACTTTTATTAATGAGAAAAATTGGGCTAAGAGCATCGGCAACGGTGGGAAGCTAGCCTCCCCACTTTACTTTTTCCACCCATTTGGGCAACCCGACTATTGTAGACAACCTCCCGATTTTTTGGGTGCCTCAATATATTGGGAACCTTCCCAAATCCGAAACCAATAAAATGAGGCCACGTGTCCCTATAATAATTCCTTTTTCTTTCTTTTTTATTTGATATGAGATGGAAAAAGTGATTTGGGGAACCCGACTATTGTGGGAAGTGAAAATGAATTGGGGAGGGTTGAAAATAAAGTTAGTGAAAAGTGAGGTGGACGAATGATAAAAGGAGAGATAAGTTTTGGGGCACCCCACCGTTGGGGATGTAAGTGTTCAACAAACGGGGATAGCCCGACCCCTAACATCATGATACAAGAAAGATAAAACACCCTTCGGCGGGTCAAACCGTACATAAAAACCAATGTGATAATGAAAAGTTAAGCTAGCTAAGTGATCTACAACGCCATAGGCATCACGGAACACATGACGAAACTAGATGCACCAATCTCTTCTAACTAAACCTTGACACTTCGTGGCAGGCCAAGGAAGGGTCGTGATCAAACCATTTTGCTCCATTTTTTAAATATAAATATTCTCCTAGTTTTTTCAACTATAAATTTTCCTTAAAAACATATACTACCTCTGCTCATTATTCATTAATAAGTATCGTTTGACTTTTTGACACATTTTTTAAGGAGCTAAAAACGTATAAAATATCAACTTTTTAATTTTTTTTTGATAATTTTATAATCATTAGTTATAAGTTTAATAGTATTATTTAAAAAAACAATAAATTTAATATCTTATATAGTTTTTAGCTCATTAAAAAACGCATCGAAAAGTCAAACAACACTTATTGGTGAACAAAGGAAGTATAATATAAACCCGCAAAATTAATTTTTAAATCCGACACTTATTGGGTTTTGTTGTGCTTCACGTTCATTTTTCCAATATGAATTGAGTGTTTCCTTCTCCTTCTTCTTTTTTCCCGAAAGAGGCGAGAATTTGGGTGGTGTCATGTCCTGTTAGACCATCACTCAAGAGCGTTCTTACGAGTGAGAGAGATCTGAATTCGAAGCCAAAGGAGCCAAATCCGACCCTAACAAAAAATATGTCACGAAATCGACGATCTTGTTAACTTCTGGACAATGAAGCCTCAAGAGTCCAAATCTTTGGATGCTTCACGTCTTTAAACCTAATTTATTAAAGAAAACTTCCATTGTATAACATGACTATATGCTATATAATATAGTTTGAATTTATGCTCATTTGCAAAATAATAACATTTTTTATTTTTCTATCTTATGCCCTTGAGACCCTAAATTTGGATTTTTTTTTAAATAATAATAATTAGTTTAGTCTTTTTTTAATCGGCGAAACTAATTAAAATAACTCAACATTTAAGGAGGTGTTAAAAATATATCTCAACCTTTCAAATGTAAAATAAATATCACGACCTTTATAAGTGATGGTAATGTAATATCCTAATGATTTTTCTCCAATAAAATTCTTATTTTTGTATTGTATTACTCATGTATTTTCAATTCAAATAAAACATATAAAATTAAATTAGATGAGTTTAAAAGTTTATTTAATAAACTTTTGTAGTTTAGAATTAATTTGTACCTAACTTTTTATATCCCTTTTTAAATCAATAATACCTATAACAAGCCAAATAAAAAAAGGAAATCAAAATAACATATTTTCAATTAGTAAATGATTAGCTAGGGATTTAACTTATAAAAAATGAAGAATATTTTGTCAATTATAAATTTTATGTTACTAAGAAATTGAAATGAAAATTTAATTATTTAGATTATTCAATGGTGTTCATTTATATCTAAGAAGTAAATTATTGTTATTAAAAAATATATATAAGAATGTAATTTTTTTATTTTTTATTTTTTCTTAAATCCAAAATAAATAAATAAATAAGATAAACTTAAAAACAAATCTAATTTAATCTAGTAAACTTGAATGATATTTTACACAATCAAGATGTTGAAAATTATATTTTAAATATTTACTTGTTTATTATATTTGTTTTGATTAAATTTAATTATAATCTATAAATACGTATTAAATTGAATAATTTAAATTAAATACTTATTAAATTGAATGTTTAGGGGTGAAACTAATCATTTTTGTTGGGGAGAAAATTTTAGGATATTATAATACCATCACTTATAAAGGTTGGGATATTAATATTATATTTGAAAGGTGAGGAAATATTTTTAATACCTTCTAAAAGGTTGGGTTATTTTAATTAGTTTTGCCTTTTTAATCAGATTCTTAAGATCGTTTGCCTTTTTTGTAGGGAATTTTTTCCAATTTAGAGTTTTATCCTATGCTAGGTTATATGATAGAAAAACCGTAACATTTTATTATAAGATTTTACACAGTTTGAGCTTCATTAGATATTTCATGATGGATGGTCGCCTAACGTGACAAAAACCAATATAATTAACATGGAAAACGTGATAAATAAAAGAACCAACCTTTGCCTAATTGTTCGTCCATTTCAAACCTCTAACTATGCAAGCATATGCTTTGTTTGGTTTCGTTGTTTTCGCTGGATAAAGCATTTAATGAACGGTGGGGCATTTTGGTAAAATATTTACGATTTGTGATCCTTTTTTGAAGATATGTTTTGGGTTTAGTCCTGATTTTCAAATTATAAAAGGGCTTAATTGCAATTTACTCTTTGTGTCGTGTTGGGGATTGTTGGGAGTTGGCGGGAAACAAGGGTGCTGATGGGGCCCGCGATAGCCAATTAGGCGTGCGTTTGACGCGCGGACGAAACCTTGCTCTCTTCACACGTGTCACGTGCACCCGATTACGGTTTTTTTTTTAAATAAAAAAGTAAAAGATTCGATGGATTTGATCAACTCGATGGGTCGAGAGAATAAAGAGATAAGAGATGGATATGAACTAAATTTTGATGGATCCTCTCGTAACATCATTCATGATGAAACTGCTTCGTCGTCCACGCTAGCATTGGAGCCTCTCTTTTTTACTCAATTATTGGCTCCGAGGGCTCTGAAGGTTGCGACCGTTGCACCATATATGTATTATAAAGATTAGGGACGAGCTAGAAATTTTTTGGCGGGTGACAAAATTATATATATACGGTGTCGTTTTAGATTAAAATAGTATATTGATCTCTATGCAATATGATAATTATAAATTAAATAATGTTATTTTAAGATATCATAACTTCGATTTATGATAAAACTCTGTTATTTTTTCTCCATTAAAAATATAAAGAAATAAATAAAATAGTTGAAGAAAATAAAACTAACAAAATAAGGATATAAAACGCAATAAATAAACATTGAGTCAATATAAAATTTAAACTTGCGTAACTTCTTACTAAATTATGAAAAATAAGTAATATAACCTATGGTTTCAAAGCTCTCGAGATGATTTATAATATGTAAATGTCAATTTAAGTAAAATATAAAAGCATTATAGTCTATTGAAATAAAATTAAAGTGATTAATACACCTACAATTTTCAAACAATCATAATTTTTTACTCAGATGTCGGATTATGACGTATTATATATCAAAACAAAGCTAGCAACTAGGCGAATACACCTAGGTAATTTTTTGGATGAGGGGAGTGACACGTGCTCCCCCATGCCCCCTGGCTCCGCCTCTGCTAAAGATCACTATTGCATATAAAATTCCTCATTATTGAAAGAGGTAATCTAAATGTTCTTAATAGCTTTCGCACGGGCATGTCATGCTTAGGGGAGATTGAAATAATTTTATCTGACTCCCTCATTCCGCTTCAACATTTTACTGATTTTTAGATATGTCACGTCTATATAGATGACAATCGTGCTGCAAATCGACTCTCTCACTTGGAATTCGAATTTTCTAACTCGTATCCACCGGATGATGCGACGCTTTCCATTCTCATTCTTTAGGATGCCCTTGGTTAGATTGTTTGCTCAATCTTCCAAAAAATTTCCAGTGAGAGATTGATATGAACATATATGTTCATAGACCAATCGAGATGAGAAGGATGACACTAGTGAGAATTTTTTTAAGCAAAACTAATTAAAATAATTCAATCTTTAAACAGGTGGACCAACACATCTATCGTTCTTCCAAAAATATCTAGCATGTGTCCGTAACTCCTGTTCTAAGGCACATTACCGTAATTTCGGGCCCATTTGGACATCCCGGGTGGGCGTTTCATGGACGGATGACCTTAATAGCATCACACCTTACCTAGTGCAAAGGATTTTGGATTTTTATTTTATGAGATTTTTCCCCCATTTGAAAAAAGCCAAAATTTTGTCCAACTTCAAACCTAGAAAAAATGATTTTTTTGGCCCTTTTAGAGGAGGGTTTATCTGAAAACATCCTCAGTAAAGTCGTAGCTCTTGAAGTTAGCTTTCCCACAAGTCCTCAAACGCCCCGATTGAACCAACGCATCTCTCGTTCCTCCAAAAGTATCGAGCATGTGTCCGTAACTCCTGTTCTAAGGCACATTACCGCAATTCCGGACCCATTTGGACACCCCTGACTCGAAGTTTTATGGACGGGTGGCTTCAACAACATCACACCTTGTCTGATGCAAAAAAATTTGGATTTTTTTTTTGAGATTTCGAGATTTTTCGTGGAAAAACCCCTTTGAAAAAAATCAAAATCTTGTCCAACTTCAAGCCTAGGAAAAATGATTTTTTTGGACATTTTAGAGGACGATTTCTCTGAAAACATCCGTTGTAAAGTCGTATCTCTTGAAGTTAGCTTTCCCACGAATCCTCAAATGCCCCCATCGGACCAACACATCTATCGTCCTTCCAAAAATACCAAGCATGTATCCGTAACTTCTGTTCTAAGGAACATAACCGTAATTCCGGGCCCATTTGGACATCCCGTGTAGGAGTTTTGTGGATGGATGGTTTTAAAAGCATCACACCTTGTCTAGTAAAAAGGATTTTGGATTTTTCATTTTTTGAGATTTTTTCGTGTACTAACCCCTTTGAAAAAAGTCAAAAAATTGCCCAACTTCAAACCTAGGAAAAAGGATTTGATACGGGGTTAGCCGTAGGATGGTCCGATCTTCGACAACAAGCAAGAAACTCAAAGAAATAAGCAAGAACTGAACAAGAACTCAAGACACAGCAATGAAACAATCAAGAAGACGCAAGAACTCAATCAAGATGATCAAGATCTTTCAAGAACGCAGCAAGACTCGAAATAAATAGACAAGAATTGAAAGGCACGACCTGATATGGACTGAGTCGATCTATGTAGACCAAGATAAAGACCCCAGGCTTCCGTAGAAGGTAGGAACCAATATCAATGACTACACAACCCGCCTCTGCAACCCTACACAACCAAGCGGACAACTTGGAGGCACAAGGAGGGGGCTTGTGGATACTCGGATCACCAAGTCTTGCGAAGTTGATGAACGGCAAAGCAAACCAAGTTGAGATTATCAATTCGACAATTGAAGAGCGCTACTCTATTCAATCGACAACTCTCTAAGTGTTTCACACGTTTAAGAGAAAGCAATTTCATTCAATAATGTTCCAATTGATTATAATGAAAGGAAACGACATATATAGCCTACAAGGGCATGCTGGCCGGTTTTATCTAGGTTAAATAGATAAAAGAAGATAAAAACTCTATTTAAGAAAATAATAGAAATAACCTCTAATGTTTCCTAAAATAGTTTAAGTAAAATTAATACTAAAAATAGCAATATGTTGGAGCCCCAACACTTAGTCTAATTCGGAAGCCATGTAGACTAAGGTGGCTCTTCATCTTGAATCCCTATGTACATATAGGTCTTCAATGTAGGCTCGGGGAGTTGAACCTTGCTCGAGAACAAAGCATGACTCACAAAACTGAATGAGTCTCTTTGAAGCTTCTTAGCACGAGCTTGAGTCATTGGTCCTTCTCCAAGAATAATGGGTGTGTCCGGAGCTGTAGAAGATAGTCCCGCATCAGGATTTTTTTGGCCATTTTAGAGAACATCTGTAGTAAAGTCGTAACTTTAGAAGTTAGCTTTCCCACGAGTCCTCAAACGCCCCGATCGGACCAATGCATCTCTCGTTCCTCAAAAAACACCGAGCATATGTCCGTAACTCTTGTTATAAGACACATTACCGCAATTCCAGACCCATTTGGACATCCCTGGGTGGGAGTTTTGTGGACGAATGGCCTTAACAACATTACACCTTGCCTAAAGCAAAAGATTTTGGATTTTCATTTTTTGAGATTTTTTCGTGGACTAACCCCTTTGAAAAAAGTCAAAATTTTGTCCAACTTCAAACCTAGGAAAAATGATTTTTTTTTTTTTGACATTTTAGAGGAGGATTTATGCGAAAACATCCTGAGTAAAGTTGTAGTCCTTGAAGTTATAGCTTTCACACGAGTCCTCAAACGCCCCCATGATCGGACCAACGCATCTCTCGTTCTTCCAAAAATACCGAGCATATGTCCGTAATTCCTGTTCTAAGGCACATTACCTCAATTCTGGGCCCATTTGGACATTCCGGGTTGGAGTTTTGTCGACTGATGGCCTTAACAACATCACACCTTGCCTAGTGCAAAGGATTTTGGATTTTCATTTTTTGATATTTTTTTCGTGGACCCTTTGAAAAAAGTCAAAAAATTGTCCAACTTCAAACCTAGGAAAAATGATTTTTTTTGGCCTATTTAGAGAACGATTTCTCTGAAAACATCCGTTGTAAAGTCGTAGCTCTTGAAGTTAGCTTTCCCACGAGTCCTCAAACACCCCCATCGGACCAACGCATCAATCGTCCTTCCAAATATACCGAGCATATGTCCGTAACACCTATTCTATGGCACATTACCGTAATTACGGGCCCATTTGGACATCCCGGGTGGGAGTTTTGTGAACGGTTGGCCTTAAAAGCATCACACTTTGTCTATTAAAAGGGATTTTGGGTTTTTCATTTTTTGAGATTTTGATATTTTTTTGTGGACTAACCCCTTTGAAAAAAGTCAAAAATTTGTCCATCTTCAAACCTAGAAAAAATGATTTTTTTAGTCCATTTTAGAGGAGGATTTAACTAAAAACATTCTCAGTAATGACATAACTCTTGAAGTTAGCTTTCCCACGAGTCCTCAAACGCCCCGATCGAACCAATGCATCTCTCGTTTCTCTAAAAATATCGAGCATGTGTCGTAGTTCTTGAATTTAGCTTTTCCACGAGTCTTGAAACGCCCCAATCAGACCAACACATCTATCATTCTGCCAAAAATACTAAGTATGTGTCGTTAATTCCTGTTCTAAGGCACATTACCGTAGTTTCGGGCCGATTTGGACATCCTGGGTGGGAGTTTTGTGGACGGATGGCCTTAACAACATCACACCTTGCCTAGTACAAAGAATTTTGGATTTTCATTTTTTGAGATTTTGAGGTTTTTTCATAGACTAACCCCTTTGAAAAAAGTCAAAAATTTGTCCAACATCAAACTAAGGAAAATTGATTTTTTTTTTTGCCCTTTTAGATGGGGATTTCTCTGAAAACATCCCAAATAAATCCATAGCTCTTGAAGTTAGCTTTCCCACTAGTCCTCAAACGCCCGATAGGACCAACACATCTATCGTTCTTCCAAAAGTACCTAGCATGTGTCCATAACTCCTGTTCTAAGGCACATTACCATAATTCTAGGCTCATTTGGACTTCCAAGGCAGAAGTTTTTTGGACGGATGACCTTAATAGCATCACACCTTGCCTAGTGCAAAGAATTTTGGATTTTCATTTGTTGAGATTTTGAGATTTTTTCGTGAACTAACTCCTTTGAAAAAAGTAAAAAATTTGTCCAACTTCAAACCTAGGAAAAATGATTTTTTTTTTGCCATTTTAGAGGAAGATTTCTCTCTGAACATCCATAGTAAAGTCGTAGCTCTTGAAGTTAGCTTTCCCACGAGTCCTCAAACGCGCCGATCGAACCAACGCATCTTAAGTTCCTCTAAAAATACCGAGCGTATGTCCGTAACTCCTGTTCTAAGGCACATTACCGCAATTCCGGACTCATTTGGACATCCCTGGGCGGGAGTTTTGTGTACGGATGGCCTTAAAAGCATCACACTTTGTCTAACAAAAAGGATTTTTCATTTTTCATTTTTTGTGATTTTGAGATTTTTTTTGGTGGGTTAACCTCTTTGAAAAAAGTCAAAAATTTGTCCAATTTCAAACCTATAAAAAATGATTTTTTTTTTGCCATTTTAGAGGAGGATCTCACTGAAAACATCTGCAGTAAAGTCGTAGTCTTGAAGTTAGCTTTCCCATGAGTCCTCAAACGCCCCGATCGGACCAACGCATCTCTCGTTCTTCCAAAAATACCGAGCATGTGTCTGTAACTCATGTTTTTAGGCACATTACCGCAAGTCCGGACCCATTTGGACATCCCTGGGTGGGAGTTTTGTGGACGGATGACCTTAACAAAATCACACCTTGCCTAGTGCAAAGGATTTTAGATTTTTCATTTTTTGAGATTTTGAGATTTTTTCTTAGACTAACCCCATTTTAAAAAGTCAAAATTTTGTCCAACTTCAAAGTTAGAAAAAATTATTATTTTTTTGGCCATTTTAGAGGAGGATTTCTCTGAAAACATTCTTAATAAAATCGTAGGTTTTGAATTTAGCTTTCCTACGAGTCATCAAACGCTCCGATTGGACCAACGCATCTCTCGTTATGCTAAAAATACCGAGCATGTGTCTGTAACTCCTGTTCTAACTTCTAAGGCACATTACTGCAATTTCGGACCCATTTGATCATCTCTGGGTGGGAGTTTTGTGGACGGATGGCCTAAACAGTATCACACATTGCCTAGTGCAAATGATTATGTCGTTGTGCAAAGGAGTTTTATTATTATTATTTTTGTGATTATAAAATCGGGACCCATCAACTTAACACAAAAGCTTAGTCTGTTGTGTAGAGTTTCACCCTCCCTTCTAACCCATCATTTTTAGTCTTTTATAATCAACGTGAGAGGGACACTCCCATATCAAACATCTCAATACGATCCTTGAATCCAGGATCAGGAGTCGTGAAAGACCGAACTTTCTCTGTGATTGATCTAATGTCACGTTCTTGTTGTTTCATTTCTTCTTGCTTGATCTCCCGTCCGATCTTTCTCGATCTTCATGTGCTTGTAATCGGTTGTCGACGATTCGGTGTTGCTTAGTGGATTGGGATCGAGCCTCTTCTCGTGAGACTCCGTGGATGTAGAGTTTAGTCTCGAACCGCGTAAATTAATCTTGGTGTCCTTGTTGTTCTGTTTTCGAATGGAGTATAAGTCATTTGACTTTTGTGCACGTAGTTTAAGGAGCTAAAAACTATATAAAATATTAATTTTTTAAATTAATTTTTTACATTATAATACTTATTATTATTTATAAATATGATAATGTAAAAAATTAATTCACAAAAAAAAAGTAAAATGCACTGTATTTAACACCCGAAGAGTATTGACGGCAAGGCGCAAGGCAATCCACCGTGCAAACTGCAAAGGGCGAAAGCCAGTGCACTGAATCGCGGTAGCTGAATCTCCAAAGCTATGCCCCCACCCTTGAAATCTCTTCAATCCATCGTCAATGTCGTCTCCAAGCTCCGCCCACGAACCCTAACTTCCCAATTTCACTCTTCCCCCTCCCCACGCAGTGACCGGAATGGAATTCAACACCACGATAGGGAATTGGAATTTCTGTCCACCGCCAAAATCGCCTCCCCCTCTCGAATACAAAAGCTAATTGCTTCCCAAAATGACCCACTTTTGGCCATGGAGATCTTCGATTTGGCTTCTCGGCAGCCCGATTTCCGCCACTCCTACGCCGCCTTCCACACCCTGATCCTCAAGCTGGGTTGCTCCCATCACTTCTCCCTCATGGAGGATCTTCTGGTTCGCCTCAAACAGCGCCGGTGCCCAGTCGCCCCTGGATTGTTTTCGAGGATCATTCGAATTTACAGCGATGCGCAGATGCCCGAAAAGGCAATCAAGACCTTCTATTCGATCGCAGAGTTCGATTGTAAGCCCACCCCCAAGCATCTCAATCGAGTCCTTCAGATGCTCGTCGGCCGCCGCGGCTTCCTCCGGCCGGCGTTCGACCTCTTCAGGGCCGCCCACAAGTACGGGGTCTCTCCCAATGTGAGATCTTACAACGTCATGATGCGTGCTTTCTGCTACAACGATGAGCTCAGTGTTGCCTACAAGCTGTTCGGTCAAATGTTCAAGAGAGATATCATGCCTGATGTTGAATCATATCGGATACTGATGCAGGCAGGGCTATATCAACTGTGATTATTTGATTTTCGCATGATTTCGGATGTCGATTTGGTGATTGATTTGGATTGCTGGTTGCTTGAGTGCAGGCGTTGTGTAGGAAAAGTCAGGTGAACAAAGCAGTGGACTTGCTAGAGGACATGTTGAACAAGGGGTTCGTGCCGGATACGTTGAGTTACACTACCTTGTTGAACAGTTTGTGCAGGAAGAAGCAGCTCAGAGAGGCTTATAAGCTGCTTTGTAGGATGAAAGTAAAGGGGTGCAACCCCAACATTGTCCACTACAACACACTTATTTTGGGTCTGTGTAGGGAAGGGCGTCCGATTGACGCTATCAAAGTCATGAATGATATGTATAAGAATGGATGCTTACCAAATTTGGTGTCCTATAGGACTTTGGTTGGCGGGCTAAGTGATCAAGGGATGTACGACGAAGCGTGCAAGTATATAGAGGAAATGATGGCTAAGGGCTTCTCTCCGCATTTTGCAGTAGTCCATTCTGTGATCAAGGAGCTGTGCAACGCAGGCAAGGTGGAGGAAGCCTGCGGAGTGTTGGGAGGTCTCTTGAAACACAGGGAAGCGCCCCATGTCGATACTTGGGCTGAGGTCATTCCGGCTATCTGTAATGTGGAGGAGATGGAGAGATTGGGCGCTGTGTTGGATGAGGTGGTTAAGATTGAGATTAAGCCTCACATGAGAATAGTAGAGGCTGGTGCCGTTTTGGCGGATTATCTGATGAAAAAGACGCGATCTAAATCAAGAAACTATTGATTGTCTTGTTTTCTTCATCTTGTTATGTATCCTTTTGGATTTACAGAAACATGATATTGCAGGAATATGACTGAAGCAATTTATAGTTTGTGTGTAACTGACTCTGCTATCCATAGTCTCAAAGAAGCACCTTCTTGTTAGCCAAAACTTTTGCAGTCGCCTGTGTTTGAATCACTACTCTGAAGGTGATGGTGTAATTGCAGATCTGCTATAGCAGACAGTAAGAGTAAAGAAAACAAGACAGTAAAATGACCATGATAAACTAGATGCAATGAATAAAACGTACTTCAAATCCGTATCCATCAAAAGAACACTTGAATTCTTGGAATACTTGATAGTACAGCTAGGAAAAAACATTAGCAGTTCACTGATGAAAAGACCAAGACAAGATACATGCCTAGAACAAACTTGAATTTAAGGTTTAAGGGATATAAATATGGATATGATCGTAAAAAGCGTCTAGACTTGGGCAGTTCCTTCTGTGAACTTGGGGTCCTCACATCTGTATGATCCATCTGGGCTGATTCCGAATCCCTTTGGATCAGAAAAGACGTTCTCGAGAAGTTGATTACGGGAAGGATGAGGGCTCTGGTCAGCGAAATCCACAGCCTCCTCCACCACTTCATTTATCTTCTTTTCTATGGATTTCAAGTCAGCTTCGGTGGCAAGATTGTTGTCAATCAAGTATGTCTTCAAAGCCGTGATGGGATCTCTTGCAGCATAGATAGCCTTCTCAGCTGCCAAAAGAGGCCAAGAGATAGTGAGATACATAGCTCAAATGGGACTATAGTAAATTTAAATTTGAATTATGTCATAGAATGTATCTATGAAGTTCAGTTACAGAACCTGGGGCTGAAGTTTTGCTTCAAACCAATAATTGGATGTACTTCATCAAGTATCATGTCTTGCATTACATATAACTCGAAGTTGTACGCAATAACATGAACAATGCAACTGCTAAATCCTAATGCAGCTTAAACAAAACAAAAACAAAACAAAAAACCAAGAACTGATATTTCCTGCATCTTCTGTAAGTTCAATAATATCAAATATTTAGTCAGTCCCTCATAGGGCAAAGTCCGAGTGGTCTCAAGTTCTCAACTGCCACAGGGGAAGCTAGTCAACTATATATTTTCATCTATGACAAAAAAAATAGTAACTCAAACAAATACTGAAGCTTAGGTACTTGGTACATAAATACAACGGGTGTAGTAATGAACTCAACGTCGTAAATGGCATTTTCTTCTGAAGCTTGGCCAACAACTATAAACACAAATTCTATAGGGGACCATCATCAAATCAAAGAATTTATCAAGCAACTTTGTTTATGTAATTTCAATTCTAAACTTGCATCAATCATATTCATCAACCAATAGCATGATAACTGTCCAGACGTAACTAACTATTAAGGGAAACAAACAGAAAATTTTATAATTTACTCCGTATTGAAAAGAAGTGAAATTCAAAGAGAAACAATACCTGGGTCACGGAGCTCATCAGGGTCAGCCAAAGAGTGTCCTCTAAATCTGTAAGTTTCGCATTCAACCAAGGTAGGGCCGTCACCATTCCTAGCTCTAGTAATTGCCTCTTTAGCCACTTCTCTCACCTTCAAAACATCCATTCCATCCACGTGAACACCCGGCATCCCAAAGGCCGGTCCCTTCTGCCAAATCTGTGGAACAGAAGTCGCTCTCAAGTGTGACATCCCAATCGCCCACAAATTGTTCTCCACCACAAATACAATAGGCAGTTTCCACAAGGCAGCCATGTTCAAGCACTCGAAGAACTGTCCATTGTTACACGTTCCATCCCCAAAGAATGCCACAGTCACATCCTCACACTTCTCCTTAAGCGCATCCCTCTTGTATCTACTCGTGAACGCAGCACCAGTGGCAACAGGAATCCCTTCCCCGATAAACGCAAAACCACCAAGCACATTGTGCTCCTTGGAGAACATGTGCATAGACCCTCCTTGGCCTCGGCAGCACCCAGTTGTCCTACCAAAGAGCTCGCTCATCACAGCACGAGCAGGGACGCCTTTACTAAGCGCGTGGACATGGTCGCGGTAAGTGCTGACAACACTATCATCCTTTTTCAAGAGCTTGACGAACCCAGTTGAGACAGCCTCTTGCCCATTGTACAAATGAACAAATCCAAACATCTTGCCTCTGTAATACATCTGGGCACACATATCCTCAAAAAACCTTCCTAAAATCATGTCCTCATATAGCTCAAGACCTTCTTCCTTAGTAACCAACTATACAACAACAAAAATCAGATTAAATCTCAACACAATTGGGACAAATTCAATGCCATTGTCAATTGGACAAGTAAAAAGTGCACCCAGAAAACTTGGATCATGTTAATTTAACTTGAATCCCTAGTAGTTCACCACAATTACACAATTCCAAGAACAAGAGGCTAAAAAGTGGACAAAATTAACACGAAATCTCAACAGTAAACTGCGAAAATGAAAAGGTACCAGATTTAAAGGAGAGGAGGGTTTGGACTTCTTCTCCTTGACAGCCTCGGAGACGGCGACAACTTTGGAGGCGGCGGCAGCAGATCCATGGCGGCGGGAGTGGGAGAAGGATAAAGATTGGGCATTTGGGAAACGGAGCTTGGTTTGGGCGGATCCGAGGAAGGATGTAGAGGGGACAGAAGCGCGAGGCTTATCAACAGATCTGATCTGAGCGCTGAGATTGAGGGGGTGAACGATTTTGGAAGATGCGAGTGCTGAAGACATTGTGGACATGGGGCGTACAGCAATCCAAAAAGAAAGGAGAAAAGGGGAAAAAGATCTAAGCTTTCTCCTCTACAAAACCCTCGTTAATGGAGGGATGAGGAGGGAAAACGAAGGGCGGAGAAAACGAGGGAGAGGGAAATGGGATGGGGAAGAGGAGTTAAAAGAAGTAGTCGAGGAGAGAGAGAGAGGCAGCTAAGAATGAAAATTCTGAAAGGGAAAGGCAACAGCCAACAAGATGAGTTCAGTCTGATCAGTAAACCAACTCAACCTACACTTGTATTATTCGCATTAAAAATGTTTTAAAATGGGCGAAATTGCACAAAATGTCATATACAATACTCCATCCGTCTCAAAATTTAAGTTATTTTAGCATTCTATATTTCTACACAATTTTTAATAAAACACTCACTCATTAATCAACATCATCATTCCACTAACCTTTTAAATAAATTTTATTATTTTTAAATACCCACTACATTTTATAACCAATCAAAATCTTTTAAAAAATCAACAACACACAAATCAATACAAAATATTACTATCCCCTACCTAGAAAACCTAAAACGACATCTATTTTGATACAACCCAACTAGTCTAAAACGACATCTATTTCGAGACGGAGGGAGTATGTTTTTTGAAAAACTCCCAAACTCCATGGAAACGTCTGAGAAATTTATCTGAAGTGTTATTGATCACATTTTAAGAAATGAAAATTCTTGAAAATGTTTATGATATGCCTTTGAAAAACCTCAAAATGACCAACTCAAAAGCTCTATTTTGTATTTTTGTGTACCATACACAATTACACATCCATCGTAATACTTGTATAATCTGCCAGGATGCTATCGGCTAACTTCATTCTTAGCCGAATTCTTTCCTTATAAAAAAAATCATAATACTTGTATAAAGTTTTGACATTTTTGGAGCAACTAATATCAATTTTTTATTTTTGAGATTTCAATGGTTTTTTTATGGTTTATATACCCTTTGAAAAAATTCCAAAAATTAATTAATCTCAATACTTAGATATTGTTATAATATTATTATATGTGTGGATATCCATAGAAAACCTAGTTGTTTTTGGAACCAACGATTTGTAATCCTTATAAATAAAGTATACTTGAGTTTCTCCTCTCATCTCTCTATACCTATTTCCCTATTCTTTGTATTCTTTCGATATTTCCCTATTCTCTCCTCTCATCTCTCTATACCTATAACCTATTTCCCTATCCTTTGTATTCTTTCGGTATTTCCGTAATCTCTCGGTTTATCCCAATTATATATTTATCTCTTTATTTATTTCTTTTGATATTTGAGATTGTCATTTTTTCGTTTCAGTTAAAAAAAAATTTGTTTATATTTTAGAATAGTCGACTTTTATTTTATTTTTGGTCAAGACTATCCAACTTTTATGTAGAGACTGCTAATAACTATGCTGAATATTTGTACCCAACCTATTTGCATTGACAACCTCTTGGACTCCGGGAGAGGGATTTGATTTTCAATCAATAGTTGTTTTGTGCAATTTGCCCGTAGTTTTAAGTTGGGAAAACGAAGGAAAATATTTATCACGCCTGTAACGCTCTCCCTTTAATTTTATCATATTTAATTTTATCAACCAATAAATTGTGTGACCTCCCAAACTAAACTTTTTTTAATAGGCTTTTTACTTTTTAGTCCCTTTTTTTATCCCATGAGGATATTAAATTGAATATATTTAGAAAGTGAAACGTGAACGGAGTTTTCTGTTGATTTTGTGACAAGGATATTCGTGACAAATAAACAGACGGTGAAAAAGACGGAAAACGTTTAAATAAAGTGCAGACATGGAGGGTGGTCTCATCTATATCCATCCATCGTTACCTGAGACGCTAGACTCGCTAGTACTATTGTTTGACAATGGTACCAGCCTCCAGGCATACATCAACCTCAACCCAAAATACAATTCCAATATGTGAACAAATCTAATAATCAGAGGGTCAAATTTTATGGATGCGAATAAGTGAACAAATCTAATAAACAAAGGGTCAAATTTTATGTGGACGAGAACATTTGCTGCGTTGCAGACGTGGATCCTCATCTTTTGATAGCCCTTCTAATAAAAACCCATAAACATAAACCCCACCACACCTCTCATTGGAAGGGTCATCGATGACAGTGATGTAGTGGCTCAACAATTTGTCAAGCAACCACAACTAACAAGGTGCAAAACAAAATGTACTGATCAAAGAAATATAGTATAAAGCTTTCAATAACCAAAACAGATGTGCAAAACAAAGAGGACCAAGATTTGCCAAAACTGATAACAATATCTATATCAAAAACATGGTGTTCAGATCAAAATAGGGCTGAATGACAGAAAAGTTTTGATTGTTTTAAGCCAAACTAGAACTTAACAAGAAATAGTAGATGGATAAGAGAGTAGTAAATACTCCAAATTGGACACTTAGCTAACAAAACGGGAACATATAATGCTGAAAGGAGCTCCTAATCGAACAAACTGAAACCCATGTCATCATCACTCTCTTCCTTTGCTTCCTCCTGCAAGACATTGGAGAGAAAATATTGTTAAACATGCAATTCATAAAAGCAAGTTCACAAAAGTTAGACTAACATCAATTTCAATCAAACATAGAAGAATGAATATCTACCTTCTTCTCTTCTTTCTTTTCCTCCTGGGCAGGAGCAGCACCGCCTGCAGCAGGAGCGCCTGTAACAGCAACAGCGCCTCCACCAGAGCCAACGTTCATGATGAGGTCCTCAACGTTCCTCTTCTCAACAAGCTTGGCGAACAAACTCGGCCAGTAAGATTCAACTGGGACGTTGGATGCCTTCACCAGTGTGGCGATCTTCTCTGCCTGCAGATTGAGCAATTCAAAGTCTTCAGACAGTTTCCACTTTCCAGAAGGTTTGTTTTAAATAACATAAACTTATTCCGTTGATAAGAGATCACAATTGAGTATGCAAACTCGGCAAAACAACCGATGAAACGTGACTAGAATATAAAGTCGAAAAATAAGTTTGTAATACAAAGCCAGAATTCTTCAAATCCTTTATCCTTGAATCTATTTCAGACCTAATTGAGTATGAAAGGCAATTCCAATGCAAGTAACATACTGTAAACCATAATTTCAGGAAACTCTCACTACAGAGATTCGATACAGGTTACGTATTGTAAACCCTAATTTAAAACACGTTTAATCTCAGCCAGAAATCTTACTTCAATACAAGTCGAATACTTTCCAACAGCAATAAGGTACGCAATATATTCAACGGAAAAAATACAAGAAGCGATACTGGACACAAAAACCTCCGAATAATAAATCAATGACGAGAAACAAAAGCGAAAATAAAGATTTGTAAGCGAAGCAGATGTCAATACCGTGATGGGAATGCCATCGTCGAAGAGGATCATGCAGGCGTAGGTGCAAGCGAGTTCTCCGGCAGACATTGTGGCTTATACCAAATTCTACTTCGCGAAGCGAACAATTACAAGCACAGACACCTGCTTTTGGAATCACGAAACAAAGAACAAGAGCGTCAGAACCAGAAACCTAACATTCAAGATCTGATCTAAACGGAAGGGATGAAACTCGGAGGAGGAGGGAGTAACCTACCAGCGGGCAGCGGCGAATTAGGGTTTGGGAAGCACTCTTGGGAAGGTGGGGGGTTTTTATAGGCGCAGGGTATGTATTCCGCTGGGGATTCGGATGTGTTTTGGGACGGGCCGGCCCATTTTTTAGCTCAAGGCCCAATAGAAAACGTCGTCGTTTAGCTCGTTCATCAAAGCCATAATCTATCCTTATATTTTTTTTTTATCCATCTATTTATCTACCTACCGGTATTTAGTAAAGTATACATGGAATTTTACGTGGCTAATAGTCTATTGTCACAAAAAAAATCTATCAAAAAACAATATTAAAAAAAACTTACCGTCGTGTTTTTAACCTTTATGCTTGGATTAAAAACAATATACTTTTATATAAACAAATAAAATATATTTTTAAAAAAAATAGTAAAGTATATGCTAATTATTTATGATAAATAAAGATAAGATAAATATAGATTAAACATAACATTCTAACTTATTTGTATTGATCTTATTATACAAATTATATCTTTAAAAAACATGTAAAATTTATCTATTTATATCTATGTCCGTCTATCTATCTATCTATATAGTATATACTTTTACTAAAGTGACACATTTATTATCTATCATCTATCTATTATGATATATTACCCCCGTCCCAAAATACATGGTATTTTACTATTTACGCACGTTTTTAAGAGTTAAAAACTAGTATATAAAATATTAACCTTTTTATTATTTTTTAATAATTACAAACTTATTAGTATTGTACTAGTTTAATCCCCGCATTGTATTCATTTTTTTTAATTTAAATAAATTTGATATTAGTACCCGTTCATTTAGCTAATTAATTTATTTCAATACTTCTAAATTGTTACGTGATTAGCATGGAGATAAAATAAATTATTATAACACACATACACACATATTGTTAGCAAAATTGAATTTAAATAAAATTAATTAGTAATGAGTCTAAAATAAACCAAAGGTTAAACCTTAGATAATATAATTGATTATTCAATTTTTATAAGCGTATATAAAATATGTGATCTTTCATTATATAAACCTTAGATAACTTACTATTTTAACTTTATGAAGTATCCATATCTCATGCAATAGGTTTTTTTTTTATATAAAACAATTATGGATTATGAATAGAATTGGATTGAAGATAGCAAAATATTAAGTGCATGAGAGAATTTTTTATACATATATAATTATTATTGCATGAGATATCCTAGGTATGTTATTGTTGTTGTATAAGAGCGTCCCTGCGGACAAGAGTTTGGAACTCAGAATCAGAATCTCAGGACGACGGAGCGGATTCTAAGTCTCTAAGGCCAAGTGAGCGAGACAATCAACAGCTTTGTTGGCTTAAATACATGAGCAACAGAAGCCACCTCAAAATAGCTAAGCAAGCGAAGAGAATCCGAGAGAAGAATCCCAAGGAATTGACTAGACACCGTTGATTGTGTTAACAACTGTGAGACAGTCACCTTCCACGACAAGACTATGGATCCCAAACCAACGAGCTTCCAACAACCAATGCTGCAGACCGGCAGCCTCAGCCTGAATCGCAGGCATCCTCTCACACCGTTTGGCGCCACACGCAAAAATCCTCCCCTCGGCGTCCCTGATTACAAGCCATGCAGAGGCCAAGCCGGAAAGAGATTTAACATCGTCAAAATTAAGTCTGAGAGTGTCAGAATCAAGTTTACGCCAACGAATGGTGTTTCTTTTGCGAGGATCGTTTCTGGGTTTAATTCCCATTGTTTTCCCATCGTCTTCATCCAGTTCAGCTTGTTTAGTTTGTTTTTTCCAATTTTTCATATGGTTTTTTATTATCGATACGAGCTCATTTATTGATCTATTGTTCGTAGATTTTGGTTATCAAACATAATTTTGTTTCTTTTAGTCCAAATGCACCACCGGGAGAATGTCAGGATAGTCTTTTGTTCAGGGTTTAGCTGTCAAAAAATTTCATTCGTAATGGTCTTTGTGCTCTGGGCTCTTCTGTCAGCATTTCTTACTTGTCGTTCAATCGCTCTGTCCAAAGCTACAATGGTTCTTAAGGTTGTTGGGTATTCCATGAGGAGGTGGAAAGTATCTTCCTCCCTCGAATTACAGAATATGCAGTACATGGGCGTATGAATTTCTTTGTTTCGTAGCCTCACTTTAGTTGGTAGACCATCTAGTCCCAACTTCCATAGAAAATTTCTAACCTTTGGTGGGCAATCAATTTTCCATAATCCAGAGAAAAATTCTAGTTCATTGTTGTTGGAGTTTGTAATAAATTTTATGGCACTAGAAGTAGAGAACCAGCCATTAGAACTAGGTTGCCAATAGAGCCTATCTTCAACCTCCTGCGACGGGAGAGGGGTGCTGATGATTTTTTCTACGAGGTCAATATCGGTAGGACTTCCCGAATCTTTTCCACATTCCAAGTTTTGTTCGGAAGGATATAATCCTGAACTCTTTCATGATTGTTGATCTGTTGAGTTATTTAGTGATCCTCAAGCTTCCTTTCATCGTTATTCCATTTGTCCTTCCAAAATTTAACCATCTTTCCATTCTCGATTTGCATATGAGTCTTGTGCAAAATTCGTCCCTTAAGTCAAATAGCTTAGCCCATTGCCACAAAACATTTTTCTTTCTTTTATAATCCCAAATTTGATCTTCTTTTAGGTACTTCTTTGGAACTATCCTAATCCTTTGATTGTGATGCTCCGTAAAGATTTTCCATAATAGTTTCCTTTGCAAGGCTTTGTTCATGTCTTTCAATCTATGAATTCCCAACCCACCTTGTCTTTTTGGGTTACCTATTTTGTCCCAACCTAGTATTGGTTTGTAGTTTTGTTCCTTGTTTCAGAAAAAACATATGTTCACTCTTTATAGTTCGTTGTGCACTGTATATAATTATTATCGATATCTTACAAAATTTGTTAAAATATTTTCAAAATATATCTATATGAGCCAAGTGACAGCTTCTGCCTAGTAGGAACAACTTCTAATACGTAAAGCAACAAAGAATATGATGGATTTCATGTTGTATAGATAGATAGTCATACAGGCTCGATGTAGGAGGATTAGTACAAGAAACGCGAACTAGTAACTTCACCTTGGCAAATATCTTAACACTCTTAAACAAGAACACAAGATTATGCTACAAATAATAAACTAACTATTGAGATCTTGTTTGTTGTACAACCAAAAGGGAGAGATTTCTGAAGATTGTACATGAGCATCTCTTTACATGTTGGCCAAAAGCTCCTTCATCTCTTTCACTGATGGAACGTTCTCGTTGGGGTAGACCTTGGCCACGAGCTGCACGAAGCTGTCGTACTTGTCCAGAAACTCTTTCTGCCATAACAATACAAAGGACCTCTGATCAGATGTTTGTTCAATCATGCTTAATAGGCTCAAAATAAGGCTCTTCGTTTTCGCTCAAGGCAAAAGACGAGGGTCCTGCTTACCTTGCATTTATCCCATAAAGAAGGCAACAACTCTTCTGAAGCTAGGTTCTTTTGCAGTTTCTTGTACATTGAAGCAATGGACCTGTCAACCTAAATCACAGGGAAACCGTATATATAAATTGACCAACACCTTCAGTGAAGCTAGATCAAGTCTTGAACAATGAACACTATTCTAAAATTTCAGTACCCCAGATAAGCTGGCTTTTAAAACTTTCCTCAGGTCCATCTTTGATAATCCGAGTTGGAATGGAATCTGAAAGTTAAATGAAAGATGTCAGTGGCAAACTGAAAAGATGCTTGTGCCATCTCCCTTTAAGCAACTCTGATAGCAAAACCGGCAGTAAGAAACAATTTATATAAAGTGGTTTGAAGTGCTTAAAAGACGAGATCGTGTTACCAAGTATCATGAAGACATTTGCACTTATTTATTCAGTTTACCTCTTCTGGAGTAACAGTGTACATCAAATCCTCGACTCTCTTAGCAAACTGGAAAAGCTTCTCAAATTGCTGCAGAAGAAAGAAAATGGAGAAACAAAGGTTTGAAGATATGAACCTAGAAAACAGGAGACTGCTAGCAAGGAAAAAAGCCTAACAATCAGGTTGACTTACGAAATAAATAACAATGCTTATATGGCGAGTGCAAGCTTGCTCATATGCTTCACTTGCTTGGTGATAAAACTTGGCGAGTGTGGGCACAACGTTTGCCAGGTCATATAAACTGCACAGTCAATCACTCAGTCATGAGTTAATAGAAAATATTTTAGATATGACAACTGTTGCATAATAAAGATCAATTGAATACCTGTTCTGAAATGCTGCATAGTTCTCTAGAAGGAAAATGTCAGCATATTTTGGGTCGCTCTGTGCAATCTTTTCCAAGGTTGTAAACATTATGCTGACCTGCAAAATGTTTATCAGCTTTTCAGAAGCTTTTCTGGATTTCGGACGGAAGTCTTGAATATCAATAAATGTGAGATGCAAGAAGGTACAGAAAACTAGAAACATGTCTATTAGCTCATGCAAACTGCATCAGCCATCTACTGACTATCGCATCCTGGAATGACAGATTTACAGAACCAGTGCAAAATTTCCCAATGAGTGGGGTTTGAGAATACTATCTAAAGGCTACAGCTAAAACTTGATATTTTGATAAGATAGTGGGTGCGATCAACTTCATATTAGTGATTATTTAAGTTACAACTTACAACAAATTAAAATAATTAAATGAACAATTATTTGCTGAGCAAAGGACAGACATTACAATGTCCTACAAAAACTGAAAAATGTCATTCTGCGTTACAATCATTAGTATAATTTGATGTGTAAAATGGTCTGTAGAGAGAACTGTTAAGATTTGCATACTACAGTAGAGTACTCACAAACTTTGTGTATGCCTGATCGACCAAATCCCTCGACTGTCCTGAGATGTACTGCTCCATGCGGGTAGCAAGGGTAGCAAATCTGATACAAGATTAAACCAGAAATATAAATCCAATATTCAAAATTAATAATAAAAAATTGACCCTCAACTTATGAACAAACACAGGGTAATATGTATCTTGTAAACAATTGACTTAAAAGTTCACATCGGAGGAAGAGATACCAACAGAGAAAATAAGCATCAATATTGCCATACCTTGGAATGTATGGCAAGACACCTATTTGCCTAACATTTCGTTCGTTTCTTTCTATCTGATGACAAGCCTCATCAACAAACTGCAACAAAATGATAGTGAGTGAAAATCAAGATGATAAAGGCCAAAATCATTCCACTCCGATAGCTGAATCTTACTCGACTGAATTGTGTAGAAATTCTTGATTCCAGATCACCCAGCAAGAGCCGCACAAATCCTGCTGCATCTGCTTTCTGACCAGAGAGATAACGCTCTGTAATCCCATGCATGGATATGCACCGCAACGGATCAATCTTGTATGCCCAATCTACAACAGCATAGAAATCTTCCTGGATACAAGACAAAATTATAAAAGTCAGGGCAGCACAAGGAATCAAATGTGTTCTCTAGGTTCAGTACTTAATTCATGTCCATCTAGAAGTAGAAGAAATCTGAAATCTTCTAAGAGCCAGAAAATTCGATCATGGATAGAGACTACTACAGAGTAATGGAATCACAAATTGGAGACCCACTTCTATCCAAAATATTAGCTAGCACGAACAGATTTGTGCATGGCCAAACAATAGATATCATGATTACACTTGTATGCCACCAATAATTGATAATGGTTTTATAGGTTACCATCCAATGTGAATATTACCTGGATTCCATCCAGTAGTTCTCGTAGACATTCATTTAATGCAGCTAACTCGACAGTATTTTTACCTGCACAAGTTAATGATACAGTAGACGTGTAGTGAGAACAGGTTTAAATTTAGAAAATAAAAATTCATCTTAATAGATTTCCATGGCAACATGAATAATTGCTTCACTTGAACAGAAAAATTCATTTAGGAACCAAAACATACTTGTTTTGCTGTCATCGTCATCAATGTCCAAAATCCCCAGATCGTCATCATCTTCTTCATCTGCAACTTTCGCAGTCTTGCCATTGGAAAGACTTCCTGATGGGTTAAGTGTAGGAACTTCAAAGCACATAAAATGTGCAAAGAATGAACTCTGCAATTTTATTTTATTTTTTATAGCCGGTTAGCCTTGATAAACAACAAGAACTTCCGTACAGAGTTAGAATCCAAATATAAAAACACACAACCTCATCCACAAGAAGTGGTATAAAAATTGTCAATAGTTTAGCGTAAGCATCGGAAACAGCTGATGTGTCAGCACCGCTCATGCTTTGCCCAGATGCAGCAGAAGCCTCAAGCCAGACCGTTGGATTTCTTGATGCTTTAGTGCTAGCGCGAAGTTCATTTGCAAATTCTCGAGCCTACATGTGATTCAGAAATTTATTATTAAGACATAAAGAAACACAATACTGCCAAATCAGAGTTTAGACTTTAGAGAATAAGAAAAATTCCGAAGCTCGTAGAACAATGAAATGGAATGAGCTGTATCTTTAGAAGAAAGAAGAAGCGAGCAGCCAGGCGAATACATAATATGGACTTCACATTAAAAAATATATACTTCTTCCTTCACCTCACTGAATACATCCTCAGAACAATTTTATGCAGCCATTGAAAGCATTCTTATGTTTTACTAGATGCAGTCATGGCATACAACACTTATCTCCTATCCATATATGCAATAAAAAACATTCCTTATCCATATACGGAGTATGCAATTACACCATTATATTTTTCCATGTGTACAAAAAAATTATATTTTTCCATATAGACAGCTGCACACATTCCAATTACTCCCTTAGGTTACAGTAAACAAGACCACAAAATACATCTTAATCCAGTTTATTATTTGCCAAAGTCAGCAAACACAGTTCTCTTGATTGAGTAAAAACTGATGTTTGGGATTGTTTGGAAAGAAAATAATATTACAACTTGCAAGCCTAAATGATCAGAATCAAGCAAATACATGTTGAATGTAAGAAAACACATGTTTAGCTGAAATTGTTTCCGGATATGCTGCATACAAGGAAAATGGTGATATTATTGAGAGTTCAAGTATAAACATTTACTGACCTCTCGTCGAAGAAGCAAGTTGAGAGAGCTACAGTATGCTTTCCTTAGTGGGGATAAACAATTTTTATCAAGAGTCTGGCACCAAAGATGAAGAGCACAATTAGCTACTAAATGTAAGCAATATTTTCGAATGTTGTAAAAATAAATGACAACCCACCTTCAAATGCTGTAATAAGCGGGCATATGTCCTACACTTATACCGCAGGTCGGCATGATCAGGGCGCTTCAGCTGTCCACGCTGCTCAGTGATGATACAAGTTACCAAATATGTTCCATTGCTTTAATTATATCACAAGTTAAATAGTGTACCTGAGAAATACCTGAGAGAAATAACTCTTGTCACTTATCATGAAATCAACCAAGCTAGCAAAATAGCTCCTCAAAAAGTCAGACGCTCTCCGAACAAATGCAGTCTTTAACTTTTCAATTTCGGTCTTCTTCTCTCTAACCTGAAAGCCATGCAGAAAGAATCGCATGTTAATAGCAGAGCTACTGCCCTACAATCAACTAGTGTACTAATCTATACATGTACGCTACTCAGATCAACAAGTTTTCACTAAAACCTGGATATCTCATTCGTAGAACATAAATCTCATTCACAAATCCACAACAGCAAGTTGAATGTTAATAGGAAATGAGTATAGTTACTTTTCAAATGAATCATACAGAAATCTTCCACTCATATTAAATTCAAAATAATATCAAATTATAACATGCAAATAAAAAGTAAGCTTCAGATAAAGGAATAGCAATTGTACAAGCTATTATGGGCAGTTAGCTGGAAGGCTTTGACCTATTCTCAGGTAGAGCGTTCATACATCCTTGGAGGTGGCCCCTTTAGAATGGTTCTCCATCATTAGCTCTTTTGTATATGGTCTAAATTTTGTTCTTGTTAATTTATGCAATACTTCTATGAACGAAGTTCAAAAGATAAGAAAATTAATCACTTGCTTGCTTTAAGAAAATGTCAATCTATACGGGTTTGTGAAACAACGTGCTTATTCAAGAATTACTGCATGGAAAAGTCACATATACGACTTGAGTTCCATACCACACAACACATGATCATTTGAATTCTTATAATGTTATTTCCAAGCAATAAAGAAGACGAAAAGTTAAAAGGAACATACAGCTCTCATGTTTGAATAGATAGGATCCAAGTTTGGGTGTTCAAGGCCTCGATAAGCATTTGCTAACCATTCACATGCTTCAACATTCTTAATCATGTTTGCCTCATCAAAGGAACCTCCTGTCAGACATGCTGCATACTGCAAGTAGAAATTTTGATCAGGTGCGGATTAGGTCAAAATAAGTTGAGCACAAGTAGTCTATCTATAGAGAGATTGAATACCTCTGAAGGAATAGATAATCGTCCAACAAGCTTGTCAAGCTCTTCAATTAACCCAGTATTATTCACTGACTGCATCTCCAGTTTGTTATTTCGGATTTCTATCTGGATAATAAAAAAAATACGAATGTGACAACATTTCAACCAACAATTCATTGATGAGTGTTTAGACAAAAATTCACTT
The DNA here is from genome assembly GCA_037127255.1 of Persicaria tinctoria. NCBI lineage: Eukaryota > Viridiplantae > Streptophyta > Magnoliopsida > Caryophyllales > Polygonaceae > Persicaria > Persicaria tinctoria. The sequence continues at coordinate 84,884,229 of JBANSL010000011.1, read as the reverse complement.
ATTAAGGACCTTGGCACCACATAAAAAAAAAAAAGACGAAAAAATACACTATGTACAAGGATCTATCAGTGTAAAGGAAGTTCTTTGCAAATGAGACAAATATAAATCGTCAATAAGTGACAACAATCTTAATGGAAAATTTACATACCGACTCAATATCCTCCCTCATATGTCTTAGTTTCACATTGAACATGCCTAACCACTCATCCATATCATCCACACAACCTAAAGCGGTATCAAGCCCTTGCAATACCTACATGAACCAAGGAAATGTCAGATAGCACAAGTACAACTACCATCTTCAGAAAACCACATAAACAAAAACCTCATCTAAATAAATAATAAAATGCATCTGTATTGCTGTTGGTGTTGGTGCAAGTATCACTTTATAAGGCATTAATTCTGACAGCTTTCCAGTTCAAAGTGAATTTCATAATATTTTCATTAAGCATGTCCTAAAAAAGATTTTCCCACTAGCTAAGATTCCAAAATCTAGATATAAATTTGTCTCATATTGAAAAATATGAAGCTACAATAGTCGTTGAAGATCACTATAGGTAACATTTTGATAAATAATCCATGCATTTTCTGCACAGAAAAAGAGAAGTAAAAACTCAATAGCGCAATCACAAAGAGGGAACACAATGTGATAGATGATGCATTACCTCCTGAATCAAGGGTTCAGTTTCTAAAATAGCATGTACATTTGCTGCTTCAAGAGCAAGAAGCTCGCGCTTCAACCTTTCAGAGAAAGCCTCTGCTTCGCCAATGCCAAGGACATATCTGCATGACATTCAACATTTGAACTACTAAGCTGGGTTATGCATCTCTTCAAGAAGCTGAATACATATAAAATAAGGTGAAATCTCAATATTAAAATTGTCCACCTCATCAAAGTTCACAAACCCTGCATTTCAGCATTAAATCGGCAGAACTGCCACAGTAATGTTAAGAGAACAAAAATCTAAGAGATTTACCATCAACTCAAGTAAAGAGAGGCCAAGAGTACAAGAATAAGAAAAGTTTAAGTCTACATATGGTTCAAGCTATGCTATTGTTACACGAAAAACTTATTTCCAAACCCTTTTAAAAGATTAGAGAGAAGGTTTCGTACGTGCCCAACAGAGCCTCCATGTCCTCTTCTTCTGCTTCTGTGACAAGTCCTTTCTCAACAGTAACCTTCATATCTTTTTCAGTAACCAATGCATCAAGTTCAAGAGGTCCATCTCGAGTATTCACCTGATTTGTGGGGGCTGGTGTATTCTCCTGTAACAGAGCAAGGGGGTAGCATAATTCATGGTGAGTTACTGCAGAGAAAGGGTTTACTGAATGCAACTTCATAGGTATTCCAAATGATGTTGAAGTTGTCTCTTAAGCCAACTTTTACAATTTCTTTAGTGGGTAAGTAATTTACCCTTCAATCCTATGAACCATCCTATTTCCATAGATACAGTCAGTGATCTTCATGGATGTGAAACAATTTTCGAAAACAAAATGACACATGCATATTAGGATCTGTAATACTCCCTCCGTCTCGAAATAGATGTCGTTTTAGCTCTTTGGTTTTGTATCAAAATAGATGTCATTTTAGGTTTTCTAGGTAGTGGATAGTAATGATTTGTATTGATTTGTGTGTTGTTGACTTTTTTAAAGGTTTTTATTGGTTAAAAAATGTAGTGGGTAATAAAATTAATGAAAAAGTTAGTAGAATGATGATGTTGATTGATGGATGAGTGTTTTTATTAAAATTTGTGCATAAGGCTAAAATGACTTAAATTTTGAGACGGAGGGAGTACTATCATGCATCAGAAAATACGATTCATGATCATTAGACCATAACACTTCTGATTAAGAAAAAGGCGAAATTGCATGAAACCACCCTTTAAATGGGGTAGTTTGCAGAAAACCACCCTTTAAATTTATTTTTGCGGCAAACCACCCTTTAAATATAGTAGTTTGCGGCAAACCACCCTTTAAAATACATTCATTTAAGAAACACCACCCATCATCACTTTTCATTAAAAAATTCTCAAGTAAATCGAAATTATCTTTTTACCCCTTAATATATATATATATATATATATATATATATATATATATATTCTTTTAAGGTTGTTAGAAAGAAAATTTTGTTATATTTTTACGTTATTAATATAGCAATTGTAACCTTATTTAAAATATTTAACTAAATATAATTTTATATCAATCCAAGGAGAGAATAAACATTAAAAAATGCTTTGGCTTAAGTCACTTAATATAACATATAAATATTTAGATATAGATATAGATTATATATTAATTCAATGTATTGAATTAAACTCATTGATTTAAAAAGATGTAGAATATCTTAAGGATTTTTTTAAAATATAATTGTAACCGAAGCTTATTGATTTAAACACCTAAAAATAAGTTGGTTATGGGATTCTAAAAAAAAAGTGGGTTATGTTAAATCATCATAAAGACTTATATATTAATAGTAGATGTAGATGACACATCATCTTTCATTCTTATAAATTAATATATATATATATATATATATATATATATATATATATATATATTTAATATAATACATAAAGATTTAAATATAGATTCAAGTGATTTCAAACATAATGCTTGAGAAAAGAAAAAGAAGAGATTTCAAATGTAATGGCATTCATTAGATTACAATTAAAAGCATACAAATACAATTTATTTTCGTTCTAACAACCTTGAAATATAATACTCCGTATATATTTTCGCAGGTAAAAGAGAAATTTTGGTTTAATTAATAGATTTTTAATTACAAGTGTTGATGGGTGTTTTTTTAAATGAATGTATTTTAAAGGGTGGTTTGCCGCAAACTACTACATTTAGAGGGTGGTTTGCCGCAAAAATAAATTTAAAGGGTGGTTTTATGCAAACTATCCTATTTAAAGGGTGGTTTCCTGCAATTTCGCCTAAGAAAAAATATACATAGACCCCAAAAACGACATACCTTTGCCCAAAGTGCCATTTCCACAATATCAATCCCAACAACTTTTGGAATTTGACCCAGAACATCCTTGCAGATATTTAAAAGGCACATGAGAAGGTGGTTCCTACAAACCACACACACACACGAAAAAAAAAAAAGATTTAACACTACCTATATATTATTATTCACAAATCAAATATGCTATTATGTGCTACCTGCCTACCTGTCATCAATACTTCGCATTGTCCACTGAGGTGGAGCAAGAGCAGCATTCTGGCTTCGCAGGTTATCAAATCCCTATAAGACAAAGAAAATGACGAGGTTTGATACAATGTGAGCATGACAAAAGGAATTTCTAAGAATTTCTGAAGACTGTTAGGAAGCCAGGGAATTCCTCAATAGATCAGCATATTCCATCATAACAAACTGTATTACATTCCAAGTTACAGAACAATTGGCATTACCAGTGTAAAAGTACGCCCACTGGGATCATTACTTGCAACCTCCACCTTGGACAGATGCTTTAACTTGTATAGTTTTGCTGGCTTCAAACACAAGAAGGGTCATAATGTCAAAAGAAAATCATTTTTACAAAACTTAAAAATATACATAAGAATACAAGGATATCTTCTTCGTATTTACATATGCTAAGAATATTTATAAGAATTCCTTCTGATTTTATTCATTCCCCTTTTTCACTTGTTACAATAGACTGTAGTAATCCCTAATCCTAACAATTTCTTAAGTTTCAGTTAGAAACTGCCCTCATGTGCTTTCCTCAGGCACTCTAGAATAGACCAAACCCCTACCAGAACTCATTTCCTATAGACCGGAGACAATGAACTTATTAAGAAGCCATAGGCAATATTATAAAGGGTCCCCTAAGTATGTCCAGAAAAAGGTGAATTTATTATGACACATATAATTTGCACCCCTTCCAGCATCTACTTCAATATTTCTATATACATAAAAGGGCTTACAAATCCCATAATCCCACGTCACCATGTTGCCCTCGATGAACTATTTTCTTAGAAACCCTGAGTTAAGAAAATCTCAAAATCATATGAACTTAGTACAAAAATGAATTAACTCCCATGAATAAAAGATTTTATAGGTAAAAATAATAGATAAACATAATACCTCAAGAACACCACCAGCAGAATATTTTAAGACACGAAGAAAAGCTTTAGTTCGCTTGTCCTTCTCTCTTACTGCGGGAAGAAGACATAATTCAGAACACACGGGTTATAGACTTCCATGCATACTCTTAACTCAGACACTGAATAGAATTCAGTGAAAAAGGAACAGACCAAAATAACACACGGTAAGTATTTAACATGGATTGGCTCTTTAAGTTTCATTGCAAAAAAATTGCATTGCCTTTTTTTTCTTTCTTATTTTTTTATACTAAAAACACAAACTACCAAATCCTGAACAAGCATCATGATTCATGATTCTTGAGCCAGAGAAAATTCAAAGTCACTAAGATCGGAATTACATTATAATGGTTGGCCAAAATTCGTCAACTTTTAGGTAACAAACAAAATTACATAAACCACAAAAGAAACAAACAAGATCTAATACCAGAAAAAAGTGACAGAATTCTAACAAGAATCACAATAACAACTTCAGGTAAGCTACAAATCCAGGTAGAACAAAAGGTTCACTTGACTAAAATTGAATATTAGCACCAGAAAAAGGCGCAATCGAGAATATCGCAATCAGTTTCCAGCCTCTCGAGATTTCATCATAAAATTGTTCTCTTTGCCCCTCTTCTGCAGCTCATCAAGATAGATTGGAAATTGCCCAATATGTTTTCATGTATCAAAAGTCAGTTTCCAGCACCAAATGCCGCACATGGAAAAGGAGAGAATGTAACAAGCCTTAAGGTGATTCATATGAGGATCATGTTTCAAAAAAAAGTGAAGAGAACCTTCTCTTGCTGCAGGTTTGTATTCCCATTTGTTCCAGATTTGGTGTACTTGTACACCAAAGTGAAGAGAACCTTCATCCAGTTATTCCCCGGCATGGTGGATGTTCTATAGGATCCGCCACCACTATAACATTCTACATCCTGTCCAATTTTATCTTTGTTCATAAAATCAATAAAGTTGCTGGCCCCAACCATTCCAAATTATTCAAGATGCCACGGATAATTACACGACAAGCAGAAAATTGTGACCGCAACCACAGATCTCTAGGTGCAATCAATAACTACTTAAACATTTCCGGTATCTGAAAACCTTTCACAAATTCGTGAAATTCAACCACACGCAATGAGCTCTAGTTCAGGTAAGAAGCTACACAAGCAAATTCAGCTAAAACAATCCTCTTATGGAGATCAGAATCTACGCCGAATAGAGAACTGTAACTCAATTACAAACCAGGAAACCTCAAGAAATAGAAAACCTCCAACAATTCTGAAAGCGAAACTCACAAACAGATCAAATCGAGGAAATTACTCACAGCAAATAGCAAGAACTCTAGGTTCAGCCATCTGGCGGCCCAATTTGAGGTTGCTGGACTTCCCCCAGACACCGCGGCTCTTGAAGACTCTCGTCGCCATCACTATCTTCTGCTTGGTGCCTTCGGCGGCAGCCTCGCATGCTCGCATCAACTCCTTGTCTTCTGCGCCCGTTTTCGCCATTGTTGCTCAACTCCGAAGCTCCGCTGAACTCAGATCATCCAATTTAGCTTCCCGGCAGTTCCGTTTTGACCTTGCTCTCCCCGATTTCTCGAGCTTCAACTCCACCACAATGCAGATGCAGAGAGAGGCCCTGAAGAAAAAATTCCCGAAATCTGCTGGCCTAGACGTGACTTCCGTATTAATTTCCCTTTTCTTTTTCTTGCTTTTTCTTTTTCCTTGAGTTGATTGTTTTTTGTTTTTATATTTATTTCTGTGTTGTTCATATTTTTATTACCTGGAAACAGGCTGTAGAAACTTAAAAGGCTATTTTATATTATTAGGCCCAACTGGATACGAACATCAACATTGGGCCCTGGACTTTCTTAATTGGGCTAGATTTGGAATTAGGCATGGCCCATAATAAATATGCATTTAAAAGTAAGGGACCGGCCTATTTTGAAAATCATAATCCTTTTTATAATTTTAATCTCTCTAAAAAACAAAAAAGAAAGAGATTATTTTATAAAGTGTACAATATTGTAGTTGTTTCCTAGGAGGCTCGTGGAGGAGTTCAAATCTAAGGCGTCGGAAGTTGTTCCTCAAGAGTCCATCTTGTGCTATTGTTCTCGTGATGATTTGTCCCTCAACTGATTTTTGCAGTCTCTCACCACATTAAATATGTATGTCTAGTGTATTGAATTATTTCCCATTTTTAAATAAAAAAAAAACAATTGCACAACATTGTAGTTGACGTTGTGGTGATGCGTTCAGTCTCTGACCTAGCTTAAAGTAGCACCCAGATCAATATCAGAAATTTATCAATCGAATGAGGTAATAGTTGCATTATTAATACTCTGTCACTGAGATATTGAGATGCTTATCTCTAAGTAGATGTTTTAAAATTTTAAAATATCCATATTGCATATCTTTTTTTATCCTTCCAAATGTGATAAATTAGTAAGTATGTACAATGTTTGAATTGAAAAACGTTTAATTTCATTTAAAAAAAAAAAGACAGAGAGAGAGAGAATAAGAAGGTGAAAGCAAAATGTCTCCCAACCCCATAATTGTGATTTGTGAAGGGAAGTTGCAGCCTATAGCTTTAGTTGATGCGGTTGTTACATGAAGAAAAAAGGGAGCTCCCTTTTTTCCACTCTCTTTCTCGAATCTCTATTTTCTTTTATGGTGGAAAGTCACAATGGCGTTTGATCGATAGCGCCTGCCTTCCTACATTCTCGTTGTGTTGTGGGTACCCACCCTCATTTCTTTAAAAAAATAAAAATCATGTTATTCAGAAATTTATATTTTTTCGAAAAAAATCAAATAAAAATATACTTATAACCCTTTTTCGCGTTCTCTATATACACCGCAAATTAACGTTCAATTGGACTTTGTAACAACGTAGGATTTGATGTTATATAACGTCGGACCCAACGTTGTCCGTGTATTAGTAATTTGCCTTGGAAAAAAATTCGGACGCTGTAAAAGCGTTGGATTGAATTTACAACATCTGATTGGATGTTGCATTTTGAAAACCCAATTTACAACGTCCAATTGGACTTTGCAATCTACCCAACCTGCCCCGTCATGGCCTTAGATTCACAACGTTGCATACCACAAATTACAACGTTGGATCTAACATTGTACTATAATTAATGCTACAACATTGAATCCGACGTTGATTAGTAGCTCTAATCCGCGGATTTGCGATGTATATAGGGACATGTTACTAACATCTCTCTTATCATTATAATGGGGAATTTTAGAACGTGGACACGAAAATATCTAAAATGACATATCAGTCTTAACAAGATTTTCTCCATACAACGACGTGTTTTTTTAAACGGATATTGACGATAAATTTACAAATAAAATATTTTTCTAACTTATTTCTTTATGACATAGGTTATTTTTTAACAACTTATAAAGATTCTACTAGATTTTATTTAGCTAAAATTAAAATATTTTTTAGGGATTATAAATTTATATTTAGTTAGTCAGTTTTCCAATTTGGATTATCCTATGCACCTATAACATAGATTACATAAACCACTAAAATAATACTTTGTCCGTTCAATAAAGGACGTCGTTTCTTTTTTAGACACACTTTCAAGGAGTTAAAATTTACATAAAACTTTTGGTTTTGTATTCACAAGTTTTCATCAATCGGCTACCCTAACAACTAAGTTTATCAAACATCATACTAACTTATTAACATATATTTAACACAGATTAGTTTCAACTATTACATCAGTTACAGTGAAACGAAAACTACAGTGAAATGAATGAATATATACATTGGTAAGAGTATTCATATAAATATTATGTTACATGAAGATGAAAATATAAATCTTGTGTTGTATAAATATAAATATGGTGTTATTTATTTTATTTTATGTGAATATAAATAAAATCTATTGTGTCATATTTATATAAATATTTATCATTTCACTAGATTTCTACCTTATATATAAACACATCGACTTCTCTGCTGGCTGGTTGACTACTTGTAAGGTTTGATTGAGCTTTTCTTTCTTCTCTGTTGATTTGTATTATCGTGTATTGTTTGTATTGACGGTTTTTCATCTGCCGATCTGTTCAGCCATCGAGTTTTAGGTATGTATGAACTCGAATTCTTAACCTAATCAAAGCACACCCGCACGCGCATGCGCACACACTGGAAGATTAAACTGAAAGGGCGGGGGTGCAATATAATTAGAAACTAGTAGAAAGGAAGAAGAAATGAAGAGATGATGATAACCATTTCGAAATTGCTCACCAAAAAAACTTGTGGATAATACTCATAGATCTCCGGTTCGAATAGTCTTTATATATTTACCAAATTCAAGAAAGGAAGAGATGATGATTGGTGATGCTTACTTTAATGGAGAAATATGAGGGTTTAGGGGCAAGCTAAGCTAATTAGCTATAGTTACTAGAGGTCTAGAACTACCGTACAACAAGAGAAGCTATATTGTTAAAGGTAGGTAGGTGAAAGAAGATGACACATACAAAACTAACCCCTCGGAAATTATTTGTGCCGTCTTTTTCCAAGTGCTAGTAATTAACGTGTTAATATCCATCAATTGGATTTTTTATACTATAGACAATTAAGGATAGTTTGAAATTGTGTAACTACTAATTAAAAGGAATATTTAGTTTCTTAACCATTATTAGCGAATTTACATATATATACGTACGTATGAACACTCATATAGCATAATTAAAGAGTTGGATATATAGATATATCCAATATCAAATTTAAAAAAAATAATGGATTTCTTCGACGTCTTTCTCCTCCAGCTTTGTTTTCGTCTGAAGTGTACCCTGTTAATTAGTTTGTGTTGTGTATTTTGCCCATTGATGGTTTGCCGTCTGTCAATTCTCTCGACCTCTCGAAGATCCAAATCTTTCTTTTTATACGAGCACGCACGTGATTCAGTCAGCGAGAACCACATACTAGGTAAATCAGCTTCCGCCAACCGACTCTACCTAGTAGTAGGGACTGGCTCGATCGGAGTAGTATATATGTAACTACTAATTAAAAGGAATATTTAGTGTCTTAATTATTGGTGAATTTTTTATCATAAGAAAAATTCATATAACATAATTAAAGAGTCGGATAGATAAGTCCAATATCAAATTAAATTCATCCATCCATAGCTATTTTACTAAACTAACATAATAAATATATCATATATATATATATATATATATATATATATATATATATATATATAATAAAAGAAATATTAAAATATTTTTAAAAATCAGTTATCTATTAAATTATATGAGATTCAATTAATATTTGATAAGTGCTATTTAATTTATATCTAGATTATTTTTTGAGTCATAATGATTTATAAAAATATTATGTAGCCACAATCCATTCGTGCATGACTATATATTTTTAGCAAACTAACATAATAAATATATTATATATTTACTAAAAAATATTAATTTTTTTTAAAAAAATTAGTTTTCTATTAAATTAAATGAGATTCAATTAATATTATATTAGAAAAAAAAAATCTTTTACCTTATAAATGTGAATTATGTTTATATTTTGAGAGAATCTAAATAAAAGATATTTAGATTATATATAATCTATCGAACTAATTTTATTTATATCTATATTTTTTGGTTGAAAAAATTATTTATATTATTATTATTATTATTTTTATGTATTGTAATATATCTAAATTATTTATAATATTATATTAATATATTTTTCGTATACGGCTAGTTATAGACATAAATACTTAACTTCCTTGTATAGAAATCTCCTTATATATATGTTCATGATATGATTGTGGTTACTAACTTTCAAAATAAATAATATACAAAATGCTTGAATTTAAAGGATACCAACTTTCAAAACTAATAATAAAATGCTTGAATTTAGCAATACGAAGACAAATTTTATTCGATAGTACGAATAAATCGACTCTGCAATTTAGGATCGTGTACATACACAACCCGACCATCCATGACTCCGTTTCAAACTGTGATACCATCAAGTATCCTCCTTGATTGTTAGAAAGAAACATTCTTGAGATCTAAGAGATCAAAATTAATTGAGTATAAAAATTGTGACTATAGATTGTCACTAGAGGTTGGATGTAGAGGACAAACAAGTGCCTATTAGAGTCATAATAACAATAGAAAGCATATGGAGATCGTGGATGGCAACGTGTTGTGTGTGTGTTTTTTTTTAAACAGTGGGCAAACATCAGGAGAGTTTTACGAGATCCGTAAAACACCTTCTTAAACATCCTGAAGGATGATGGAATATAATACAAGTCCCTATCAAAAGGAAGAGTCGATTTATTACAAATAATATCATGTATTCATGTCTAGCTATGTAGTCGGCTACTCTATTGGCTTATCTGAAACAATAATATTTGAATTCTATATGGTCAAAACTGGTAGTCATCGATTGGATCTTCTCCTTGAGTTTGGTATAGTACGGTAGATATAACTGGTTACATTATATTGTTACTAAGTATACAACATGCTTGGACAACTTGGTATGTAGTATTTGGTGGATTCACAATTATTGTGTCTTCAAATGGGTGAATCACAAACCATAATGGGTGATCCATGATGCTTATGAGCTAAGTAAGAAATTCAATCGACTAAATAAAGTCACACATAATACACTGTTGAATATCGAGAGAAAATGTTGTCATATGGCACACACCATATATTATTGAATATTGAGAGGGGGGAAGAGGGGTAGTCAAATAGTGTAAACCCATGAAAAGATTTGATGCCTCGGTTGATTAACAAAAAAAATGTCCAACTGAGGTCATCATCAATTGTTGCTTACATAAAAAATAAACATAAAAGATGATAATAATTGTGAGCTTGTGAGTAATAATAGAGTTAGGAATTGTTTTATAAGGGAGGCTCAATTTTTTTTAAAATAATTTTTCTCATATATGAGAGGGAATGTTAGAAAAAATATTTTAAAAAAATCCTTAAATTTATTATTTTAACAGTCATTTTTAATTGAAAAAAAATAAGAGAAGCTAGCAAAAATTTAGCCAAAGGAATTTGAACTCATGACTTCATGATTTAATAGTCAATTTGTACTAACTAAGATAAATAAAGTTTATACTTTATTTTCATTTTTTGTATTGTATTACTTTAGTTATAAAATTAGTAAAAAAAAATATTTTTAAAAAGCATGCAATTTTTTCCCTTCCCAGCTAGAGAGGGCTTAAGTCACCCCATTCCCTCTAACTCTTGCTTGCATGTGTGTAAGAGCTATTCAAATGGTACCAACCTCGGAGATGACAGAGACATGGACATATCATTTATGTTTTGCAATTAACATGAGATGATGATTTGACACATATCATAATATCATTGTGGAGAGTGATTTTCGAATTGTTAAAGTCGCTTGAGGATCATTAGAAACAACTCCCTTTGTTGCTATTCAAACGAGTTTTTATTTTTTTAATATTAAATTATATAAAAATTATTATAATATTTAGATTATCTTTTTTTTTTGTTTGTAGATGAATGTACATTATTTATTTTTGTAGGTTAATAATTTTTATAATTAAATTTAAAAATAATCATTATAATTTTATAATATTTTTACATGAAACTTGTGCATAGCACGGGAAATAAACTAGTATATACCTAAGTAATTTTATAAATTTAAATTAATCGAAATTTGATTAAAGCATGCATGGGTGATGGGTGTTTGTGGAGGTTGAAGCATTTATAGACACACACATATTATATATATTTTTACATATAATTAGTATTTTTATATAATAATATAATATAAGAAGTTTTTTATTTTTACAGTAGGCAAACAATAGGATGTATTGACGGGTAAGACTCATCTTTAATCGTCCGTACGTATGATGTTACAATGTCCATATTCAAAGGGAGTGTCAACATATTACAGATATTCCTAGTTCGAGCATTATAATCAGCACTTGAGTTTGATTCCCTGAAACAATGCATGAATCTGATGTTGTCAAAAAGACTCAAAACTAGCTAGTTGATTTTTTTCGAATCTTCTCGATAATTCTGAGTATTTCCCAGGGGTCTCTGGCCAATCCTGAATGACTTTGACCACGTCGAGATTGTCTCCTTTGATTATGACATTCCTTAGACCTCTGCCTCATGCTCTGCTTACTCCGATTCAGAAAGTTGAGGCTTCTGTTTGTAATATATATTGATCCTCGAGGGATCGAGACTTGAAAAATATCAATGACCTGGTCATTGCAGTCACGAATTATGCCACCGATATTGCAGTTGCCAAGTGGCATAACTGAGGCGTCAACATTTATTTTGTACAAACTCCTTGGTGGTATTTCCTACACTTCTGCAGGTTTTTCCTCTCTGTCTAATATTTTTTGGTTATGCCAGTAAGCAATGTTTTTTGGCTATCTGGGCCAGTGTGTCGTGTTTATCATAGAAATGTTCCTAACTTTCTTGAAGGGTTGTATGTTTCTCATTTCCCATATGGCTTGTCATAAGAAGCGTAAGTCATCGAAAAAATTATTTTCGTTTTTTATGTTAATGATATCTTCCAGCATGTTACTCGTAAGCCTCGATCGGAAATATGATTCCATGTCCCGTTATTTGTTGGTGATAAATTATATGAGCTTTGGTAATTGGGGAAATTAAAGGTATTGGGCATCTTCATCTTCATGGTTACACAAAATATACTAGGATGGTACTCGATCGATTGAAATATCTATTCAGGCTGTCAAACTAATATAAGGGAAAAAAACAATTTCTCTAATCAAAATATAAACAATAATTTAAGGAAAGATATATAAAAAAAATTATTTTATGTCAAAGTCTCAATCTAATTACCATTTTATCCAAAAAATGATTAATAGTTAATTAAATGATAAAATCGATTAATAAAAAAAGATGAAAAAATGAAAATTAATGACTGTTAAAATTTATAAAAATAAAATGAGAAAAACACATCAAGTAAAAACTATGATGTTTTAAGATTTTATATTGATAGATATAAATATAGATACATTAGTCTAGTACAAAAGTTAAGTAAAATTCATCTAAACTCGAGAAATTAATTTAAAATTTTATTTGTTAATTAATTAAGTACAATATATAGTAAATTAGTAACTGTATATATAGCTACTAGCAAGGTTGTTGGGTTGGCTCTACACATATAAATTAGCCTTATAAATATGCGTCCGTTGAGGGTGTTAATACCCCCAAACATTAATCATATTTCATCATTATTTCAACCCTTTGTTCATCATATCATCTCAACCCCCCCTTTTTCTTGTGTCAGCTTCAACTCCCCCCTCTTCGATCAATTCCTCCCCATTAATCATTTCCCCCAATTCATCAATCTCGCCTGCAATTAGCCTCTCAAATTACAATCTGCCACCATCTGTGTCTGCAATCTCACATGAAATTCAGCTCAATCTGATCGATCGGAGATGGCGCCGGAGAACGTGAGCATATCAGTAAACGGCCAATCCCGGGTGCCTCCAGGGTTCCGATTCCACCCGACCGAGGAGGAGCTCCTCCAGTACTATCTCCGGAAGAAAGTCGCCTTCGAGAAGATCGATCTGGATGTCATCGTCGAGGTCGATCTCAACAAGCTCGAGCCTTGGGATATTCAAGGTATAATCTTGAATCATTCAATTCAGCAAATACATTCAATTTATTGATGTATTTTTGTGGTTTGCTTAGAGAGGTGCAAGATAGGATCCACACCCCAGAATGATTGGTACTTCTTCAGTCACAAGGACAAGAAATACCCCACCGGGACCCGGACTAACCGAGCCACCACGGCCGGGTTCTGGAAGGCCACCGGTCGCGACAAGATCATCTATGGCAGTGGCCATCGGATTGGAATGAGGAAGACCCTTGTCTTTTACAAAGGCCGTGCCCCACATGGCCTCAAGTCCGACTGGATTATGCACGAATACAGACTCGACGACAACGGTGCCACAACTATGATCAACTCTAATGTAAGTACAAAAGTCACTCAAATACTGAGATTCAGTTTTATGTCGCTTCTATTTTATAATTTTCTTTAACTATCTCGTCTCTTCAGATTGGGGAGGCGGGACAGGAGGAAGGGTGGGTTGTATGCCGGATATTCAAGAAAAAGAGCCTTAACAAGTCAACATGCCGCGGCTCCAACACGACTTCGGCCATGGTGTCGTCGCCGTCGAACCTGCAGCCGAGCACGCTGACGCTCTCGCCATCGTGTAGCTCCGACGAGGGGTCGCTGGAGCAGATCTTCCTGCAGCAGATGGGAGGGAACCCCACAACCAATATCTCAGCCAACGAAAACGACGCCGTTTTCAACCAAAACGACAACAGCATCTCCCCAATGAAGCTCCCGGGCCTAGAGAGCCCCATGCCGAACCCAACCCCTCTTTGCGACGGTAATTACCAATTTGCCATCGACACGGAGATCCCAACCTCCGGCGGGGCGAGCGACTGGGCGTCGATCGACCGCATGCTAGCCGCTCACCTCAACGGGCAGCAACCGGCGGCCCCACCGGCGGACTATCAAGAGAGCGGCGTGGCGTTGGGAATGGGGAGATCGGAGTCGTTGAATTCGACGAACTCGCAGGGGTACTTGATGGATGTGGGAGCACAGGATTACTACTCGACGAGCACAGGAGAGGTGGATCTGTGGAGCCTAATCAACAGGTCGTCGTTGTCTTCATCGACGACATCGGACCATCTAATCTGACAGATCGATGATGAAATTCAAATTCACGCACCCGGCCAGAGTACGTAACGGAGCGGCCCCTTTGTCTTACAAAGTCGATCCAAAAGGTTCTCGTTAGTAATAAGTGGTCGATTTTGATAAAAAAAACTTATATATATGTATGTGTATATATATATAATAGTGTGAAATACGTTATATAAATACTATGTCAATTACGTACATACGTGTACGTAACGTTTTTTTATATACGGTCTACGGAGCGTACATCTTATATTATCTATACATGCAGTATATATACTTCAAAATAATTAAATATTTTGAAAATTAATCGAGGATTATATATGTAATAAGATAAAGTGCATATATAATATATTTAGATATTTATAATTAGATGTATGCTTTTCAATTCTCAAATATTATATATATATATATATATATATATATCAATATAGTATTATATAGATATATAAAATGATGTTCAAATTAAAATGGATCAAGCTCCCGTACATTTAAGGCACGATAAAATGGATATATAATTTATTTAGATATTTATATGTATGCTTTTCAATTCTTAAATATTATATATATATATATATATATATATATATATATATATATATATATATAAAATACGATAAAGTGGATATATAATATATTTAGATATTTAAATGCAATGGCGGAGCTGGGGTGTTCGGGAGTGCCATCCCCTTGCTAGAAAAAAAAAACAAATTTTTTTCTATATATTTAGAATTTCAAGGTAATATAATATTTTAAATGATATTTTAAACAAAAATGATATCTAGCTTGAGTTGTAAATGAAGGAAGGAGAATGAAAAAGTCTTGATTTAAATCTCAACCCCTTCACCTTTTATTTGTTTGTTTTATTACTCTCTCCGTTTATTAATAAGTGTCGTTTGAGTTTTCGACACGTTTTTTAAGGAGCTAAAAACTATATAAAATATTAACTTTTTTATTAGTTTTTTTAAAATAATTTTAAACTTATAACTAATATGTATAAAATTTTAAAAAAAATCAATTAAAAACTTTATATTTTATATAGTTTTTAACTCCTTAAAAAACGTACTAAAAAGTCAAACATCACTTATTTATGAACGAAGATAGTATATTATTATTCCTCACAGTTATTTCAATTGAAAATATTATGGTTAAATTATATTTATTTTTTATAATATCATATATAAACTAGATTATTAAAACGGACAACTCCAACTATATCGACTCCTTATTTGTAAGTAAGCATTAGAAAGGAAATGATGTTAATAAGACGAACCCCACATCTTAACTTGTTGATGGATCGATCTCCATATAAATATATAATACAAATTATAGAATGATAGTTTAAAACTTTAAATAGGTTTATACATATATAAATTAATTAGAATTAGCAAGCTAGGTGTACGTACGATGGTCAAAGTAAATAGCGAGTAATCAATTACGTAGCGCCGTACGTACGAGTCTATAAGTATATAATATAGCTGTAGTAGTGTGTGTTAAAGGCGTGCATTGACTACATAAATTAGGATCAACTTATATAGAATACACATGTATATATACAAATTCCGTATTATTATTAGGATCAAGTTCAGGGGCGGATCCTTTAAAGAACCAGGGGTGGCAGTCGTCCCCCAATCAAAACCGAAATTTAATATATATGTTATTCTCGTCGATAGCTTCGATTTGATATATTATAAGCTCAAATCCAACACCCGAGTAAAAAGTTATAAACATTTAAAGATTGAACATGTATATCATTTATCTAAGTGATATACTTCTATCGCAATTTTATCGTTTGTTAAACGTCGTAACTTAACACCGAAACCTTCAAATTATTATGCTATATTAAAATATTTGAAAACCGTGAAATAAAGTATATACGATTTGTGTTTTTATTCTAACTACACATCCATAATATTGATGATTTTTCGGGAAAAAAATTTTATGGTGTAATTTTTTGCCCCCTCAACTAGTTGTATCATGATCCGCCACTGATCAAGTTGTAGTGTATGTTGATGTCAGCTTGTATGTTGTTAGAATAACTAACTGAGATCCGGTTTGTATACTAGAGCAATATGTGTATATATGGTCATTTCTTTCTCAGTTGTAAGACGTCAATTCATTCTTGCTGAATATGAAACTCCATTTCTCATTCTCTCTGGTTTCCCCTCTTTCATTTCTTCATTCATGTTCAGTTGATTGTGCTTGATTGTTCTCTAGTTTCAAGCTCAATCTAATTTCATCAGGTGGAAGAGCTGCGACTGGCGGTGTCGATCGATCATGCAGAAATAATAAAGGCGAGGGGTGTTCAGTGTTTATAAAGGATGTGTCGTGGGATGTCCATCAGATCACAACCTGACTAATTGTCACGACTTACTTCATAGAGACTGGAATATCCGATTTCGTTTTCTGCCTCATATGACGAATTCTTATGCTTTTTTTTTTCTTTTCGTTAGGGTATCATTCAATAAGAAGTCATATTGTAGATGCCTCCCTAGTTTCATTGTAAGTTTATTGTGTTTTTTGACAAGGGTAACCCTTGTTTTTTTGGTAAATTACACGGGTAGTCACACATCAGATAAAATAATTTGTGTCAACCATGTAGACTCGGTTCTAATTCGACAAAACCATTCCGAAATATTTCAATAAAAAAAAAAACTTACGTACAGATAGTATTCACAAATCCCTGATTCAAACCCCGGATAACAATCCATGCTCCGACAAGGGTAGAGAACTTTTCCATTTCAGTAATTAATGAGTAACCCCTTGCACAATAAAAGACCGTATAATATATATGCATGAGGTCACAAATGACTAGTGAAGCTATCATCTATATATATACTATACCCCCGTCAACAGTGCCGTACATTTACATGCATGCAACTTCCATATAACGTGCTTTTTTTTATTTTGTGGGTCAGGTAGTAATGTAGTATATATTCATAGATACAATTTGATGAACTCATCAAATGTTCAAATTCTATACATATATGATGAACTCATTTTATTTATTTATTTTTCTAATTTTAAGGATTATACTATAAGACATGCATTATTGACAGAGGCGGATCATCTTTAGGACCGGTGGTGTCAGTCACCCCCCCCCAAAATCGAAAA
Organism: Persicaria tinctoria; assembly: GCA_037127255.1. Lineage (NCBI taxonomy): Eukaryota > Viridiplantae > Streptophyta > Magnoliopsida > Caryophyllales > Polygonaceae > Persicaria > Persicaria tinctoria. Next base: position 84,866,313 of record JBANSL010000011.1, on the reverse strand, counting down.
TGAAATTTAACATGCATATTCGTCTTGTCGATAGTTTCGATTTGATATATTATAAGCTCAAATCCGATATCTAAGCAAAAAGTTATAAGCGTTTCAAATTTCAGCATTGAATTACAATATTTCCTACATCATTTACCAAACCGATATATTTTTATTGTAATTATCATTTATTAATTTCATATCTTAATAATATATTCATATCCGAGAACTTCAAATTAAAAGGTTATATTGAAATATTTGAAAACCATAAAATAAATCATGCAAGATTTATGTTTTTATTCTAGTTATACATCCATAATATTGATGATTTTTCGGAAAAGAAAAATTAGGGTTTAATTTTACATATAATATTTTTTTATCGTAATTTTTCGCCCCCCAGTCAACAATTTCAGGATTCGCCACTGATTATTGAGGTGTTATTAGTAATATATACAAATTTTCAGAATATATTTCAAAACAAATTAGACGTTTTACTCTTTTCTATATATTTAATTAAATTAAGGCAGAATGAGTGTGATTTTGTGCCGTTTACTTTTGTAAATATGATAGGAATATCATACATATATATAAGTTACATAAAAGACATAAAGTGTAATTGAAAGGTGATTTAATTGAAAGTGAATAAAATAAATAAATAAATAAATAAGGGGAAGAAATTAGAGAGTGATATGATGAAACATTAGGTACGGTGACTAACATGCATGTATAGCAGATATATCAAAAGGACAATAATTTTGTGCTAGCTATCAGCTTTTAACTTACACATGGTGGGTGCAACCGTACTCCTTTCTAGGCTTTTGCCGTGGCAATAAAATTTGCCACGGAATATAATCAAGGGAGGGTGAAACCGCTGCATATACACACACTAATTTAAAAGGTACCCGGTTTTGAGTTAGAAAATTTAAAAAAAAAAAAAAAGTCTAATTCGACTACTCTTAGGGCTCGTTTGGTTTGTTGTGAGAATTTAATTTGATGAGAACTTATTTTATGAGAATTGAATCCCATAAAGTTCAATTCATGGGAGTGTTAAAAATATGATTTTTTTTTGTTATTTTAGATGATTAAATGAAGGAATTGAGAATTTCCATATTAAAAATGGTGGAAGTTGAACTTATCTTAGGGAACTAGATAAGTACACTTCCTCTAAATAAATTGAAGGAATTTAATTAACTTCTTAAAAGTTTTAATTCATGGGTTTTTAGATTTTAAAAATATTAACCAAGCATATTTTTTTCTTACTTCATAGGATTTACTTCCTGAATTTTTTAATTGTCAACCAAACAAAGCCTTATTTTTGTAATTAATTTCTTAATTGCTGTCCTGCAGTAGCTACTAATTTAATTTCTTGCTCATTAATCTGTGTAGGTTTATGCATTTAATTGTTTATTAGCTGTTGCTTTAATATAATGAGCCCCACACCTCATATTAGTTATAGTATCAATTTATAATAGTTTGCCCTTCAATTTTTGTGGGTTAGATGATGAGCCTAAAATTGACTAATTAATCCAATCTTCATGATGGAAGGGTTTCAACACCTTCAACGTACACCGCGATTTTTTTTATGATGTGGAGGTTCCGAGGTTATCGACTAATCCTCAACGGGTCGAACATTAGCCCGCAAAGCACTTGAGTCTAGGCGTGGCCACGGGTCGGACCCGCCGGGTCGACGGGTTTGACCCGTACAACCCGTCGGGTCACGGGTCGACCCGTAACCCGTGGCCACCCCTACTCGAGCCAGGCAAGCCGCAAGACAGACTAAACCCATGCCAAGGTAAACCAAGGCATGAGTACCCATACTGAAGCACAAATTGCTCATAGTGGGATTTGAACCCTTGATCTCATGGTAGTGAGACACAAGGAAGCACCTCACTCTTACCACTAGAGCTATTGTATTGAAAATATAAATCAAATAAGTTTTAAGTATTCTTATTATCAACTGATTTTAAAATGGAATTTCAGTCGGTTTATGTGTTGGAATTTAATGTGAATCCGTTCACATGAGTTCCAAATGGATTTAACACTAAAACTAGTTTTTGTGGAGTTTGATATGGGCAAGAAAATGAGCTACTAGATTCATCGACATACATTCGATAAATCTTAGAAATGAAATATATTAATAAATGGACAAAAAATTCATACATCCTTTTTCTTCCATATGGTAAATTTTAGTTTCTTATTTCTTCTATTTTTTCTTTGGAATCTTTTACCTTAATTTTTGGCAAATAATGGTATCTATTGATAAGATGAAGTTTAGATTGGGGCGTGGAGAGGAGAGAAAGATGGTTGGAGAAGAGAACGAAAGGTCGGACTTGAAAGAGACAATGGTGAAGAAAATTAGGGTTAGATCGAAGAGCCACTGTTAGAAGAGATCTTTGGAAGTTAAAGATGGATAGATCCTTAATTAATGGTTATAATTGCGGTTGTGAGATGGGTGCTACGACGATGACCGGCAACTGGTGGATTTTAAAGGACGACAGTTGGAGTAGATCTAGTGAAAAGCGAAGATTGTTGAGATTCCAAAGAGACAGGGATGAGAAAGAATGTCGATCAAAACATAAATGCTCGACTATCTAGGTCGAGGGTATGCACTCTCAACTCGGTAAAGTTCATTGAGGTAAAACAAGAAGCTTATAGAACGTCCATTGCCGAGGGTATGCATTCAACTCGGTAAAGTTCACCGAGGTTTAGAAGGAAGCGCTCATAGAACATTGTTGAGGGTATGTCATAGCCTCAGTCCAGATCGAGGAGCTCATATATATATATATATATATATATATATATATATTTCCGACTAATCCACCCCCTAGCTCGAAAACTCCTAAAAGGTGTCAAAAATCAAATAAATCAAGCGAAAAAGTCGAACGCATTCTCATATATCGTTTTTCAACACAATTCAACATCATTAATTATCATTGTTTTTTAATTTCGATTCAAACCCCGATCTCTCTTAATTTTCTCCTGGGCCAAAATCGTAATCATTTTATATAAAAATAAAAAGGACCGACTATAAATTATCCTGTCAATAGATGAAATAAACTCTTTTTCTTGTGGTTGTTCGATTTTTTTAAAACCCTTTTCCCCTCTTATTCGAAGGATTATTTTTTAAAAATAAATAAAAAGCAATTAAAATAGACTAAATGCGATTAGTAATCCATTTTACGACATTAACTGAATTATATACACATGACGCAATAGACGTCAATATTTAATTTAATTACCAGTGGAATTTGGGAGATTTAATAGTACAAATTTCTAAATTTAAAAAAAAAATGCTGAAAAGGACCCTTCACTTGTAGTTTGACTCCGTAGCTGTTGACTAAAGTGAGGGTTTCCAGTTTCCACACAAATTAAGACACTGTGATCAGTATCGGGTGTTTTTGTATTTTTCTGTTTCTAGAAATTTATATTTCCGTTATAAATGCATATCTAACCTTTTCTTATAGTATTAATAATTTAGAACTGATATTAGAGTGTATTTGATATTCGGAGTACGGAATGACTCATTGGAAAGGACTTGCGGGTGATACCAAAGGTCCCCAGTTCAAACATTGGATATGGCCGCTCTTTATTTACAAATTCAAGATATACGGAGTAATAAACTTTTCGATTTGTAGATCGCTATGCATGTGTTTAAGTTGAGCTTTTTTTTTAATAAATATTGATATGTGTGGTATCGTTTTGGAATAATTAAAACGGTATCGCTTTGTATTGAAAAAATTAATCTAATACAACAATAAATGATTTTGTTTTAAAATTATTAAAACATCATCACTTTTTCGTCCTTCGTCTACGTCCTCATCTCGTTCGGTCTAGTTGTATCTTGTTTCGGCTATATAGAGTGTTGTTGCTTGCATCTGCACCATCTTTGTATTTTTTGTTTGTTTTAGACGGTTTACTGTCTGCCGACTTGTCGGCCTTCGAAATTCAGATTTCTCTGACCTCGAATTTTTACCTTATCAACTTCGAAATTCAGATTTCTCTGACCTCGAATTTTTACCTTATCAAAAAAAAAATTGATAGATAAATAAAATAGTTAAGAAAAAACTAACAAAATAGGGATATCTAATAATGTAGTAGACCGGATTGCTCGTCTTGCCTACAGTTCTCCTGTCGATGAACATTTGGACTCTGATGCAGAACTTGTGGTTCTTGTCCGGAAGGACGCTCTAGGAAGGTGTCGGGCTGTGCGTCCTCGGTTTCCTGCCTAAATTCTTTCCTAGCTTAAAAAAAGAAAAAGAAAAAAAAGGGATATCAAAACAGTATATATAAAATAAACAATGAATCAATATGTAATTTTTGTACTATATGTAATTAGCATGTAATAACACGTGTAACCAGATGTAAAATTTTAAATTTATATAAATTCGTACCTATTTGTTGAAATCCGTAGTATAATATCTTAGTTAAGTCTTACTAACTCAGCTGAATTAAAGATGATGTACTAATCAATAGATCATGAATTCGAAACTCTCGTCCCTCTCATTGTAAGAGTTTAAGTGCATGCTTACCTATGAACAAAAAAATAAATATAACAACTGATCGATCATTTTAAAGTTTCCGCACTCAATTATAGTATGAGAATGTCAAGGTATTAGTAAAATAAAACCGACACGGCTCCCGTTTCACACAACCTAACCAGAGTTTCTTGGAATTTAAAACATGGCACGTACTAATTTTAATCGAGCAAGCTATAAAAAAGATTTACCCGTCTTTGGGCAAACTATAGAGAATGAGATTTACCCGTCTTTGATCGAGCAAGCTATAAAAAAGATTGAGATGCTTGACTCGCTTCAAGTATCAACCAGACCAGGCTAGCCAGTGTTGCACTTGAAAGAGCGTATTAGGATCCTACATTGATCGTGGAGTAAAAATAAACACCAAAATACAAGAGAGTGTGAACTTCTACACAGTTACTTAAACTTTTGTACTATCCCAACTTTATAATAAAACCAAAAATAAACCCGACAAACATGACTCTCGTTTCGCACACGGCGACTAGGATTTTCCGTACTTTAGCCGATCTTATTACGTAATTTATAATTAAACAATCTTATTCGTTTGATTTTTATTTTAATCTGACGCTCCAAATTTGCTCATAACAGGTCACTTGTTCGTATCACACATTATATGTTATGGGTCCAAAATATACTGAAATTGGGACATATTTTGATGGAAGCCAAATTATATATGAGCCAATGTAATTTGTTAGAATTATTTGGGTGTGGGATCAGGTTTTGTTGCCTCTAAAGTCTTTAACTGTAATAGATTCCCCTTTAATTCAAGCAGACAAGCACACATGGGCCACAGTGTCTCTTTAAATGCTATATATATATTGACACTGAAATTTCAAAACCCTAGTTTTCTCTAATTAATACTCCTATGTAAATAAAACCACTATCGGTGTATAGTATCCATCCCTTTAATTTATCATATTTGAAAATTATATTTTACCATATTTTTCCATTATTGTTAATTTTACAACTCAACATCGATCAACCCGTACGGTCCTATCTTGTATCTTCAAGCATTAAACCAAAATCTATATATATATACTGGTATACATACATATACTAAAATCGATACATTATCTATTTATCTATCTATCGATTAGTTAATTGACAAGAATACAAATAAAAAATATTTCATAGTCATACTTACAAAAAATATTAACGGATAAATATGTAGTATTTGATAATTTTATTTATATCTAGATTATTTTTTGCTGAAAAGAATTATTTATATCAAAATTAACTATTTAATAAGTGTTATTTTATTTATATTTATATTATTTTTTAAGGCCAAAATAATTTGTTAAGATATTATGTAGCAACAAGCCATCCGTGGATAGATATTTAAGTAAACTAACGTAATAAATATATACTAGATATTTAATATAAAAAAATATTAAAATATTTTTAAAAATCAATTATCTATTAAATTACATGAGATTCAATTAATGGTAGATTAAAAAAAAGCTTTAACCTTTAACTGTTTCTCTATAATTTCTATTATATGGAAGTAAAGTTCGATCATTGGTACAAACAAAAAAATATTTCTCAACTTGTATTGCAATATAATTCTTCAAAATTTTCTATTAAATAATTAAAAAATGCCACAAATTTAGAAAATTTGCCTTTCTCTTTAATCAGGTTCTCTATCTAAGAAAAAAAAATTCGTTGAAATAAAACATTAAAAATCTTTTCTAAACTGAACAATTTCAATAATTTAAAATAGCGGTTGGAGATAGAATAACAAATGACAGCAGCTGAACTAGCTATCCAACCTTCTTTTTTTTGGGTAACGTGAGAGTTTCGAGGTTGTAGACTAATTTTCTCACGGGTCCAAGTCTTAGTCTGCAAAGAATGTGAACTGGTAAGTCAGGCAGCAAGTCACCAAACAAGCTCACCCAAACTAATGAAGATTTGAGCATCCACTAATTACAGATAATGTGTAAAAAATGTGATTTGAATCATGATCTCTTACAAGGGTTATCTCTCCTTTACCACTAGAGTAAGGAGTTACTGGTTTGCTGGACTATATATCCAACCTTGTCCCACAATATATCCACCATATATGATCCATCTATTTATATGGTGTAAAGTTTTATTGGGAAAAAAAGGATTGAAAATAATGTGGATATTGTGGCCTCTAGATTTAAAAATTAGTGTGTGTGTATATAAACCTAGAGGCCTCTTTACTATGCATTATATAAAGAAAATAATTAAAGAAATAATATGAGAAAGATTAAATTGAAAAAGTTAGATTTATATAATTGATAGTGAGGAGGGTGTCCCCTCTCCATAACAAGTCAACTATAATCATACAAAAATCACCAAACCCTAAGGTGATGAAGGTGCTGAAGCACTTATCACTTTCCTTTTTGGTTACCATGTCTTATTCATAGGCCTTTGTTTAATTTGTTCTCTTCTGTTCATTTCCCACACGTTGTTTCCTAATTTATATATATTGCTACTTGCTAGCTAGTGTGTATGTATATTATATACACAAGGAATGGTTGCTAACTCGTTTCTGAAAAAATACCATAAATAACAATAAAATTAACACTAGCCTTATATATTCAGAATTCATGATTAGATATAGAGTGAAAATGATGACCAAAATATAAGAGAGTTTGATAATTACTTAATACACTAACTTAAGTTTTCTCCCATAGTAATTTTTACAGTAACAATTCAAAATCATGATATATTGTACGTACCAATTATTATGAAGACTGAAACTTGTACACCCATGCGTAGAGGTGTTGTTCGAGTCGAACGAGCCGAGTAGAGGGCTGCTCATATTCGGCTCGTTTTTTGTTCAAGTTCGAGCTCGGCTCGATTTTTTGTCGAGCTTAGAAGTGAGCTCGAGCTTGTTTTGCTCGTTTTTTGTCGAGCCGAGGTCGAGCTCGAGCTCGTGTTATTGTTGTAGCTTGTTTTTGCTGGAAGTTCGTTTATGTGCTCGTTTCTGAGCTCGAGAGCTCGTCTGAACGCCTGAAGTGAACGGGACTGATTTGAGAGAAACCCTAAAACTAAAAGGGAAAAAAAGCACAAGGGTAAATTTGTCTGAGCTATACGAGCTACTCGAGTTCGGGAACCGGCCGTTCGAACTCGGCTCATTTTTCAAATGTGAACGAGCTCGAGCCGAGTTTTTCGAGTCGAATCCGAGCCGAATCTGAACGGCTCGTGTTCACATAACACCCCTACGCATGCGAGGCCGGAGTTTCAATTACCTCAACCTCAAGTGTATACGTTTTTACATTAACAAGTGGTCTAAATTAAATAAAGTTAAAACGCAACTAATTATTAAATATTATTTTTTAGGATTGTAAAACTTTATAAAAAAATTTATTATTATTATTATTATATATATATATATATATATATATATATATATATATATATATATATATATATATATAAAATAAACAACATAATATTTATACGATTTATGTTGTATATTAAAATTATTTAATTCGAATTTTCTATCCTATGTGCCAAGGGCATAAGATAAGAGACCAAATTGAAAAATATTTTTCCTAGATACACCCAATTCGCCATTTTTAAATTAGATTATTGGATTCACTTATTTACTTTTAGAGTTTTCTTTTTCAATAAAGTATTCTTATATTATTCCCTTGGGACACACAATAGATAAACCGATGCACTTTATTTCTATACGTGCACTACTATTTTTGGCAAGCCCGAAGTTTACTCCAAAAATACATGCTTTTAATTTTAAAAATATAATACAACCGTGTCGATTTTTAGATTTTTTTAAAACTCTATATATTAGAGATATATTAGGATAGATTTATTTTGATATTATTGTATTATAATAGAATCATTGATATTATTATATTAGATATATATATATATATATATATATATATTTTGATATAAGTTTAATTTATCGATATCTTTATCTTACTTATTTCTCAATTAGCACTGTAATCTCCCTAGCCATATAAATGATTCAATAATAACATAGTAAATGTGAGTTTTATCTTATCTAATATGAAGTTTTCTCCACCAATCTATTAGGGTTTTATCTCTCTAAATTTTAGATGTCATTAGAGTGGGTTTCGAGCATGTCTTACCATCTTCACGAAACACTTCCACTACCCTACATTTTTTTTTTAATCGTCTAATCATATTTTTAGCATAGCATATAGTTTTCGAGCACAAGGTTTGGGTACTAAATTAGTAACTTATTCTTGAAAAAGTACATAAAAAGTTTTCTATGAGTTTTGGTTAATTAAGTGGTTGCTTGATTGCCGTAGAGATCATACTTAATTAGGCAGTTTCAAGGCTAAACTCATTTGTGTAGTAATGAGTGGCGGAATGGTAGTTCTAGTCCCTAGCCTCTATCTTAAAAATTCTTATTTGTACACATGTATGACTCCTACCTTTGCTTTCTATTTTGTGAGTTGTTATTTGGTTCTATAGATATACAGTCTCGTCAAAAGTGGATTTATGAAAATTGATTATCTAACCCGATGTTTTTTTTTTGGATGAGGAAAAAGTTCGACTGGTAAACCTAGCCAATCGTATTTTGACGGATGAGATCATGTAGACCTATATGTGTGAATAATGCTTGCCCACCCATAGAGCGGCAAAGAGTTACTACCTTATCAGTCACTCTATTACGTACCAAGGCGGGGTACATGCAAATAAACAGTTTGGAATATTATTAAGCATCATCTTAATGTCTCCCATTGTTAACTCGGTTACCCACGAGCATCTTCCATCCATTTGTAAATGTTTGATAATGATATAAGAATCTCCTTCAATTTGTATGTTGTATTCATAATTTTTTCGCTTTACTTACACCTTCTCGAAGCCTAGAGCTTCTATAACTAAAGTTCGTGTTGTTTATCAACATTCTTATATCCTATTGAGATGGATCTACCTTGCCAGTCTCGAATTATGTAACTGATGGTGCTGTCTTTCTGTAGGTTTACAGATCCGTCGAAATTTAATTTTAAGATATCTTCTTCTTACAATTTCTTGTTTCATATTTGAACTCGAAATTTAATTTTAAAATCTCTTCTTACAATTTCTATAGGTTTACAGATCTGTCAAAATTTAATTTTAAGATCTCTTTTTAACCGAATGGAGTCTCCATCCGATTAAAAAAGAAAGAAATAAAAAGAGCTCCTTCCCAATTCACATTTGGTTGATTGAAAAATGATTGAGCTAAATAATCAAAAGTGACTGGTTAATTAGATCATTATTGTGAAATGATGATTAATCGGGAAACACGTTTTTTGGTTAAAATTACAGTTGTGTTTTTTTTTTATGTACTCGCTCCTTAATCAATTACAGTTGTTTTAAAGCAACTTAATTAACTTTTCTCGAAAGGAAAATGCATATGTATACAACTTGGTAATTGTTGGCAATTTCTTGGGAGTTTACAAAATTAAAGATTCTTGATTGATTTAATTACCTTTTTGAGTTTAAAGCAAATCCTAATTTGATGGAACAAGCAAGGGTGTGAAATATATATACGGTTCAATAAAATTTTCAAAACACCATATACTGTACTATTAATATATTTTGAAAACTTAAAAGTGGCCGGTGGGTTACGTTAATTATTAAGTTTAGTATTATTTTAATGGTTTTTCTATCCTATGCCATTGGATCATATCATAAGATTTCCGTTTTAATAAAATTATATCCATAATTCAAATGCATTAGTAAAAATTTAAATTAGATTCTTATGGTCGCTTATTTTTGATAAGGTATCTTTTTCAATTAATATCTTATCCTATGTCCGGATAGAAAGATTATTATTTTAATAGTGACTAGTGGGTATTTGTACTTCTACGCCCGTGTGCTACGCATATATCATGTTTAGTTTAGTCGGTAAAAGATGAGTGTATAAGATTATATAAGAAATAAATACATAATATATAAACACAATTTTATTTGTACATAAGATTTGTGTGTTTAGTTTAGTTGGTAAAAAATAGTAAATATATTACGATGACAATGTTTCAAACCTCATAACTCCTTTTTTCTACCAATTTTTTTATTTTTTAAAATTATTTTTTTCAGTTCAAGTTGATATATTCAAACCGAATTTTACGATAAGATTTTCTTTTTTTTAAAAAAATATTTTTCATGCTATATATATATATTCAAATTAAATCAATTTTTTTTCCTTAGCAACTTTTTAGTTATAACTTAAATCTAAACACGGTGTGTGTGAAAAAATTCATTATAATATATATCTAATTTTTTCCCATAAAATATATAATTTCTCTCCCTCAACAAAATCCTACGCCACCACTAAGCAAAATTGTTTTCGGAAGGCGCTTCCTTATATTTCATCTAGTCAGCGGTGCTACTATGGTGGTGTTTGACTTGGTTCTTCGTGTATGTTTTCGAGTTTATGCTCTTCATTTAGCCTAGTCTCCACTTTTTGTATGGCACGGTCAGCCTATTGTTATTTTCTGTTTTGTGTTTTTCTAGTACTATATCATAGCGGCTAGTCCGTCTATCGATCCGTCAACCTCTCAAAATATTAGATCTCTCGAATCTTTTCTCATATATATATATATATATATATATATATATATATATATATGAGAATTGAACAAATCTGCAGCATATAAACAACTGCGATTTCTGAAGTAATTGGACGTCTAAACAAATCTGCAGCATATAAACTTAGCCGATCTGTTCACTACAAGCTTCTCCTCATCCTGCGATTTCTGAAGTTCTTTCTTCATCTTTTAAACCTTCAAAACTGAATGAGTGCATCATATAAACTTAGCCGATCAATTCACTCCAAGCTTCTCCTCATCCTGCGATTTCTGAAGATCGGCACTCCTCATCCTGCGATTTCTGAAGTTCTGTCGATCTGTTCACTCCAAGCTTCTCCTCATCCTGCGATTTCTGAAGTTCTTTCTTCATCTTTTAAACCTTCAAACCTGAATGAGTGCAGCATATAAACTTAGCCGACCTCCTTATCTTGAAACTTCTTAATCTCTTTCTCCATCTCCTTCTGCAAATTCATAATTTGTTACTGCTGTAGGTGAATATTTTGAATTCAGCTGTAAGAAATTTAAACTTGAGAAGATGAATCGCGAAAATAAAGCAAAACAACAAAGCAAAATCGGATCTCCAAAGATAAATCTCCTATATGCAACCATAATTAATAAATAAAAATAACAGTTCAAATAACCAAAATATTACACATTTATCCTCTAAACTTTCTCTTATTTAATATAGGCCGAGATTTTGATTAACCAAATTAATACACATTTATTCATAATCGACTTTATATATATTCAGGATCGATTATCCTATAAAATTTTGTTTAAACTATTTGAATTATTAAACACTTATATCTTTCTTAACTAAAAGATTGTATATCTAGGTAACTAAAACCGTTTTAATTAAAATAATTACAATTTACAGATCTGCATATATTTTTATATTAATTACAAACCATTCGCTGTAACTTTTTTTTTAATTCCATCCGTTATTGCTTCAATTACCCAATTCAGATCTCCAGAGATTTTTATCCTAAATTTGGATCTCCAGATATTTTTAAAATTTTGTTTAACCCGTTTTAATTAAAATTATTAAACTTTACAGATCTCCCAAGATTTTTAAACCAATTCTGTTCTTTTATTAATAATTAAAACATTAAAATCTGCAGAGATTTAATCAAACCAAGTCTGTTACTGTTTTTTTTAAGCAATTTCGGATCAAAAAATCAATTCAATTACCTAATTAACCAATCTTTATCTCATTTCTGTTACTTTTTCTTAAAATAGTTAAAACAATTTATTCAATCAGATATGATGAGATTTGTTTAAACCGTTTACCTCTCATTCACCCTAACCTAACTAGCAAGACTACTCTATATAATCAGAACCGAGTATCACAAATAACTCGCTTCTCCTCCTTCCTCTTCCACCGTATCCTATCTATTTCTCCCTCTCTGTCAACCCTCTATCTTTTATGTTTTATTTTTTGAATACTAATAATGTTTAAACCTTAGACAAGTTGTCAAGATTGAAAAGGATTAGAAGAATGGAGATGTTGGAAATTTGCCCATTATGCTTTCAACTCCAAGGATTATTTTTATTAGTTTATTGACATTATTCGATCAAGACATTGTCATTTGATTATTCTGTTTCTCTTTGTTTTGTTAAGCTTGGAAATTATTTTATCTATTTATATTTGTCCTAATTTTCTTTTGTTTTGCTTTGTTAACTATTTGTTATCTTCCATAAAGTTTCTCCTACCACTCCTCCATGTTAATTGGAAATGTATATCATATAAATGCAAATAATTAAAAAACAGTAATAATATTCTTTGAAGTATCACTTGCCTGCCCTCCTGTGTACCCGTCCAACTCTGCAGCAGCTCCGCCATATCGTCGAAGTGAAGTTCAATCCGCTCCATGTCCTATCGTCTTTCACGGAATACAAAACATTCAGACAAGTCTATGAATCTTTGTATAAGTCGATTGTAAAATGAAATTGTAAAGAAATCCAGAACTCACCTATTTGCCAATCTTTCCCACTGTACATTTGTTCTTTTTTCTTCTACTTGCTTCTCAGATCGAGGTTCATTCACCAAGGTTTTTAAAGGGAGCAGGTCGCATGGCCGGATTTCTCGACACGCAGCCTTGGGGGTGGTGGTTGCGAGTGGTCGGCCCGTTGCAGCTGTTAGGGATGCGAGTGGTACCGGAATCGATTGGTGGGCGAGTGGGTGCAGGGCGGAATTCCTCTACAGGGATGCTTGGGAGGTTGTGGTTTCGAAAACATAGATAGAAGATGGTGATGCGAGCGGTCGGCGTGACACCTCTGGAAGGGGTGCGATTGGTGGCCGGATGAGAACGGTGCGACACCTAGGGAGCACAGTGACGATCGCAATCGAAGAAGATTGATTCTGTAGAGATTCCAGGGTTTCAATTTGGGCGTTTAGCTTGGAAGAGGAGGAGGAAGGGTTTCAATTTGGGCGTTCCTAAATGTTTTTTATTTTAACAAACCCCTTTGTTTCACAAATCAATTTATTTAATTTACATGCCCCCTATTATTTTTATTTTTTCTTTAACATTTTTTTTCTCGGTGGTTGACCCTTAAAAAAAACGATATATTCTAATTAAAATAAACATACAATCTGAAAATAAAATTGTTTTACCTTTTTTACTCATATTGCTTAATTATCGATCCTTATTAATTTATAAAAAAAACTGAAAAAATAATAATAAATATAAGAACAGTCTAAACCAACCAAATATCTAACTTTATTTTTTTATTAAGAAAACCACGTATATATCTTATCAATTGGGTTTATCTACACGAATTAGACTAAATTACGTAGCAATTTCAAGTACCCATTAAGAAAACTTCGTCGAATTCATCCTCACATTTTTTTTATCTATTATTACTTAATATACCTATATTAATATGACCTATTTTTATTTTACAGATTTCTTAGACCCGACGGTACCTCCAACCCCAAAACTGCGCAACGACGCCTTGAATTCTCCGACAATATGGATGAATGAAATTGTTGGGATCTACATAGCACCTTTTAATTATCGATCGACTATGTGACTTTAGTTTGCGGAACCCGTTTATTAGATTTATCATTTATCATTTGGATGTTTCGATTTGATTTATTTTTATGATTATTTGGATGTTTCGATTTAATATTATTTCACTATATACTTTTTCATATTATCATAATAAATATTATAATATATCTATATATAATTTAAATATATATATAATTTAGATAAATCGTGATAGCATATTCTAAAATATATAATATATTTTACAAATCCCGTGCGTTACGCACGGGTACTGTGTAACGCACGGGATTTGTAAAATATATTATGATAATATCTTTTAGAACAACATAATATATTTTACAAATCCCGTGCGTCACGCACGGGCACTATGCTAGTATATATATAAAGCAAAACTGTTTTATAATGTTAACTACGAATTAAATCAATTATATATACCTTCATCAACAAGTTGATCGACGGTGAATATTGAGTATGACCCACACTTTATACACTTAATTACCAAATCACTCGCTTATAAAGAAGTCAACATTTGAGTCCGAACACAACGTTAAGTGTTAAACGTACTTAACTCAAATCACTTCCTTAATTACATCGTAGAGAGAGATTAATTTATTTATATTTATATGATGATGGAGACCAAAAGCATCCATGTGGGATCCTTCCCCCTGCCCAACCACAAGGTGCAGTGTTTGGTGCACAAAAGAGCTAACAAATTAATTGGATCGGAATATATGTGTACAAATGATATAAAATTTTACTTAAAAGTCAAGATTAGAATAAGAAAAATATAATGGAAAAGATTCACTCAATTTGAATGTTTAAATCCCATAAAAATATTATTAAAAGAGGGTTAAAATAATTAAAATTGGGGTGTTTACTAGAATGTCCATATTTTTAGCCTTTATTAGCATTTTGTCCACCAACCTATCCATATTAGCTAAATGCCCACACGTGTTGCTGAAACTGCTGAAACCGAAGTTGCTGAAATTCATCAAAGTACCACGCAGAAATCGGATCCCCATCCCTCTCGATGTCCCTCATCAGGTTTGAACATCATCAATGGAAGACGACGATGAGATCTTGGAAAAGAAACTGTCTGATCATCAATGGAAGATCTAGATCTCGAAACAAAAATCACAATTAGCCTTTTCAAAAATAGAAATCAGTAAATCAAAAACCACCTTTACAGCGAAATCAAAATCTTCTGCAAACGAACTTGCTGAAATGGAGACAGTTATGGAGAAAACAAATAACTGAGAGGAGAAGGGGGGGAGGGGGAGAGAGAGAGAGAGAGAGAGAGAGAGAGAGAGCAACATGAGAGAGGAACTTGCTGAAATTGGAGATTGAAACAAGTGAAACCGTAACATAGCTCAGAGGCTTCGGTGCTCTGTGCTTCACAACGAGATGCGATTGTGTGCAATTGGCACCGACATGACAGCGAAGGAGGAGATCCGGCTCCAAGGTCGCCTCCATATCCATGGCTGCTAACGAAGGAGAAGGGTGGCGCCTATGATCCAACAGAGAGGGAGGGAGGAAGGTCGCTATCGCTGCCGGAGGACAAAGGCACCGTTGGCGGATCGAGGCCGAAGGAAGGTCATTGCTTCCTCTCATCGGAGATAAAGCCATGGGAGACAAATCTCCGGACGAAGTTGCTATGCTGAACGCGGAGAGAGAGAGAGAGATTAGGTTACATCTCAAGAGGGCAATTTTGTACGTCCATAAAATTTTAGGTGTACAAAACCCCAATTTACCATACTTGGTTGACACTCTCTTAATAAGGCCGAAAATTTAGATAATCTTTTTAAATATAGACTCTTAACTTGTATTTTTAGAGAATAGGTTAGAGTTCATCAAAATAAAATATAGGTTAGAAAATCCGTTAATTAAATTACAATGTAAAATAATGAAAATGAAAAATATTTAAGGATTGTGTGTATTTTTTAATATTTACTAGTAAAACAAAAAAATTGTCTAACTTAACTTATTCTCATTGCTTTGAGAAAAGAAGCAAATATTTTCAAATTAATAAAAGTTAAGCTGTTATGATCCACAGGTCGATTAGGAGAAAGCTTTGGCTTAATTCTATAGAGAATTGAGATAGAAATAAAGAGACTTGGAGAAGAAAGATGAAATGTTCAGAGACGGGGATACAAAGGAGAGAGATAGAGATTAGAAGAGAGATTAATTAAGACAGTGACTGGATTTTTACCTGAATAGCCCCTATAATTACCATGTGTACGTAAGGATATTTATACCCTAAATCCTTAATCTATCTATTAATATTACTAATTCTGCTAGCATTTTGCTGACGTATCACGCCCATAATTAAAGTTGGATTTTTTATTCAAATGAGATTTTCTTATTGGTCAATATTATTATGGAAACTTTAAAATATTTGTTTCCTATTTTAAATATGATTTGAATCCGTTCCTTTTTTTTTCCGGTTATATTGCGGTAAATATTGAGACATGTTTCAATTTTTTTTTCCGATTGCAATATATCTATCTATCTATTAATCTATTAATTAATTAATATTACTAATTCTGCTTGCATTTTGCCGACGTCTCACGCCTACAATTAAATTTGAATTTTCTATTCAAATGAGATTTTCTTATTGGTCAATATTATTATGGAAACTTTAAAATATTTGTTTCCTATTTTAAATATGATTTGAATCCGTTCCTATTTTTATTTTCGGTTATATTGCCGTAAATATTGAGACATGTTTCCATTTTTTTTTTCCGATTGCAATATATATATATATTACTAATTCTGCTAGAATTTCGTTGACGTGTCACGCCCACAATTAAAGTTGAATTTTTTATTAAAATGAGATTTTCTTATTGGTCAATATTATTATGGAAACTTTAAAATATTTGTTTCCTATTTTAAATATCATTTGAATCCATTCCCTTTTTTTTATTTTCGGTTATATTGTCGTAAATATTGAGACATGTTTCCATTTTTTTTCCCGATTGCAATCTCTTTTCGGTTATATTGCTGATGTGTCACGCTCATAATTAAACTTGATTTTTTTATTCAAATGGTATTTTCTTATTGGTCAATATTATTGCTGAAATTTTAAAATATTTGTTTCCTATTTTAAACATATTTGTTTTCTATTTTTATACTAAAATATTATTTAATTTGATATGTTATATGTCAATTTGTGATCTATTTTAATCGTCTACGTACATTGAACATTCGTCAATTCTTGGCTGATTTTATTCTTGGATATTGAAATTGTTGATTTATCATTTTTAACCGATTGCAATATTCCCCACAATGTCTACATACAATGAACATGTAATAATCAATTTGTAAATATTCGATTTCAAAAATTAATTATAAAAATCAATTAGAGCCAAATAAGTGTTTTTTTATAATTTAATTATTTTAGACATCTTAAATGACTATCGAAAAATAAATAATATTTTAAGATTCACAAGCATTGCTAATGCTTATTTTACATCTTGGATGAGGCTTCTTAGATCACTTTTCTACCTTTAAGGATCTTTTTTGTTTACCATCTTACCTTTATTTTCACTATTTATTTTTCTATCTTTCTAACCATCTTTCTCATGAAAATAATCAATAAGTTATGTACATCTACATATTTAAATTCAAAATTATTCACACAATCATGTGTTTATGATTTTTTAATATTTGCACGGGAGCTTATATTTTACTTTTTAGATCTATGCTAATGATAATAATTATATATTTATTTCAAATTATATTAGATGGTGTGTTTGAGTATTATTACTACTTGACCTTATTAAATCATTTTCAAAATTTGTATCGTATCTCTTTCCAACTAATTTATAAATTATAAAAAAATATTTTATACATATTTTTGTTGTAAAATAATGTTCAAATTAAAATGGATCAAACTCCCGTGCCTTCAAGACACGGGTATTACACTAGTTAATACCTAATAGGCTAATACGAAGTATCTATTAAGGTCATTACATAAGCTAACAATGGAAACATGACAAAGAATTGTGTTTGACATATGACAAAGGGTTGGCTAGGGGGGTGTATCAATAAGATTAATATTTTTGTCATTTAAGTACTTATTAGTGTGATTAAATGATATAGTATGTACATATACCATGTGACACAAATACCGTATTTAATACGGATAGACATTAAAATTTTAAAAAAATCACATGATTTTAAAAAAAAATTGAAATTAATGTATTTCTTTTTTAAATTAAAAAAGTGATGACATATATATAATATGACATATAGAACATGTGTGCTTTATTTATTAATATTAACAAAATGCTATTGTTGCAATAAAATTTTGAATACCCGAAGTACCAATTTTTTCCATTTTAATTTTTTTATATATTATGATAACTTGAAAATCAATTATAGAAAAAAGACATGCATATAGTTTTCTTTCTTCATTAAACCATTTTCCCTATTTTTATTAATAAAATAAATGTTAAACTCGGTTGGTCCTGGTGCGGGTCAAGACGCTGGAGGGAGGTCGTGTGTGTGGGCCCACATACGGGAGACTCGATCAACACATAAACCCGAACGGGGTTTCATCTCAAAACCAATTGGCTATGAGAGGAGTAGCCCACCAACCTTATATGTTGTTCAAGTATTCTCTAAACTACCGATGTGGGACAACCACCATTCCAACACGCCCCCTCAAGTGCAACGACATTTTTAGCCAACAAGTTGCACTTGCCACATGCGCCTATATGGGAACCAATGCCCACGACATGCCACAAGGCCAGCCAGCGATCCCACCAATCCGAAGACCGAAACTAGCCGAACCCGGCTCTGATACCATGTTAAACTCGGTTGGTCCTAGTGCGGGTCAAGACGTTGGAGGGAGGTCGTGTGTGTGGGCCCACATACGGGAGACTCGAACAACACATAAACCCGAACGGGGTTCCATCTCAAAACCAATTGGCTATGAGAGGAGTAGCCCCCAACCTTATATGTTGTTCAAGTATTCTCTAAACTACCGATGTGGACAACCATCATTCCAACAATAAATAATGAATTTCATTGATTAATTTAGGCAAACCATTTTAAAATGTTTTAGTGGGGTTACTCACTTACTCATATATATGATTAGTAGATGTTTAGCAATTAATTACCATGATAATGTGAAATGAATTGGATATATATATATATATATATATATATATATATATATATATATATATATATATATATATATATATATATAGGGGAGATATCTAATGAGAAGTAACATTTAAATGAGAAGATGAGAAGTAAGCCTTATACCCTTTAGATTAAAATAATTTTTTTTATATGGATATAGGGGACATATCTAATGATAAATATATATATATCAATGTTTTTTTAAAATTAATTTTTATGCTTTTTTTTAGATGATGAATGAAAAAGCTAATTTAAATTAGCATAAAAACCCTAAAATGAACCTTAAATCACCCTCTAGATAAATAGCGTAAAAAATATTTTTTTTAAAAAAACATTGATATATTTCTCATTAGATATGTCCTATATATCCATATAAAAAAATTATTTTAATCTAAGGGGTATAAGGCTTACTTCTTATCTTCTCATTAGATATCTCCCATATATATATATTAGTGATCCATGCGTAGATGAGAAAATGAGCAAGGGATATGTAGAAATTTTATGTGCAACACTTTTTTTTTTCTCAATTATTTTATTATATTTTATAACTATAAATATTACATTAGCATGTGATGTACGACACTGATTTTAATTGTGTTGTTAATTTCTTTTCCTCTACGATCTCATAAATTGGGCCCTAATTAATTTGGAGCTTAATTACATAAAGAGATATTCTTGTTTGTGTCACTCATGTTGCTATCAAAATTAGTCAATGATAATATAATTGATGTAATTAGGACAGCTAATCAAAGAGTTAAGTGGGCTTTAATCTTGATCGAGTTAATCACGGTAGGTAAGTAGGGTATGTGATGTACCTCTCTCATTTCGTCCAAAGGTTCCATCCCCCAACTTGAAACATTTAATACTAAAATAATAATAACCCGATTAAAATTGTAATTAGTTGAAATATTTCTATTTGAAAATAAATAAAATAAGAATTAAAAAAAAAATGGAAGGCTTAAAATGAGAATTTGAAGATTGATTAATAGATGATTAACAATTTTAACACCGATCTGTATTAGACATTTGATGTGATTAGTCTCTTATCTCCTTGTTGGAGATCTCGTTAGGATATCTAGTTATATTTAGTACTCTATCTGTTAACTAAAATATGTTATTTTAAAATTTGCACACTTTATAAGAATCCAACCAAAAAGTACACTAATCATAATTAGTGAGAATACATATTTTTTCATTATTTTGAAAACTACTACTATTATCTATGTTGCACGGAAATAGAAACGGAAATCGGAAGGGAAATGGAAATGAAAACGGGAAACAGCAATCCAAATTTTGTAGGAAATGGAAACAGTCGAGGAAATGGCAATATGAATTATATGTTCTTTTAAAGGTCTAAATAAGAGCAATAAATATATCACCAAGTTATATAGATAGAATGCAACATTAGGCTACAAATTGAAATGTTCAATACTGTGATATAGAGTGTCTTTTACTCCATCAGTTGCAGATCGAGTCGGATTGTTGGCTTTGTTTAACGCTATGACTTCCGCTAGGACCACTACTCGCATTTGAGGATGACATAGTTAGAGCCGAGAGGGAGAGAGCCCTGAGCAATTGAGAGTTTACTTGGAGAGCACACCGAGAAAAGAGAGAGAGAGAGAGAGAGAGAGAGAGAGAGAGAGAGGGGATCGTCAGAAGGGAGGAGAGGAGGAAAACAAAAAAATGGGAGAGAAGGAGGTGGCAAGGCTAGAGGGAAATGAGAGCTTCAGACGGGATGAAGGGGAATGAGAGCTTCAGACGGGATGAGGGAAATGAGAGTTTTGTTGTTTATCTTTTTTTCAATTATAAAATTAGTGGAAACGCCACCTAGCAGGGTAGAAATGTTTTCTGACCAAGCGGAAACGGTCAAAGTTTCTGACTTTTCTGGTCAACGAAACAGTCAAAGTTTCTGACATCTCATAAACGTTTCTGAGGTGTTTCCGCGGAGTTTCGGAGTTTCTTCAAATCTAGAAACGAGAAACCGCTATGAGATGGAGTTTCGGGGTATCATAGACTATTATTTCTCTAATCATTAGAACAACCATTTTGAAAAATGGATACTGAAATATCTAAAACGACATTTTTTTCTTAACAAGATTATCTCTCTAAAACAACATATTTTTTCTTAATTAATGAACAGAATATGAAGGATAGATTTAGTTTTGCATTAAATTGTTTAGGTTTAAAAATAATAATAATAGTACGAGGTTTATCTACTTGTATTTAGATACGTAAATAATAATAAAAAACAGTTTTTTATATTTAAATATCAATATATTTACAAATATTAGTTTCAAATTTTTTAAATCTAAAAGGGGAAAAGGTTCCAAACCCTCTATCATTCGATATGTCATCTCAATCTCATCCTATTTTTCAACCCATTCTCTTTATAAGCCTTACTTAAAATAAAAATAAAAATAAAACAAAAGAATACAAAAATGTAGATTTTTTTATAGAAAGAGAATAAGAGGGGATGAGATCCAATTCATTTGGTTGTTTGCTTTTTATATTGATGCTGTCGATTTTTTTTATCGATCTCAATCGGGAAATCAAATCACTTTTTTTTATGATAATTATTATAGTAGAAAGTAGAAACCAATGATAATCCCATTTCATATTTGAGTAGACTCACTAAACCGACAAAACACTCTCTCACAAATAATAAAAATATGGCGAAATTGCAGGAAACCACCCTTTAAATAGGATAGTTTGCATAAAACCACCCTTTAAATTTATTTTTGCGGCAAACCACCCTCTAAATGTAGTAGTTTGCGGCAAACCACCCTTTAAAATACATTCATTTAAAAAAACACCCATCAACACTTGTAATTAAAAATCTATTAATTAAACCAAAATTTCTCTTTTACCTGCGAAAATATATACGGAGTATTATATTTCAAGGTTGTTAGAACGAAAATAAATTGTATTTGTATGCTTTTAATTGTAATCTAATGAATGCCATTACATTTGAAATCTCTTCTTTTTCTTTTCTCAAGCATTATGTTTGAAATCACTTGAATCTATATTTAAATCTTTATGTATTATATTAAATATATATATATATATATATATATATATATATATATTAATTTATAAGAATGAAAGATGATGTGTCATCTACATCTACTATTAATATATAAGTCTTTATGATGATTTAACATAACCCACTTTTTTTTTAGAATCCCATAACCAACTTATTTTTAGGTGTTTAAATCAATAAGCTTCGGTTACAATTATATTTTAAAAAAATCCTTAAGATATTCTACATCTTTTTAAATCAATGAGTTTAATTCAATACATTGAATTAATATATAATCTATATCTATATCTAAATATTTATATGTTATATTAAGTGACTTAAGCCAAAGCATTTTTTAATGTTTATTCTCTCCTTGGATTGATATAAAATTATATTTAGTTAAATATTTTAAATAAGGTTACAATTGCTATATTAATAACGTAAAAATATAACAAAATTTTCTTTCTAACAACCTTAAAAGAATATATATATATATATATATATATATATATATATATATATATATATATATATATATATATATATATATATATATATATATATATATATATATATATATATATATATATATTAAGGGGTAAAAAGATAATTTCGATTTACTTGAGAATTTTTTAATGAAAAGTGATGATGGGTGGTGTTTCTTAAATGAATGTATTTTAAAGGGTGGTTTGCCGCAAACTACTATATTTAAAGGGTGGTTTGCCGCAAAAATAAATTTAAAGGGTGGTTTTCTGCAAACTACCCCATTTAAAGGGTGGTTTCATGCAATTTCGCCTAAAAATATATACTCCATATTATATTTTCATGATTGAAGATATGAAGATAAATGGCTAATTAACACTCGTCGATCAATATATAAAACCAAGTAAAATTTAAAATTTGGAAAGATTGAAACAAAACCTCTTGATGAATATTATGGACGAGATTATTACAATCCACATCCCTACAACAGAGATTGAAGATATATTATATTGAAAAGCTAGTAGAAATGGTTGATTTTCTACAAGTGCTAGACCACATCACAAAAGCAAGAACAACTAACTGCGATCCACTGGAGTGGATTTGAAAGATTGATTGCCCGCCGAAAATTAAGACTTTCTTTTGGAAGAACATCCTAAATGGAACCCCACTAAGATGAGACTGAGAAACAAAGGAATAGATGTACCATTGGGCTACCCTCTTTCTAACCATAATGAAGATGCTACACATTTATCCACGACATGCTAGAGTTCATTGTCTCTTATCGGAAGGATGGATAAGCAGATTGAAAGAATAATTAGAAACATTGACAAAACCAATAAGACCTATAAGGCTATGATCATTGAAATCTTTTCTCAACTATCACCGAACCAAAAATCGGTACTAGCCTTCTCCTTTTGGGGGATTTGGTCTATGAGGAACAAAATCCTTTTTGAAAACCAAGATGTCAGAAATATGGAACAATTGATGAAGTATATAATCCAATATAGGATATTCTGGAAAAAGACTCAAAAAGATGATCCAGATGACGAAAACATCCCTATAATACAACACACGTACTCCTCGAAACAACTTCCGACAATATTAGAAAAAAGTTAAATGGAATAAACCTACCGAAGGATTCATGAAACTTAATTTTGATGGTGCTAAGGTCGCTTCCGAGAAAGCTGGCTTTGGTTTTGTCATCCGCGATTGCCTTGGTAGAGTGGTTTCATGTGGTGTGCATGTCCTTGGGAACTTTTCTTCACTCTAAGATGAGTGTCATGATCTTCACTCTAGTCTTCTAGAAACAGTAAAGAAGGTTTTTTCTCGCCTCGAGGTGGAAGGAGACTGTCTAGCTGTCATTAATGCCCTCCGTGGGATTGGTACGTACCCGTGGATTATTGAAATGATGATCATCGATGCCCTCAACCTTTGCAAATCGTTCGAGTTTGTTTCGTTCTCCCACGCCTTTCGAGAAGGCAACCAGGTTGCAGGCAACTAGGCTAGCGCACCTAGGTTTGTCCTCATTCTTCTCTTCTGCACGTTGCCCTGCCTAGCTCGAGGATTTCGTCTACAAGGACGCTATTGGGCAGTGGTTCAACCGAGGTTGACTACTCCCAAATTTTCGCCTTGTATCATTAAAAAAAGAGAAAATTTGCGCCGAAGGCGCAAATTTTCTCCCCAATTTAGCTATTGTCCCCCAACTCCGTCATATTGGGCTTTTGTCCACATAGATTTTTTTGGACAAAATTGCCCTCCCATATATAAGGGTTTTTGCTGGAAACCGCCCTCTCTCTCCTCACTCTGTTTGTCTCTTGGCTTCTGTCGTACGATTCGCTCTTTTTTCTCCATCCTCTCCCAAGCAACTTTTGCGGTTGAAACCGACGATTCTTCTTCGATTCTGCTCCAATGTCAGAGAACAAAGTCGCCGGCGACCTCGAGGGACCTGCTGTTGGTGCAATCGAGCATAAACATTCAAGCGATCCTTCAAATGGCGGTGTGTTATCTGTGTTTTTAATTTTGTACTTGTTTTGAAGTTGAAACTGACATTTCTTTTCAATTTTTGTCGATTTTTAGAGAACAAGGACTCCGATGAGAGGGAAGGAGTTGATGTTGCCACGGTTGACAGCAAAACTGGAAGTGATTCCGCATATGACGGTTTGTATTCTATGTTTATGTCGTTTATGCATGTTTGTCGTTTTTTCCCCCTTATTACTGTGTTTGATATCGAATGTATCTGATTTGCAGTGAAGAAAAGCTCTTCTGAGAAGGTTCCTTCAGTTGAAGGTAGCAGTTCATCCGATCCTTCAAGCAGAGGTGTGTCGTTTTTGTTCTAAAGTTTTGTATTTATGCTTTTCCAGGCCTTTGTTGTGTTTTGGTATGAAATGTATACATGCATGTGGTACTTTGTCTTTGATTTTAACATAAATGCATATTTCAGCATAATATGTAAAAGACCTTTTTCAACAGTTGTCTCTATTCATGCTGAAACGGTTGTTGTGTATTCTTTGTCTGTGTTTTTTAGATGTTAATACCTCTGCAAGTGATCTTCAAGAATATAAATGTCAATTCAATGTGAGTATATTTTTTTTCCCATACCTTATCCCCCTTTGTGTGTGTTTTTATGTTTATTCATGTTTATGAATGTGTGTTTTTAACAGAGATTGCAGTATTGCATTCCTGTAAAGGATAGATTTTGTGAAAAATCCAATGTTTACTGCGCCCCAGATGTCTGTAATGTTATAGAGGAACATCTGTCCAAATCTGATTTTGAGTTGCTGAGGAGAAGCTGCTTTGGATGGGTTTTTGTTCAAAGAGATAAGATGAAACTTAATTTTCAGTTGATTCATCAAATGATGCTACGTTTGATTAAGAGTGATAAGCTGCATGAATTGCGGTTCAAGGTTGATGGTCTAGTTGCTCGTTTCTCTCTGGTAGAGTTTCATGCAATTACAGGGCTTCCTGTCATTGATACTAAAGTTAAACCGCCTGCGAAATTTGCATGGTCTCATTTTCTGGGCCGGAAGCAGTCAAAGTGTACCTATGATGAGTTGTTGGAGGCATTTAAAACATGTAGAAAATCGTCTACAAAGAAGCTTCAGATGGCAAAGTTGTTGATTATCGAGAAGATGTTATTGTTCAAGCGTTCTAAAAGTGTTAAGAAAGATCATGCTGCTCTTGTATGCAATCCAGCGAAATGTGAACTGTATCCATGGGGGAGGTTGTCTTATTCTTTGGTTGTGAAGTATTTAAAGAAGGTTCTGGTTTGTGATCGATCTGATCCGAGACCATCATATGAATTGTTTGGATATATTTATGCTTTTCAGGTAATTTAACTTCATGCATATATGTTTCAGGTAATTTAACTTCATGCATATCTGTTTGTTTCAGTATTTATGTTTCAGCAATATTTGTGTTTCAGCATTTGTATGTTTCAGCATCTGCTTGTTTGGTTATATTTGTAGGCTTGGATACTGGAGGCTTTCCCGGTGATTTCTGATAAGTTTCTTTGCGATTTCAAAGTTCGTGTGGGTGATCCATATTCTCTTCGGTGGGAGTGTAAGTTACGACATACTTACATTGAAGCGCAAGAGTTGTTTGATGGCAATGTGGTATTATTCTTGTCTCAGATCTATCTTCATACAATCTTCTTTTTTTATTAATTTCATTTTTATAATTTCAGTTGTCTTATTGTGTGTTAATATTGTTGGTTGTTTAGGCACCCATGTTCCCAACCTTTGGGGAGTTTGCAAGTTCCCCGGGAATGGTATTTGAAGATGAAGTTGCTCACCCCATTCTTGATCACATGACTGAACCTGTATTTTCCCAACCCGAGGCAGATAAGTTGTATGATTGTTGGAGACTTAGGACAAGAGCATACTGGAGACGGTTCAATTGCTATGCAGATGGTGATTTATCATTGGATATACCTTCTGCTGAAACCCAAGGCGAAGAACAACAAGAAGTCAATGAAGAGTCAGGTGGCAATGAAAGTGGAGGTGCTACAGGTTCGAAGAAGCGAAAGACTGCGAGTAAAGCGCCGCCATTGGTGAAGAAACAGAAGATTGAAACAAGCAAACCTACGCCAACGTGGAGAGGTCGGTCTGTTGGTTTAGTTTCAACAAAACAAGTTGATGAAATTGGTTCTACTAGAAAAAAGAAGACAAGGGGTAAGAAAATGTCAGCTGCAAAGAAACCACCAACTGTTGAAGATGCAATTGCGAAACCTAGGTTTGTATTTTGTAAGAGAGGTAAATCTGTTTCTGAAGATTCCAGTGATTTGTTTATGCCAATTGAAGTTGCATGTCCATCCTTTCATCGAGTTGCTGAAACTGCATTGAGGCCGGCCATCGAAGCTGCACCTGCAAAGGAATCTTTATTATTTAAGGATGGGAACGATGATGCTAATGATAGAGTAGCAGAGGGTCCCCAGGGGGGTGTGGCTCAAGGAGGGGACGATGCAATGAATGTTGAAACTGATGACTACATAAACAATGAAGGCACTGAGAACGTTGCCATAGATGATCACTTGGAAGGAGCGGGGAAGAATGTGGGTGGTGCTCAGACTGATGATTTCACCAAACAAGGGGGACATCCTAGCTGGTTGAAAGAAATACAGATGAGGTTAGATAAGCTTGAAGAGTTGCCTCAAAGAGTCTCTGATTTATCTGCGAGGGTGGAGATGCTTGAGGAACGTTTGTCAGGATGTTTAAAGTTGGTGAATGTTGTTGATAATCTGCTGAAGAAGGTAGATTCCTTAGAAAATAAGTTAACAATGCAAGAGTCAATGCCGTTTAAGACCCAGTCATCCAATGTTGCAACTTGTGATCCAGCAATTTCAAAGGTTGTGAATGAGGTGTTGGATGAAATTCGGGAAGAGGTACCTACTGAGATTCTAGGTCAACCAATTGGTACAAATGTTTCAGCATCTGTGAATGAGATCATACCTGTTACCCTTGTTGAAGGGCATAAGTCATTAGACTCATCTTCAGGGCATGTATATGCTGTTGACTTAGGGCGTGACTCTGATTTTGAGTTGAAGGGTGGGGAACAGTGCTTAGACGATGGAGTTTCTGTTGGGTTGAGGAAGGTGGTTGGTGGTCCTGAAGTCAAGGCTGCTGGAACTGAAGTTGTTGAAACAAAGGTTGCTGAAAGTATGGTTGCTGAAACGAAGGTTGCTGAAAATGAAGTTGCTGAAACCAAGGTTAATGCAACATAAAATGCTGAACCCAAAGCTGATGGAATAGAAGATGCTGAAATGGTTGATGCTGAAGCTGCATCACCTCATGGGCAACTAGACAAAGATGCTGAAATGGGTGATGCTGAAGCAACAAAAGATCCTGCAAGCAAAGATGCTGCTGGTGACTTAATGACCCCACCCCCTGGAAAAACAATACATTTAAGTGATGGTGAAAGTGACGATGAAGACTTGTTGAAGAAGCCATGCACTCAGTGGGATACAATTTCCAAAGATCCTAAATGTGTTGAAGAAATTGAAAACTTCAGGCGTTCAAAGCGTCTTCCAAAAGCAAGTAGTTTTCTGGTGAGCCCGTTTGTTGCTGAAAAGTTAAGGATCCTGAAGCATGTTGAAAAAAAATCATTGCTCATCAAGGTTGACCATGACTTCATGTATCAATGTGTTAAAAGCTCAAGGTATGTCCATCTTAAATTTTCATGTGTGTTTTCGAGTGCTCTAGCAATATATATATATATACACATATATTTCGAGTGCTCGGACCCGATTTTTAAATCTTGTAATAATATCTGCAGGGATTTTTCAGTACTTTTAATGGGATCCAGAAAAGAGAAGTCATTTTTTAAGAACATTGTTAGGAAGGATGGTTGGCTTGATATAGATGTAAGTATGCTGAAACTGTTTTTCTTTTCAGCATCTTTTCGAGTAAATGTAACTATGTATGTATTTCTGTTTATATGAATTTCAGCACCTTACATTGTTTACTGTTTCAACACCTTGAAGCTGGACTGGTTCACATGAGGAAGAGAGTCAGTGAAGATCCTAGCAGATTTGAAGGCATTGTCGTGATGGATCCTATTTTTCATCAGAAATATCTTCCAGAATGCACGTCATCTTACGAAGAAACAACACCTGTTGAACAATTCACTGCTAGCTACTTCCTGGGCTTATATCCTAGTGATTATCCCAAGAGTTGGGAGTCTGCGAAAATGGTCTACACCCCTTTCAACATAAACAATGAGCACTGGATTGCATTGGAGATAAATCTTGCTGAAAAGGTTATAAATGCATATGACTTCAACCACTACCTTGTGTCTGCTGAAAAGCTTGTTGATCATCTGCGCGGGATGGCTGAGTGGTTGCCAATTCACTTGGATAAGGCTGGTGTGATCCCAAATTTTCAACCGTCTACATTCCACATTAACAAGGTCCCTGATCTAGTGCACGATACAACGGGGTATGGAAACCTACATTTACAATGTTTTTAAAGTCTTTTAGAAGCATTATGTTGTTGTGCTTGTTATCAATATGTTTTGTTTCATTTTTTGCAGCGCATCTTGTGGGGTCTTTGTACTGAAAGCAATCGAGGCGCTGATGTTTGGGGGAGATGTCAGGAAGTTTACCAATGAAAGAATCTTTCGATACCGAGAACTTATGGTCTCAGACTTGATTCAAGAGAAATGGAGCTTTAAATTCTAGTTAATAGCATCTTGTGTGTAACACCGTCTATCAGATTTAGGGATTTCAAGACATTCTAACGTAGCTGTGGTTTAGATGTATTTCCGTGGGATATTCTGGACAACTGTTGGTATTTTGTATCATTTTGGATGTGTTTTCAGTGGCACTCTTTGAAGCCATTGGAATTGACATTTTATCTAATGTTTTAATGTAAATTGTGTGTCCATTTCTGGTTCAGCATTGTTTTCTGCTAGTTTGTTTCAGCAAATATTCCAGCAAGGATTTCAGCAAAATACTTCACCATATCTGTGTTGCTGAAACAGTTTATAAGTCAACCAAAAATCAAAATCATCATTATTTTTCTGTATCTATCTGATGTTGAGCTTATTAAATAGACATTTAGTTAATGGTATAATGCAAATTTTTTAGTTTTCCTGTTTCAGCATGTTGTTTCAACAAGTTATGTTTTCAAGTCGACACCAACATACAATGTTAAGTTGCCATATGTTAGAGAAACACAGAAATATAATCTCCAAAGAGGGTACTTATTGCCTCTGTCAAGGTGCCATAGTTGTTCAAGTTATGTTTTCAGCATTTTCCGCCAGGACATTTGTTTTCAGCACATTTTTCATGCTGAAACAAAGATGATTGCCTAGAACAAAGCTTAAGCATAGCAATAAATGGTAAACATAATGAACTAAAAACAATATGATATAGCAAAGCAATGACACAGAGTACAACTGATTAAAAAAAAAACACAAAGCATCTCGTAAAATTCATATCAAATTGCTGAAACAGTGTAAAACTGAACTAAAAATTAAAATCAACACATTTTTCTGTAGCCAGCTTCATTGGTGTTGAGCTTTTGAATTCTTCCCGTGCTCCCTTTGAAGCCATTCCTTACTGTATTTTGCTCTTCTCACCAACTCTCCCTTGGAAAGTTTCCTTTTCTGAGGAGGTCGACCACATCTCTTCCTTACATTGGGGGGGGGGGGGGGGTAACACTTAATCTGTTTAATATATTCAGGAAGGTTTATTTCATCATCAGGGAGGACTGGATATATGGTTTCAGCATGTGCTAAAATCCAAGCTTCATTTGTGTAGAAACCAGCAACAAAATCTGCAACATCAAGCCTTTTAGACACTATCGCCGACAGAGCATGTATGCATGGGATTTTTTGAATGTCAAACACCCTGCAGGTGCATTGTTTTGCTGAAAGATCAACAACAGTCCGTGTACCTTCTCCAGTAACCTCAAATACAGACTCACTCAAGTGCTTTACAGTGTATGCACCGACATCCTTTTGCAATTCCTGGATCATTTTCATTATTGCAGGGGCGACTCTCTGTGTATTCAGTGTTGCAGACTTCCTTATATCTTGAGACCACTCTGTGAACTTATCTCTAAAAAACTCCAACAGTGCAACAATGGGCAAATTATTTTTACCACTCAAAACAGAGTTTAAGCTTTCAGCGTTGTTGGATGTCATCATGTTATACCGATTACCCTTTGCATGCGCTCTTGCCCACCTCTCCAGCCCCGCGGATATCAAATATGTTGCTAGGCTTGGGCATTCTTCTTTTATACGGTCAAATTGGTGTGCAAAATCACCAACAGTGTAGGTTTCAGCAGCCTGTTGGAACATGTCTGCAAGATGCCTTTTCTTGAAAGTTGCTTGGATGTTCTGCTTCAAATGCCACATGCATACGCAATGGGTAGCATTAGGGTATATCTTTTTGATGGCCTTAGAAATGCTGGAATGCCTATCAGAAACAAACACCAAATCATCTGTAGGTTGCATAACTTTACTGAGTTGCTGGAAAAACCACTCCCAAGATGCATTATTTTCTGTGTCAACAATCCCAATAGCAAGCGGGTATAATTTCATATTTGCATCTTGGGTAACTGCTCCACGCAATGTACCCTTATATTCCCCTGTTAAGAATGTGCCATCTACTACAACAACCTACAAATAAGACGGGAACAATTTAAATACTGAAATCACCATAATTTTGCTAAATTATAAATGATTATGTACATATACATACCTTTTTTAAGATGGGAAATGCTCTAATGGATTGTCCATAAGACAAGAATAAGTATTCGAACCTTTCATCACTGTCTGTTTTAATGAGAGCTACTGTTCCTGGATTTTTCTCCATAAGAATGTGACAATATGACGGCAAGGCAGCAAAATTTGATTCCGGCGACCCTTTTTCCCTCACTTGAGCTATTCGTGCTGACTTCCATGCCTTCCAATAAGTAATTGAGATCTTGTGGTTTGTTCTCATCTTATCAATAATTTGTTTTGGGGTGTATCCACTGTTGAAAACACAGAAATCAGTAACAATAAATATAGTGCTGAAATGAAAGCTGAAACTAAAATGCTGAAACTAACTGCTGAAACAGTATACACCTTGACTGTATGAGGCCTGCAATAACATTGGATGGTGCATGCCTGGAGTGTCTTGTTCTTGTATCCCATGTGCATGTGTGTATATCTCTATACAATATCACCTCATGACAAATAGCTGAAATTCTCTTTGTATGCAATTTCCAATCACAATTTCTGTCTATGCATGCTGCTCTATAATATTTTGGTGTTGATTTTTTAACCTCAAATCCAAATATGTCTGTCATAGACATAATGTATAGAGCATCCTTTACTGCCTGTCTAGATTCAAATGTTTTTCCAACATACATAACCCTTGGGCATTGAGTGACACGGTTGACAATACTGTCCGTGATAGAGCTTCCAGCACCCCTTTCATCAACTGTGTTCCCTTTTCTATTCATCATTTCATAGCGCTCATTCCAATACCCATCATTGGAGTTATCTGAAAATGATTCACTGTTTTCAGCATTAGAGGAATATGAAAATCTGTCAGCATCCATATCGTCTTGTGGCACATCCTGATTCTCATAAAAAATAAAGACATTTTCTATTATATCCAAATTGGTGCTATATCTCTCATCAGTTTCAGGAAGCTCAACAGTTTCAGCAGTAAATTGAAACTCATGGCCAACAATATCCAATGGCAAAGTGTTTGTGACACACAACTCTACAGAAAAATTCACTCCATCCAGCTTACTCAACAACAAGAATTCTTTTAAATCAGCATCAGAATCTACCTTAAGTGGTGCTCTCAATGTCTTGAAGGGGTGCAAATGGCTGAATTCCAATTTAACTGATTCATCAACATTAAATCTGCTGCAAACCTTGTCCCTCAAGGTTAATAAAGTGATTGTATCCTCTAGCACAAAAGCCTTTGAAGTAGTATTTCCATCGAACAGTAATCCTGTTTCAGCAACTCTCCACTTTCCCCCATACACAACAGTTACAATGTTTGATGACATTTCTACCCCTGCAATTGATTGTTTGACAGTATTAAAGTACTTGAAATATAATTGGAATGCATTTCCGCAAAAACGAACATATACCTGCAGAAACACTAAAAAACAGAGCTGTTGGAAACAACTAAAAAACAGATGACTGCAATCCACATGAGATCAATATTCCACAGTTTCAGCAATCGAAAACGATAGTTTCATTCCACATGCTAATGTTATATAGAAAAGCGAAACATATACTTGCAAAAACACTTTTAGTAGCAATTAAAAAAACAGGAATTCTGTTAGTTTCAGTAGATCTCGTAGAAACTTTGCGCCCTCACAACAGATCACAACAGAAAGTGTTTAACTATAATAAATTGATAGAAAGTATTGATCTATAAGAGATCACAACAGAAACAATATAAACGATCATAACAGATCTGTTGGAACATTACTTGTAGCAGAAAAATCGAAAATCCGTGTTTCAGCAAACCGAAAATCTGTTAGTTTCGATCACATCAGACCAGATCTGTAATCAATTAATAGCATAATCAAAATTTTGAAGAACATTGCTGAAGAATAGTCCAAAATTACAGGAAAAAACGAGCGACAACGCTTACCTTCTGCTGTGATCGCTTACTTTGTCGATATGCTTACGTAGTAGAAGCAATTCAGCAATTTACATCAGCAATTCAACGTTACTTTGTCGATCGATGAATTTACAGCAGCTAGGATGAAGAGGAGAATGCGTGTGTGGCAAGTTTTTCTGTGTGTTTCGGTTTCAGCATGATGAAAAATTCGGTGGACAAATCCCAAATATGGAGAGGGTGGGAGACGGATTCCTAATATAGCCTAATTTCGTGGCCTATATAGAAATTGCCCCTTAAAAAAAGCAGGGTTGTTATTCGAGTCAAACGAATTAATCGAGTATTGCTTGTTCATATTCAGTTCATTTAGAATATGAACGAGCTCGAGCCGAGCCTAAATTTTGACTCGAGCTCAAAAATGTGCTCATACGCAGCTCGTTTAGAAAATGAACAAGCTCAAGCCGAACCTAAATTTTGACTCGATCTTAAAAATATGTTCATACTCGGCTCATTTAGAAAATGAACGAGTTTGAGTCGAGTTTTTTCGAGCTTTAAACATTTCTACTTGCTAATTATACAATAACTTAAAGGAAATTTTAGAAATTTCATAAAATTCGAGTTATTTGAGCTTAATTCGAATGAGCTGAGCTTCGGACCGAACTTAAAAATTATGTGCTCATACTCAGCTTGTTTAGAAAATGAACAAGCTCGAGCCAAGTTTTTATCGAGCGAGTACGAGTCGAATTCGAGCTACTCGTGTTCACATAATACCCCTAACTCTCGGTGTAATCCCGAAAATTTCATGGTTGGGATTCAGATCGATGTACACACCCTTTCTTAAACGAGCGACAAAAATGTGTAAGACCTAGTACGTAGTAAATAGTAGACAAGTACCAAAGTCACAACAATCAAATACAAAACAACAAAATCGTATTGAGAATAAAATCATGTTGTTTTGCTATGGAGAACAATGACAACAAAATTAACATATATATCCATCTTTCTAATTTATTTTTTAAAAGACATAAATTAAAAGCCTTATTTAGGAGACATTTCTTACTAAAAAATAGGTAAATTATAAGAAATGTAAACAAAGCTGTCTCAAAGCGGAAGCTCTTATTCTTAAAATAGGAATCCAACACGTTATTCACCTCAATATTGACAAAATCCACATAGAAGACGATTCTAGTATAATCATTGACCACTTAAACAGAAAAATTAAATGTCATTGGGAAATTGAGCTAATTCTATCTAATGTAAAACTTCTTATATCGACTTTGAAAGAAGTTTCCTTCTTTTATGTGTCCCGTTTGGGCAATAGGGTGGCTGATAAGGTTGCATACCTTTGTCACTCTGTCCGGGGAGTCGATATTTACAACGATTTAGGTCTTATAGACCTCATCCGCAAGGATGCTGTCGGGTAGTGCTTGCTCATCCGAATCTTTTCCTAATAAAAAAAAAGAAGAAAAAAGGTAAATCATAAGAAAGCAATTAGCCTATATATTATTGGTTAGAAAAAAAAAACAATAATGTACAAACTTGAATAAAAAAAACAATAAAATCATATTTGACATGTGTTTTGTCTGCAGCATAAGAATATACAACAGTTTATGCGTATTATTTTATTCTGTTGGTTGGTTAGTTGCAATTCGTAGCCTAAATAGCGACAGTAATACGTCACGCCAAATAAACAGGAAATAGAATCAACAGAAGCTTCATACATTAATATACTAGTCTTATTACCCGCGATCTTCGCGGTTTTTTTATATGACTTTTATGATTTATGTACAAATTGGGTAAGATTATAAAAATTGTAAAAAATATTATTTTTTGACTTTTTAATTTCCTATTTATTATTGGTGATAATTTTTTTGAACGACTGACTTTAATCGCTAAACTATTATAAAATACATACTTTCTCTTATATATATATGCATACACTTTAATAACACATACATCTATAAAATTAAATTATTTCTATAGAAAAATAAAGATGTAGTTATATTCAATGGTTGATTATATATATATATGAATACTTAATGGTAAAATTTAATCTATAGGTTCGGCATTGAATTTCAAATTTGTATGATGTAATTTCATTATTCATTTCTTAATTTTTTTTTAACAAAGCAATATGTATAATGAATCTAATATTCGTGTAAATTTGGTTTATAAATTAATTTAGTATTATATATTGTTTGGTACGTGAGCAATATTTGCCCAAATATGGTTTATAAATTAATTATTTGTTA